>VXBI01013604.1:983674-1057446 GCA_013397375.1 Toxostoma redivivum
GTACAACTATCATACATCTGCTGAGGAAGTGCCTCCTGTAAATCATAGAATTGTTTGTGTTAGAAGGACTGTAAAGATCCAGTTCCCCCCTGCAGGGACACCTTCTACTAGACCAGGTTGCTCAAAGCTCCATCCAGCCTTCAGGGCCAGGGCCAGAACCTTTAGTACCTCCAAGGATGTAGCATCCACAGTTTCCCTGTGACAGTCTTGCTAACCGCTGAGTAAGGAATTTATTCCTAACATCTTATCTAAAACTACTTTTTTTTTTGTTTAAAGCCATTTCCCCGAGTTCTATCACTACGTGCCCTTGTCAAAAATACCTCTCCAGCTCTTGTAGGTCACCTTCAGGTACTGGAAGGCTACCCTAAGGCCTCTCCAGAGCCTCCTCTTCTCCAGGCTGAACAATTTTAAACTCTCTTCATAGGAGAGATGCTCCATGCTCTGATCATCTTTGTGGCCCTCCTCTGGACTCCTTCCAACAGGTCCTTGTGCTTCCCATGTTGAGAGCCCCAGAGCTGGATGCAGTACTATGGGTGGGGTTGCATGGAGGGGAAGCAGAGGGGAAGAATGCCTCCCCTTGACCTGCTGGCTGTGCTGCTTTGGAGGCTGCCCAGGATGTGTTTGGGTTTCTGGGCTGTGGGCACGCATTTGCGAGTTCATATTGAGTTTCTTATTAAACAGCACCTCCAATTCCTTCTCCTCATGGCTGCTCTCCAGCCTTTCTCTGCCCAGCCTGTGTTTGTGCTTGGGATTGCCCTCATACAGGTGCAGGACCTTGCACTTGGTCTTGTTGAACTTCATGAGGTTCACATGGGCCCACTTCTGAAACACACATTGCTGCAGGAGGGAGGGAGGGAGGGAGGGATGTGGAGATTGTTTAGGGGGATCCTCTGTGGTACATTTTTTAATACAACTTCTGTTGAGAAACTGGTTCTGGACAACTCAGTGAATATTGCAGCTAACATCTTACATGGCTGGAAATTGAACATAATGATACATTTTCATAACAGTGAATATCTATCTTGAAAGAAAATTAGAGAAAGGAGAAATGAATCCTTTATAACGTCACTCTGACACCTGATGAACTAGCTACTTTTCTGTGTTAAAATTATATCAGTCTATAAACCCTTCACCCTCTTTTAAATCTGTTTAGTTTTGCTTTACATGGCATTGCTCAAGGATTGTAGATGAAAAGGACCTTGGAAAGTAGTGTGGAATTCTTGCATCAAAGTTGATGTCACCCAGATTGAAAAAATGCATGTATTCTGTACAATGTAAATATGTTGCTTAGAGAGTCATAATAATTTTTAAATTTGTTAATTTTGAGAAAAACAGAGCCTTTGTAATCGAATGAAGAATCTTTCTGACACTTGTAGTGTGAAGGAAACTTACATACAGGATATCGCTTACTCTGGTTGAATATCTCTATATTTGAAAGTTAAATTGAAATTTAAAATAATTGTACATGAAATAAATAGAAAACGGAGAAGAAAGTTGTCTGTGTAGAATGACATCATGACTGCCTTGCAAGTTTTGTCGTAACCAATCAAGTGCTCCCCTTTATAAACTCTGCATCCTTACTCTCATTTTTATAGTGATGTTACTTCTCAGGACTATATATATGCAGTGTATACCAGGCTATATTCAGTACCAGAAGGCTACGATGGGAAGCTGCTTTGCCATAGGATAGAGCAAGAATACAGCGTTGGGCCTTTGGAATTAAATCGTGAAGCAGTTCTAAGAACAAGCACAAGCTTGAACACCAGACAACTTCTCTACACCGACAACAATGGGTATCAGATGCAGAAAAGACCGTTCAAGGCATATGTGAATAACACAGTGGCTCGGGTAGGCACAGAGGTGTAATCCACAACCAGTTGTGTCTTTGTTTTCCATTTCCTTGGTTAATATTATCTCTGCCTGGTTTGTTGTGTGTTTACAGAACTATTACCCTATGGTTCAGACTGCCTACATTGAAGATGATACCACAAGGCTGATGCTGCTTGCAGAAAGAGCTCATGGTGTATCAAGTCAAGGGAATGGACAAGTTGAGGTAACGTATAAATTTTTATTTCTTTTTCTAGATGAGCATAATTTCATGGCTGCTGATAATGTAAGTAAAGCCTGATGGCTGATTCCTGTTGTGACATTTGCCTTTCCAATACAGGTGATGCTACACAGGAGAATATGGAACAACCTTGAGTGGAACCTGAATAACAATCTCACTTTGAATGACTCTTCAGTGGTTCGCCCTGTCATTTGGCTTATTTTAGGAACCAAGGTTGTCACCAATACTTTGTATCGGACAAGTGGACTGGCTTTAGAGCATAGGCCAGTAGTAATGTTTGGAGCATTATCAGGTAATCATTCCGTTTCCTATGCTATCTTTAGCATATGAAGGGCTTGTTTATGTTTGTGTGCTTTGATTTATGCTGTTGAGTTTTTAAACGCGGACTGCAAGCCTCCTGTAAGGCAAAGTTAGTATATAGTGAGTTAGGAGGCAGATTTAGAGCCTGCTAATTACTTTGCATTAATTTCAAGCATGGATGTTGTCCAAGTATATGAAATGTTTCTCTTGTTATATAATTACTTTCAGAGGAAAATAAATTTTACAGCATCTAATGAGAACAAAATGTTCACGCAGGGAATTAGTGTAAAGTGGATAGTGTACCATATATCAGCTTCTTGGATGCTGAGTCCTTAATGACCATTCTTTTAAAAATATTTGTTTGCCTTATCAACTGAAACTGAAGCCTGGTAGTGAAATTTCAAAGTGCAATGAAATTTGTTTTATGGAAAGCTCTGATACACTTTTCTAGCAGTTAAAATCATGCTGCTTTCTGCTTTGTTTCTTGAAAGGCCTTGGAGGAGAAAGCCTACTTTGCCTCTGTCTTGGCCGAATAAGCAAAAAGCCCCTTACTCTTCCACAGTACCCTTGCAGGCTTGTGTGTGTGATGGATGTTTAATGTTTTTTTGCTTTATTTTGCATGGAGGAGATAAACCAAAGCTACCCAGACAACTTCAGCAGAATTCAGTCCATGATTTGCCTGTAACTGTGCCACCTAATCTTCATCTCCAGACTCTGAGCATTCCAGGGTGGAGGTACAGCTCTAATCATGCAGAGCAAGTCCGCAGCATCCGCATGGGTAGGTGCCTTCAAAAAGGTGGCTGGATGTTACACTTAAATAAGCTGGATTTCTTTTTTCCTCTCTTCTGTGGTTAGTTTTTTTATTTATTCAAAGCGTTAAATTCCTCAATCAAGGAAGTTAATTGTGCTGTATTATTTCTCTGCTCATGTAGTAAAATATTTCTCCTGCATGAGTTTGTCATGCCTGTTAGTGACATTCCTGTCAAAGTGGGAGCTGGGTATTTCCTAATATTAGTCCTCTTGCTAACTTTTAAGAATAGGAACTAAGTTTAAATGATGAGAGTTTAAAGTTTAAAAAAAAATATTAAAGCTTGGGTGTAATTTTAAAGTAAGAAAAGATATGGATTTTTATTTCTTTTGAAGGTAAACAGAAGCAAGGTGATGCGGATTTCAGTCGTGTCCTGCTAAGAATTAGACACTTGTATGAAGTTGGAGAGGATCCTGTGCTGTCTCAGCCTGTGATAGTAGATCTAAAGGTAAATGTAACCCTTTGAGACAGAATATTTAGTGAGGTGTTTTCATTCCAGAGAGAAATGATTCTGGAATGATACATCCTATGTAGTATAAAGTACACAAAAGATGGATAAAAAATTATTAGTATAACTTTAACCTCAGAGGAAAATGAGCCTTTTTTTCTTACTTGGCTTCTCAACCCAGAAGCCGCTACTTCAGATGAAGTTGCTGTAGGCACAGCATGAGGATCTAAATATGGGTAGGACTGGTTCTGCTGAGCTCTTGGTGGTGTAACACTTCCTGCAGTACCTTAACAGTGCAGAGTAGGATTCTATTTCGTTGTTTCTTTAGTTATTGAAAATTGTACCTATAATTAAGGAAATGTGGACAGAATTAAAGGAAAACTTTTTTTTCTCTACAGTTTATTTCTGTGAGTTGTTCAAACTTTGTCACTTCCATCATGTACTCGCTTTTTTTCAGTTTCATGCTTATTTGGTCTTTCCTATGGAAGTAGATTACTTTATACTCCATAGCAGGTGTTTATTATTTTGGTTGTCATGACAGAAACATGGGGAACAATGCATAGGATTCTCTGTTTCAGTAAAAGAGGGAGTGTGAATTTCAGCCCTTTTAATAGACTGTACTACAATGCAGAAGAAGCTTTCAGCACCTCAGCTTCTTATTTTGAAGCCTGGTGAATCTGTATTTGCCCTTGTGTTGCATGACCTTGCAGATTTTTAAAGTCTGTCTGCTCTAATTAACAGGCCAATGCTAGAGTTGAAAATTCTGTCTGGTCTACTGTGTGCTAGGCTGGTGAGTTGATACTATTGTCTATGAAGTCTCCTTTGATTCCTGGTGTTTTCTTTACTCTCAGTCTTTGCTGAAGGGATTAGGATCAGTGATGGCAGTGGAAGAGCGATCCCTCACAGGCACTTGGGATGTGAATACTTTGGAGCCGTGGAAATGGAAGACTGCACAATATCCAGGCAAAAGTAGGTGGAGTAAGGTGGTTGGTGTCCATATTGTTGTTGACTGTTGAAGCTTGGTGATTAGTCTAGTTGAAAACTTCTTAAATTGCAGTATTAGAAATGTATTATTGTTTTGTGTGACGGACCTGGTACCTGTCACAGCCTGCAGGTAGGAATGTTTAGCTAAGATTCCCTGTGAGTACCAGACTATTGTATTTATCTGATAGCTTGCTTTGCCTAGAAGTGTTAGAAAGCTAGGAATCTTTCTGGAGTTTTCTTTGTCCAGATAGGAGTAGCTACTTTATGAATTCACACTTGTGACATAGATTGGTTTTGTCACATGCTGATGAGTTGTGTTTATCTAAGCTTAAGTCTATGCTGCAGAAAAACACACAGCTGTAGTTAAAAATCTCTGCTGTAATCAGCTTAAAGGACTCTGTAGATATGATTCAAGTTAGGGCTGACACTCAGATCCAATGCTGTGGGTATCACTCCAGTTAGTTACTTGGACAGTGTCCTTACTATCACTTACATACATATTGTGCCTTGTAAAAAGCTTGCAGAGGTTTTGGAATGGGCTCGGTGAGAGTTTAAAGCTCTATTTGACCTGCAGCTCAGAGCTTGCTTGCTCTTTATTCATGATGAAGAAAGGGTGCACAACTGGGGAGTCATTGCACATTTTCTGTGTGAGTCTGTGAAAAGAAATTGTTGTATATTTTAACATTATGAATGGGTACATCTCAGGCTCTATATTACTATTACTTAGAGTGTTTAGGGAGGAGAATCTGCTCAAACACTAGCTTTTAGGGAATGGGTGAGTTAAAACTGATGTGATAGAATAACATGTCCATTTGAGTAAAGCTGCTTTAATAAATTACCAATGCTTTTGTGTTTTACAGAATTCTTCAACAGCAAAGAGACCTCAGAAGACTTTGTATTTACTGTTCACCCTAAGGAAATAAGGACTTTCTTTGTATACTTTCAGGTTCAATAATGTTTGATGATATATTTCAGGTGAATATGTAATATCTTTGAAGTTTTGTTTCAAGATACAAGTGATGATCTTGAAAAACATCCTACTGCTGTTAATGAAAGAAAAAATCATTTTGGAATAAATTTTGAATTTAATTGAGTTGTTGACCTGAGCTTTGGGTGTTTTTGTTGGTTAATTAATTACAACTTTTTGTTTCTTAAACTTGTTCAGTGCAAAAAATACCTGTGTTGCAGAGTGAGCATATTAAACATCTTTTTGCTTGCTATTGATGATTTTAAAGTTATTGCTTCTATGATGCTTCACTGTGGACCACTAACAAAATCGTATTAGTTCTACAGTCTTGAATTGTCTTTCTGATTAATAGTGCCACCAAGAGTCTTCTCTTAAGGTTTTATTGTTAGAGAAGATGAGTTCCAAATCACAGAATAGTGATTGTTCTGGTGTGGTGTTCTGTTCCTACATGCAAGGAGAAATGCCTGCTGTGTTTCAGCTACTTTGTCTTCTGGGCGACAACTGCAAGGTTTCTGCTTTGCTGTAAACTGAAATGGAATGTACTGTTTGTATTCCTTTGCCCCAAGTTCATTTAAATTGTTCAGAACTGATGAACAGTTCTTTAAGGTTCAGAACTGATGAACTTTGCCTGACAGAATCCTGGTCATGGATGTATGTCTTATGGTTGGGGTAAACTGAAGCCAATTTGACAACAGAAGGTGTCTTGTCCCATGACCAGTAACTGACTCATCATGTAACCTGAAGGAGGGACACTGTTCTTGTGATGCTGTGAACTTTCTTACTTCTCAGGCTCAGAGAATGTGCACAGTGCTAGCAGGAAAGGTTCTGATAGCAGCAAGTCAATGTTAACTATGGAGTACTATGTGCAGAGGTTAAACTGGCAGTGAGGGCAAATTCTAAGCAGATCTGATTGAGCAGCAGAAGGAAACTTGGGTAGTGACTAACTTTCCCAAGAGCTAGTATGGATTTTTTGTCAAAAATAAAAGCTGCATTTTTTCTATTTTTGTTCTTAGCTCTCAACAACATGGATGTGTAGAGTCTTACTCTGTTCTCATGCCTTTGAGCATCTGTACTTGTTTGGCTTATTCACCAGGAAAGTGCCTATAGCTGAGATGAGCATCAAGTCAGTCACTTTACTGCAGTAGTAATTATGCTTGGTGCAACACTGTACAAAGCTTTATTTAATTTCTGATGAGTGAAACATAAAACTGGAAGAGGAAATAGAGAGGTTTAAAAGAGAATAGGTACATTTTCAGCCAGTTAATAGTCCCAGATCTAGAATCATGTAAAAATGACATTTTATTGTGGTAAATGTTCTGATTTACTTTGGCTGTTTAGTAATAATTTTCTCCATATGGAGACACAGTTCAAGAACAAAGGAAAAAGAGTGAAAAAGGCCCTTCCAGAATACCTATTGGGAAAAAGTTATACTGAAGACCTGTGCTGATGGTCAACTTTTCTGTGCAGACAGCCTGTTTTGCATCTCATTAAATTTACTACAGAAACTGTCACATTCAGTTATTGGATGAAGAATGATTGTTTCATATTTTCTGATGTTTACTTTTCATCCTTGGCTATAAATGTTTAGTGATGTGCCAATCGAACCTGTCCTACTGCAGTGAAAGCCATTTTCCTGCAACATTAAGCCAGAAGGGGAAGCACATAGAAACAGTTACTGTGATGCAGTAAAGCATGATAGCATCTGGTTTTCATTTTGTTTTGTGTATGTATTTGGGAAATTAAATGTGTTCATCTAGGTAATTTTCCTTGCTTCTACATTTTCCTTCATTCCCTGCTTAGTTCTGCCGTGGAATATAATGCATGGGTCACGCAGAGATATGATTGCAATTCATATTTTTGTGACTGAAGTGGTGTTTGATAATGCAAGTGATGGTAACAGCAAGTCATATTGATAGATCATAAAAATTGAACTATCCCTACAGTGAGCAATTGCATAGTCATTCCTGGCCAAGCAGCAAAAGATCCTACAGCTGCTACCTCTGGGCACTGCTTTCCCAGGTGGCAGATGGAACTAGGCCTACAAAAACCTTCTTATACAGGGTAATATAAGCAGGAATACCTCATTACCAGCTGATTTATCTGTTTGAGGGAATTTCTGTTTTGATTAGCGGAAGCTTTCTGATTTAAAGGAAAAAAATAACATAAAAAGGAATATTTTATCTGGAGTTATTTCAGTGCAATTGGCCATCAGGGAATAATTTTCCAGAGTCAAATCTTGTATTGCACCAGAGGCATCCCAGACTGTGGTCTGTAAAAAGCATGGCATTCCTGCTAGAAGAAGATGTCATTCCATATTTTATATGTTCTTTTTCCTGAGAAGTCTCAGCCTAAGCAAATGGAAGCCTGCAGGCATTCAAATCTCAGTAGAGGGACCTGTTTACTAATGATCCTTTTTCTTCCCTCACATATATGAATCTAGTCAGGAGGAATACTGCAGTGCTACATAAAAAATTGATAGAAATCAAGCCACTCAAATACTGCTTCAAACCACACATCAGACAGGACCTGCAAAATAAAGAAAGTTGATGTGATAACCAGAGGACAAAGTCACATGTGTGCAGCCTATTTGTGCTATGGTAAGCCTTGGTGTTAGTTTCAGTTCCACACACATTCTCCTCAGTGTTGCTATCTATTAATAAATTTTCCCGGCTGACAGTTATGTCTCAAAAAAAGCTGCTGTCCCATTAATGCATGTATTACAAGCTCTCAAACAAGTCTGACATATGGGTAAGGAGAAGGAAGAGGATTTAGATCCTCTTTGTTTAAAAGTTTCAGGTAATTTTCAGTATGCCTCAACTGGTGCTCTTTGAAAGTGACAGAGAAAAGTGTTTGAATGAGAGATTTGTGAAAAGTGTTTAAGAGACTGATTCTGTCTGCACTGAGCAGCTGCTCTGCAATCATTTCCAGTGCACAGGTAAGTAAGTTTACACATGTAGAGAATCCAAATTCATCAATGCAGTTTCTAAGGTTAAATATGATTGAGTTGCAGAAAGCTGACATTAATATTTCTTTCTGTTGTAGATGCTTTCCTGACCCACATAGTTATTTTGTGTGCTACACTTCTCCTGGCAGCAAAGGTCACTTAAGAAATTCTGACACCATATTTTTCCACCCACTCAGTAGTGCTGTGATGAGAATTTATGGGGTTGTGTTGTAAAATGGTACAGAGAAATTACCAGGGCTAAAAATAAATCTTTCATCCAGTCCCTTTTTTTGTGTGCTAGTTCATTTTATCTCTGACAGTAGATGCTTTGGACTAGAACCAAAGTATCTCTTAGAGTAAATACAAACTGCTATCAGCACTATGGAAAAAGCTTCACCTAGTTTATAGAAAATTATTCTGCATGTTGGAGCTGCCAGCTGCACCACTCAACACTATAATCACAAATGCAGTTATTGAAATGCAAAATAAAATATTTTTTCCTTTGGATTTACACATGCATCTTTGTGTATGTAAATTTTTAGTGCAATCTATGTCTTTGATCAGTATTACCAAAACATTTGTGTGAGCAGAATTATTACATAATGAAATAATATCCTTAAATATTAATTATTTGCTTTAATAAATCCTTTTATTAATTTGAATTTAAAGGTATTTGTTATGCCCTCACTAGTTCTAAAAGGTGAAAAACAAGTCAGCTGGAGACCATCAGAAATGGAACTAGCCTGCAGCACTTTGTGACATTTATCTTTGCTATCTTCTTCCTTTTAATTTTACATGGCAATCTAAATAACACTGAAACTGTGTCTGTAAGGTAGATACAGAGAAGCAGATGAACAAGTGCACTGTGCTTTTGTTGCTGATAACTGGAAAAAAATAATACCTTAGGTTCTAAATGTGACTGTGTCATCATTACAAAATGTTGTTCATTTGTTTCTGGGCACCTGCCCAGTGCTGCTAAAACCTAATGTTAGTGCTAGGAAATTAGTGGCTGACAGATTCTTAATCAAGTTCTTAATGTAACTGATTGATATTGACGTTCTATTTGATTTTTAATTCTGTCATTGCAATTTTGACATTATCCAACTGAAACTGAACATGTTTGTGAGACGATTTTTCTGGCCTGGTAACGTTGCATTTCAAACATGGAATAAGATGGATAAGTTAAGAAACAAATGCAATATTTTATCCAGGGAATGTCTCTGGACAGGCCATATAAGTGTTTCTGGGTTGGAGCCAAATATCAGTGCTGGAGAATATTAAGCAGCATACAGTTACTTACATTTGCAGAAAAGTTTTTAATAATTGATGGCAAGTAAGTTTTACCCTTTACTTGATGAGGGAAGTGAAGATAATTTTCTTTTAACCATGCTTATAATCCTCCTGAAATAAGCTTTAGTTAACATACATGGCACTGGTATTGCATTAATGCAGCTGCACCCATGTGGCAGTTGATGCATTGCATGCACATCATAAGGTCCCCACTGGTGTTGCAGGATGCTGGGGCCACTTTGAGTGGGATCATGGAACTCAGCCTTCCTCTACTGCTCCTGCCAGTGGAGTTCTGCTGCTGTGAAGAAAAAATTACAAAAGCACTTCTCACAGAAGGGAAGAATTTAGGCAGCATTTCAAAAAGGAGGCAATGAAATGTATGATAAAGATAGGAGCAATACTTGACTAGAGTGTAACCATGTGCAGTCATTGTCTCTGGCCTTGGATAAGATTCATCTGGTTGGCTGGAAGAGGCTGCTGACAAGCACATGCACAGCAGCTGAAGAAACCTCACCTTTATAAAAGTGCTTTTAAATGAAGGATTTTAGAAGGACAATGGCAAATGCTCTCATGAAACTACATATGAAAAACCAGTTCTTTATGTCATACCAGACATAATCTAGGTTGAACAGCAACCTTTTAAATTTTAAAGAAGAAATAATTTCATTTCAAATAGGATGGCTGGTTCTGAGACAGCAGTTTCACAGAGTGTAGGGAAAAATTGGGTGGTATTTACGTTGTATCATTGTCACCACATGAGGGAAGAGGAAGTTAAGCTGCGAATTTGACATGCTTTCATTTGATGTTTTGCTGATCTTCAACCAAGGCAGTCTGATACAAACACTAAAAATTCAGCATGATGATCATAATTTCAATGAAACTTCTTTTCACAGTATGTTTTGGGAGCTTAGGTAAGTGTTGCTTTTTTTTGGCTTTGTTGTGGTTTGTTTTTTGTTTTTAGTTAGGTGCCTGTAATTCTTGACCTGGATTTTAAAAAAAACTTACGGTATATCCACTTCAAATACTCATGTGAGAAAAGGAGAATCTTACCTATTTTTTCATAATGCTTGAAAGCAAGATTAAAAAGCATGAGAAATCCTAAAGCATTTTCACAAAGAAATTGTTGCAGGCAAAGTGTAGAGAAACTAATTGAACACAACACCCAAAATGATGTTAGGTTAATGGATGCACCATCTTTTTGGGACTTATGACCTGAATATTTATTATGACAAATTTTGAATGTAGAATTTTAAAATGTTAAGGAGGATTTATTCTAGATCACATAGGTACTGAAATACAAAGCAGATAAGGATTCGTGATTCTTTTGCAACACAAATTGCAGTGGATAATGCTGAAGGCATTCCATGTGAGTTAAAAAATTAGCAAAAGGATTTTTTAGTGACATTTTTCAGAAAAACAGTAAAGTCACAAGATGGAAATGTAGCACAGTCAGCAGCACAACTGTGCTTTAAACAACAAACCAAATGAACTGAAAAACTGAAATTAGTAATTATTTCTTTAACTTGAACAGCTTCTAAGTTGTCATTTACATACTACATAAATTATTTCCTTTCCTTTATTTTTTCTGCTGCTTATATTACCCCTGTACTGTCTATATTATTGCCTTGTAAAGATGGAGGTACCTGACTTTTACATGACAGATGTGTCGCTTTTTCTATGGACAAAATAGAAAAATTTATTTGCATATTTTTGACAAAACTGATCAGATGCCATTTTAGTGTGAGATATGAAAAAAATTGTCTAATTAGTTATGTCTTGCTGTGAAATGTGCCTGAGTGATAAACAGGATAAAATTTAGAAGAAAATCATGCAGTTTATTCTTCTTATTAGTTCTTCACTTTAATGCTATAAATTATAGAATAAAGGAAATTATAATTCTTCATATAGCCTATGAAACTGTCTCAGCAGTCATGGGAATAGATTTTATAGGATTAGAACTTTCGTAATGAGGATCAATGCCATTAGAATGTAAAAAGAGTTATCTGATACCCATACAGTTGTTTTACTTTAGAAGAAAATATTTTGTACATATATTGCACAATGTCTCATGTATCACTCACTTTGCTTGCTGACAGTGAGAGAAAAATGTTTTGAAAGCAGGAAGGAAGAAAAGTTTGATTTCTTCTGATACTGTCCAAGTCAGCCTTTACTTTAAAGCCAGACAAGAGACTCGATGAGAGAACATGGGTGTGTGTGGCTTCTCTTATTAAATGAAGGAGGTGAATTTGATGTTATAAACCACTCGGAAGCAAGTACATGATGGAAGAAGTTGAAACCAAATGAAAAAGCCCACCTCTAAAATGCTGAACACTTGTCATTCATTAGAAGCAGTGCTGGACAAGAACTCCTACATGGGGACAAAAATTGCAGTGTCTTTTATCTTTAACCTTGATGAGTTTTTCACTGTTGACTAATGAATCATTCTGAATTACTCCTTTTGATCATTCTTTATCTGGCAGAAAGTGTTTAATATGTTTCAATCTCTTTTTCTAAAGCTTTTTCATGAAAATAAAAAATATGTTTATCAACAAGTATGCAGAAAATCTTAATTTATTGTACACAAACAATGGTGGAGGACTTTAACCCATCACATTAGAAGTTTACTTAAAACAGAAAGCAATTGCTATTTTTCAAGGGAGAAGTGAGTAGTAAGCTTGAAAATTAATGTCATAATGATTTTACAGCATTAATTTTTTATTTAAATGTTTATTTTAGTATTTAAGCACTTATTTATTGTTTAAATAATCTATTTTAAATGCAGCTTTAATGAC
This sequence comes from Toxostoma redivivum, assembly GCA_013397375.1. NCBI lineage: Eukaryota > Metazoa > Chordata > Aves > Passeriformes > Mimidae > Toxostoma > Toxostoma redivivum. The sequence goes on from VXBI01013604.1 coordinate 996,276, forward strand.
ATATCTTTGTTGCTTTACCTTTTATATCTATGTGTATTTCTCCATTAGCTACAGATTCCAGTAATTTAAGAGTCATCCAAACACCAACAAATATAAATCTATCTGTTGGAGACTACAGTGAAATCACCTGTATTTGGGAAAAAGCTATTAAGAGGTATAGAGCAATCTGGTATTTTGTTAGTAAAGAGAACACCACTAAAGAGATATCATCACAACTTCTCTATTCGTCCAACATCACCCATGAAAACAAGGATGTGCTAGTCATCAAATCTGCAAGTGTAAATGACACTGGATTTTACTACTGTGAGATAATTATTGAAATACCTTCCATTCAGAGACTACTTGGAAATGGGACCACAGTGATTGTTGAAGAGAAAGGTAGGCTGGCAAGAACATGTGTGTGCCATTCCATTCATCATCATAAAGATTCTTGAGTTTGAACTATGTTATGCATTTCCTGCTTCTCCCACCTTCCTCCCTCAACACTTTGGATCTCAGGATGAAAGAGACAAACACAAAAAGGGCCTGAACACCTTTAATGACAATTGGCTTAAATTCTCCTCTTTAATATCTCCTGTCTAGTGTTTTCTTCCATAAGGATTTGCTAATAGGAATTATTACCTAAGGTTTACAAAGATGCTGTGCGTGAGCTGTGTGTTTCACACAAGACCCAACCACAGCTCTGTCCTCAGAGGAGCACAGATGTGAGAACTGAGTGAATCTGCTCGGTGGTTACAGGGGGCTGCAGTGATCACATGGTTACTCTGCTCAGTAATCTGTAACCTTTACTAACCATTTCATGTTTTATTACAAGTTCTTAATAAAAAGTGAGAAATAAATTAATATGGATGATAGAGTAGTATGGGCCCTATATGGGTTTGTGTCCATAAAATTGTTGCAGTTGTTTTGAGTGTGCTGTGTCTCCCTCTTTTACCAAAGTCATATGCTAACTTTTACAGGGGAGCAATTTAAGGTCCCAATTCTGAGTTAAGCATTGAAAGCATGAATACAATTAGTATTCACACACAGTTAAAATTTTCAGCAATGGGAGTGAGATCTGTTTAACCTTAAATTATTAATATAATGTGAGACATTTTGCCTCACTTCTATTATACAACTAACTCAACATTATACACCAGTTCTGGAAGATGCTGATCTTCAGGTCTCATTATTCCTCTCAAATGCAGAGGGGACTAGCTATGATTAGACCTTCAGCATTATCAAACATCACTCACTTGCTGACTGGTCAAATCACAGGAAGCCTTTCCAATCATGCAGTACACTCCAGTTTTGGACAGTATTTTATACTATGGGTCAGCTGGTCCAAAAGGAAGTGCAAAAATTATCAAAGATTTAGAAAATATCAGTGCCAAAGAATCAATGAAATAGTGTTCAAAATGGTGGGAAATTAATGTAGATTATTTTAAATCTTTAACAGTCTTTTAATGTCCTAAAATGAGTTAGAGATTCTGATCTCTTACTTGGTCAAGTACAAGCAGAAAATACTTGTGTTATATACTGGGGGGAGGGGAAATGTCAATCTGCAGGAGCTGTAGGACGTTCTGAAATTACTGTTCATCAGGCATGCATCCCTTATGAATGGGAAAGTGACCTTGCACCTGATTCATTCTTGAAATATTTTTTAATTTTACTTGCCTTTTCTTTTCCTGCGAGGTTGTTCTTTCATTTTATCTTTAACCAGTGCATCGCTTTATTTAATACATGCAGTTGCAGAAGCTCACTCACTGGAAAGGAGATACTTGGAAACATGGGCCATCCTTCTTTTTTTAGTGGCAGTGGGAAGCTTGTATCTTTGCTACAAAAAGAAACATCGCTCCACCCTATCTGGTGAGTTACAATATTTCCATGAGCACACAGAAGTTACGTATTTGGTTTGAGAGGGCTGGAGAGGTGCATTTAAGGGGTCCTTCAGTGTGTGACTTTGCTCACCTGCTCCTGGCTTGCTGGGGCAGCTGGAGCTGACAGGAGGGACCAGAGGCACAGCTTGTAGTTCAGCTGAGGGTTCTTGCAGCCACTTGCTTTCATTATTTATCATTTAAGGAGAATCATTGCATGAACTGAAGATCTTGACCTGGCTAGGGTATTCAAGAATATCAGTTCTGATAATTTCTTGCTGATTTCTGAATGAAAAAGTGAGGAGCCAGAACTTAGCTCTGCATTGTAGTCTCTTACTCAGTAGTGACAACTGGAAGTGACAACTGAAAGACTCAACCTTGAACACATAGTTCTGTTTTTTTCAAGCTTTTAAATTAATTATTAATTTGGGTTGGTAGGGAATTTTAGAGGGCAGTTTTGTTCGTTCATTTGGGTTTTTTGTTGTTGGGTTTGGGTGTTTTTTTCAAAATCTAGAATTTTAAGGGTGGAAGAAGTCATAGGAAAATAATAGTGAATGACAAGGGTACAGGACAAATATAAATGTAGGGCAGCTGTGGACAGAGAGCTCAGATTAGTGAGATTATCTAAGGCAGCCTCTTCAGCAACTGTTTGGGTTGTTTTCAGTTTATTTAATTTGCAGGCTGAATACCACTTTAGTGGTTATCAAACTTGTTGTACAAGAGCTCTGCACTCTTCATTGCAGTGCTTATTGAGCTCTGGTAGAGTACAGGTGTGACTCTGGAAATGGACAGTAAGCAAGCACTGACTGGAACTTGGGTTTTGCTAAGGTGCTGCACTGCTTCCTGTGCTGACAGGACAGCAGGAGCAGATGCTCGAGATGGAAGAGCTTCATGGAAGAAATGAGTCCACCAGGGAAGCAGCTGAGGAAAACTCAACATGTAATTCTGTTGAATGGGTAAGACATTTATAAAAGGACTCTTGCTATGAGAGGATTTTGAAAGTGGACTGAACAGAAAGCACACAACAACCTGCTGTTCCTAGAACAACATCTTCCTACACATGGAAAAGGTTTAAAGCAGAAAAAAAAAAAAAAAAAAAACCCACACACACTCAGAAGGAAGAAGGATATTTATGTAGCAGCAAAGCATTGAAATCTGTTGTTATAGTTAATAACACTCTAAAATTGTCTGGAGAAGAAGGCAGCAAAAAGCAGAGAATACCAATACAGAGACGGAGTTAAATAAAGAAGCATAGGAGATGTAAAAAATGGCAACAAAGTCCCTTTATGTGTAATTGTGTACCAAGCTCGAGGGGCTTGGATCAGCTTCAGCTCATGGGGCCATTAGAGCAGGCAACACTTGCTGAGAGCAGGTAGCAGATTTCTAGCAAGCTCCTTTTTCCACACAATTATTCGTCTTTTAATTACATTAAAACATAAAGTATGCAAGGGAAAGAAGGCCAAATTTAACCCTTGAATAGGCAGGAAACCACACAGTTTCCATTGCAGTCAGCTGGACAGGCTTGGGCAAGTCACACAGAAGTGATGGAAAATTCTCAAGCCTGTGGCCACAACTGCAGTTACTGAGTTTACAGATTCCCAGGTTCTCCTGTAAGAGAACCTGGCTGCAGCCTTGATTTGGTCACATTGGTGCTGTGATGGTGAGAAGTAAATACCAGTATACAGGTAGTAAAACAGTAATATCTACCTTTTATTGAGTCATTGCTCTAAGAAAAAGAAAATACCTGGGAAAATCCATTCCTTGTAAGTAGATTGGCACTGAAGCTAAGAGGCTTGCTTTTGCTGGTGATTTCACAGTAGACAATTATAATACAAGGCATAATATGGTATGGTTATAAAATATTCTAATTACTAGCCATGAAGGGATTACTCTTCTTCTTGTTAATATTTAATGAAGATGTAGGAAAATGAGATTGAGAATAAGAAAACAGGCATCCTAGAGGGTGCTGAGTGAAAAGTTCATTATTAGCCAGTTACTGCTCAGGATTTGTGTGGACGAAAACTGCTTCAGAGGATGTGCAAATGCAATTATAATCTTTTGCAACTGCTTTGTAATTTAGCAGCTACCAGCCACAGTGATGTGTCATGACATAGGTTCAGTATTTTCCCTCATGTAACAGACCATTTTGCTATTTTAGTGAAAGCAGAAAGAGTGATTTCATAGTGGCATATTTTTAAATGTTCAAGCATAATTGGATGTTATAAATCATTCAAGAGATCCAGTAGATTAGTAAAGCCAGTACATACAAAGTGTATGGACACCACATTTCAAACAAATTAAGCCAGTAGTGATGAGCAAATATTATGGTGTCTCTGGAATTGCACTTACTGCCTTTCAAATGTACTGCAGATATAATCACCTTAATTTAAATTTTATTCTGGTTGGGAAAAATCTCTACTTACTTGGGAAAAGCTAGTCTCACATTGCTTTTCTAATATAACTTACACTTTTCTTTTTAAATTTGGAAATTTGGTGAATATTCTGGGTAGGTTTGGGCATAATTTCTAGAACAGTGAACATGAAGGTTCTATCTGCCTTGGCAAAGCTATTTACAGTCTCATGGTTTTTTTACAATTGTTGGTGTTGAAAAAGCAATCCTGTAACACAGGAATTGAATCAAGCCATGGATTTTATTGTCACCTGTATTATATATCACTGAGCGATTAGGTCAGGTGACAAAACATTACCCAAGGTAACTTAACCTGGGAGTGAACATTCTCATGGCAAAGCTGGCTCCTGTAGCTGTGCTTTTGACATGTAGCTCTTGTCTCTGTCTCTGGAGAATCAGCCCGTGTTTCCTCAGCTGAGATGCTCAGGGAGTGTTTCCCAGACAGTTCTGCCAGCTGCAGGGGAAATTGGCCTTTGAGGGAATTCCCAGTGCAGTTCATGATTTTTTCATCAAGTTCTGCAGGTTCCAGCCAAAATCTAAGCACTTGTGTAGCATTAATACAAACTTCCAGCTCATGGTAGCATGTATAATATTCACTCTTCATTGAGGGGTCCTGGTTGTTCATAATGCACAGAATTGTGATCCAGATTAGTTGGCTATACCTACCATGCCTCCTGTTTGACATTTGTCTGGCAGGTACCTCTCTGTTCTTGAGAACACAGACATCAAACCCCCCATAGCAGAATGTGAAGACAAAAAGTTACTTCTTCATGACTTCCACCCATTTATTCATTTATGCCATTTCAGCTTGAGAATTTGATTTGCTATGTCTGTGGGAATAGGTCTTTGTGTACATTTCTTTATTATGAGATCTTTAAGTCTCATGTTTTGCTAAAGGACTTACCTATGTATGTTTAGGAATAGGATGACTTTTACACTGCCCAGAAGAGTATCTGAATACCACAGCAGTGTGCTAGTTTAGTGCATCAAAGAGCATTCATCCAGAGGGAAGAGTATGATTAAGTTTTTTGGAAATATCAGAGTTAAAAGATTAAGGGGATAAAAATGTTTTCCATTTCAGATTTAATAGAAACTGATCTACACTGGAATTTGACATCTTTGGTATTCTAAAAAAAATATTTTGTGCCTGCTGCCTAATTAACTAAGAGAATTGAATCTGAACATAGAAAAACTTTGCCTTTCAACATGAGTAGGGAGACATTCTTCTCCTCTATAATTGTGACTTCATGGCCTGTGTTTCTTTGTGTTTCCTGGGGCTGTGCTGTGTCATGGGTAAAAGTTCATTTTACATCTACTTTATGGGTAAAAGTCTTGACTGGCATTTTCTTTGCTTTTTAAGGCTGTGTCTACACTTTATGAATCACCTGAAATTCTTTGTGATGAATCAAGAGGAAAAGATGACAAACCCACTGCGACTATTGTATCCAATGGAGCAGATGAGCAAATCCCACAAACAAGGGCAGCTGAAAAGTCTAGAATGAGACAAGGATCTGCCATCTACTCTTACATTCAGAACTAAACAAAATACAGCTAAATAACTGTGAAACTGAAAAATATGATAATTTGCTGCTGCAAGATGGATTACGTGTTTCCTGTCAAAAGCTTGTCAGTGGGAAAATATACAAGAAAAACAGTTTGTTCTAAGCAGTTTTTGAATGTTTTGTCACTAACAAAACATTCTAAGGAGTCTCTGAATTTAGAGGATATGTCATTTAAAAGACTGTCTTCAGCTCTTCCTCTGGTGTCCAGAAATACTGTGTTATCATACTTTGAAAAATCTTCTGGATTGAACAACATTCTCCAACAAAACATTTCTTCAGGAAGCCCATGTATGAATAGGAGACAGTAGAGAAAAAAATGCATGAAGTCTGAGCTCTCAAACTGCCATCAGTGCTGACCACATTATAGACAGAGTGGTATGCCAGAAAGGATCATATTCCTGTGGAAAGGGACTGTTCATGTTAATTCATTCACAGACTAGGAAAAGTCTTCCAGAGAAAGAAGCCTCCTACACACAATGAAATACTAGGTTTAAATGAAGATATATAGATATATATATAGAGAGAGAGAGAGAGCGAGAGAGAGCGAGAGAGAGAGAGATAATGTATAATTATTGTCTAACTGCTTGAGGAGGGCTGCTTGGAGGAGATAGGGGTGGTAATGCTTGTTCCACTTTTGCCAGCTTTAAAACTTTTTAAAAGATCACCAAAGGAAATCAAAGTTGAAAAAATTAAGGAGAACCTGGCTTCCAAGGTCAGAACAGAGGTGAAGAGTTTTGACAGCAAAGCTAACTAATGGCAGTTGTGCAAGGGCTGCTGAATGCTACGAGTGGATATCTGAAATGGGAATGTGTTTATGTACCAGGGTTATGCCATCTTCTGTTAATGTTTTTTTCAGAGCTTAGCTGGAGGTTAGAACGTCTTGCTATCACTGCAAGTAGAAACACCTTCACTGCCCAAGATTTTTGTCCAGCTTGTACCTGGACAGTGCAATAGACACAAACCAGCTTTCTCAGAGCCCTTAAAAACTGTTGTGTAATCTAAATTGACTGACTTGCTACTAAATACTGTTAATGAAATCTTTGTGGCCATACAGCACAGCTCGTGGTGTGGCTCTGTCAATGCTGTACTGACTGCAGTTCACAAAGCTACCTCTCAAATTACTGTAACTCAGCTGTGTCTCACTCTGTGCTGTGGATCCTCTTTCCTGGGTTGTTCTGTAACCTGCCCTGAATTCCCTACTGTAATAAATATGCTACTGTCTGAACTAGGCTGCAGTCAGTGCTCTGTGATTATGTCTTGTATGAGAGAAACTGTTATAATATATCTCGTGGTATTTATGTGTAAATTGAATAAAGCAAAAGAATATTCTTTTTTTCTACTTGAAGTTCAGGTATTTTAAAATCCTGGTGGGCTTTTCCTGAAACTCACTATTACAAAACGTTTTCTTTACTGCGTGGTGAAACTCTGTCATGTGCCATATTCCATTAAGGATCAGAGAAGGGGCTGCTCTAGATTCCCCCAAACCCTGTAACTTTGTTTGCTACACAAGAAAGTCATAATCTGTAAAATGGTGACCTTCAGCCCTAGTTCCTGTTCAAGGAAGCTCTCAATTATGCGTCAGAGTTGTAAGTGGGTGCAGTAAATTTTGGTCTTTCTATATATTGCTGCCTACTTCTCTATTTAATCACAATGAGATGTACAGTGTTCAGGAAAATGTTAAAGAAAATCACATCTTAATAATCTCCAAATCCTATTCTCATTACATTTTGATTTAATGTGGCTCCTATCAGCAAAGAATCCTGCCTTCTTAACAGCTGCTCACATTTTGTATGTTAACATGGTTATTTCCAACATCTGGCAGTGGAAGACTACTTCCAATTTATCATGACCTATTTTTATCTGTGGCTGACAGTGGTGGCTATGAGGCAGCAGAGTATTTTTAGAGCTCTAGCTTTTGACACCTCTGCCTCAAATATATTATCTTCTCTGCTTCTGTGCCACTTGGGAGGCAATAAATCCTACCGTGTTTAAATTCTTCTTGGCTATTTTGTTAGCTTTAAAACAAAAGAGCGCTCTGTAATTAACCTCAGGTCATGTTCTAGCATGCAATATGATCTCAGTTTTAATTGTCTGCTTAACTGATGAGTATATAATGAAGGCATCTATCTAATAATGGAACTTGAAGAGAGTCCTGGGCCCTTGCTTTTAGCAATTTTATTGGTTATTCCCTTTTGAGCAAGCTGCTGAAAAATGATGGTTTTGCTCCATTTAATTTGATGTCCAAAGTCCTGTGTTAAGCACAGGCTGAAACATGCTGATTTAGGAGCAAGTATGGCACAACTAATTCAAAAGTCTGGCATGTGTTCTGTGCTTTTAATGTCCCACCAATGTACTTGGCTTAGTCATAGTCCTACAAATTAGGCTCCCTCTCTGTTTCTGTCGTGCTCCTGACCCTGGTTTGAAGAGCTAGTACAGTCACCTTGAGCCTGAACTCTCTCTCTCTTCCCAATTCATTGCAAAACCATGCAAGGATCTTATTTACTCTACCTAGCACTAAGGTAGCTATTCTAAGCGACTGAGTATGATCTGGCTTGACCTGCCCATTTTCTTTCAAGCCCTGGACTGGGATTCTTTCCTCTCATAGTATACATGGAAGAAGATTGTGGAGCAGGCATTCCCAGCTCCATTACACCAAGGACCCTCAGTGGCAGGCAGGATGATGAGGTGTCCCAACGAATGTATTTGCAGAACAGCCCTGTCTGTGTGTGGTGCTGTGACTGATGTTCTGTGCCTGATAACGGGGCTGTCAGAACAGCAACGATGTTGTGGGTTAACCCTGTCTAGTAACTGAGCTCTGCACAGCCACCCACTCACTCTTGTCTCCCTGGGTGGTTGCAATGAGGGCAGCTGTAAAGGGCTTTTTATTATCATTGTTTTTACTAAGTACTCCTCTGTCAGTACTTTGTAAACAGGAAACTGCAAATATCACTGACAAACAAATATGCAGATCAAAAGAACGTGAAGCAATTTCTCTAACCAAGAGAAAGGTGATTGTGTGTCAATGTTTCTTGTTTTCTACATAATGGGAAATGCTGAGATGGGAGGAAGGATTTTTATCAACAGTTAAATAAAATGGCTTTGGCTAAGTTGCTGTGGTCTGGTGCCGCATGCTGGTGAATTTTTTGGCTGAGAGAATGTGCCAAAAATTAGTGCTGTGTCTTTTTTCCAGAGCAGAGTCTGTTAGCAGGGCTTGGCAATATCTTGTAGTGCCAAGGCTGCCCTTCCTAACCTTGTTTCAGGAAGTATTCAACTCCACAGAGGTTGAGAAGCATAAAAAGGGTAAGGCAGAGAGGCAACAAGTGCAGCATCTGTGTTAGGTATTATTAATGGACTTAAGACAGGCAGAGATCAGAGGTATAACTGAACTTAAGGTTTTGAAATCATATCGAGGAACGGGACCTGTCACGTATATTTGCTCTGAAATATTGTCTTTTCTGTTATCTGCTGATGTCCTTGTCTCGTCCTAAGTTTGAATGCCCAGCTCCACAAGCCAGGAGTGCTATATCTGTAAGTTGCCAGGCCTAACACAATTGCAGTCCATGGTTAGGGCTTCTGATACTCCTGTGGAAATAAATCGTGAAAGCAAGTAATAGGGGCTGCTCCCTCCTTTACCTTATAGCTTTTAATTCTGTAGAGAGGAAAAAAACATAAGCCTCTCCAACACAGACAGCAGAAAATTGTTGGGTAATAGGGTGGAAGACACTCCAAAAATACAATTTTTTTTCTCAAATAGAAAAATTCTGCTTTTTCAGTTTAGCAGTGGTACAATATTGAAAATTGTCATTTCAAGTTTCTTTTAAAATTCAAACTAAGCTTAATCTAATCTGCAGATCTAATCTCAGAGGGGCTGCTATCAAGCAAGAAAGGAAATGGAAAGAGTAGTTACATTTAATTCAAACCGATTGCCTCTGGGTAGAAAGAGTTGCAACTGCTTTCCCACCCCACCTTCAGATGTGCAGTGTGGTAGCAGAGTTGTGTGAGTGGTGCCTGCAGGCTGAGCATGGGGACATCAGACAGGTACAGCTTGTTCCCAAAACACCATTACCAGTATCCTGGCACAGCAGTGGCTGCCTTAGGTAAGACACATACCAGACAGGACATCTAGATAGGTATAAATACATTCAAAGGATAAATTTTGGCCAAAATAATGCAGCCCCTATATTTGTATTTGTGACCATGTTTCCTCAACACAGTAAAGCATCCTTTCTTCTAGGTGAGACTCTATTCATGGTTGGAATTCCCCTCTCCAAAACAAAGGATTCTCCACTTCTGTGCAGATAATTTTTTATTTTCCTATTTGTGAAAAGCCCTCTCTTTTTCTGGTAAGTGAAATCTGAAGTTAAACGATCTATTACAAAAGCAGGCTCTAGTTCCATTCCCCCCCCACTGCTTCCAGTATTTCTAAGCCCAGTGTTTCCTGCCCAGTTAGCAGTGCCAGAACTGCTGAAAAAGCCCCACTCCTTATCAGTTGCACTACACTCTGTGATTGCTTTCAGGAAACTGAAGGCAGTCAACTCTGTAAAATGTGTGTGCCTGGGGAACTTCCACTCCATCGATTTGCCTTGTAAATCTTACTGGTGGCATCTATGGACATCACCTCACTTTACACACGGTTCTTGGATAGTTGGTCAGTCCTACCCATATCCTCTGCATGCACATAAATTAATATTTCAAAATTTAAAAAAAAATATTTAAAAAGGGAAATGCATAGGCATTTCTTTGATGTGTTTTCTGCATGGACACTCAACATTAAACAACTTTCTCTTAGGGACTCCTTCCTCTCAGAAAATATTTTTTTGTACAATGAAGGAAAAAGTGTATTGCTTAATTCATGCTTAAGGATGACAGGTTAATAGTGCCAAAATATTCCTCCCTGCATACAGAAGTCTCTTGAGAACTTTCTTGGAATTGGCTTATTCATTTCTGCATGTTGTACCTCTCTATAACAAATAGGAAGTTCTTTTAAAGGTTTACCGAGTTGCTTTAAGTGTTACAAAACAACTATCCTCCATCATAGCTCTTTCTGACCCTTTCTGATTTTTCATCTCTTTTTATTTTCCTTTTTCTTTTCCTTTCTCTTTTCTTCTTTTTCCTCTTTTGTTTCTGACCATGCCATAGGCCAACTTTTTATTATGCTCACCACAGCTCATCAGGTTTGGCTGACAGGTGAGTGAGATCTTACATAAATGTTAGAGACAAAGACACTTGGGCTGAGAAATCATGGCTTTAGAAGCTACAGCACTTTTGTGGAAAACATTCAGGTACCTTAGGGTGTGACCTCTTTTTCTGTTATTACAGATAAAAATAAAAAGCATTCTTTGAGAACCTAATATCAAGAACCTTAAAACTGAAGTATAAAAGAACCCTGCAAAGAATGGCATCCAGGAAATTATTCAAACGAGGAGTAAAAACTAGACAGAAGTATTTACTCTGCAAATATTAATTTATTGGCTGTAAATATATTCATTGATTTTACAGTCTAATGTGGCTATGTCTCATGCACTAATAAATGTGTTTGATTAGAGTCACTATGCAGTGCTGAAAGTGTGTTTCCCATGGCACAGCTTTGCCAGATGACAATGTTATTACTCCAACACTCAGCTCAGGAAATCACACAGCCAGTTAGCTGACCTTAATCTTGTCCATTTTACCTGCCTTTAAACTTCACTGAAATGGTATGTGAGCTTATTAATTGCATTTTAAAAATACATTTTAAGGATATTCTGAGAAGCAAATTTTAACGAAACAATGAAAACTGGTCTGTCTATGATTAACAGAACCTATCCAGTGTGTCACTGAACAGCACACTGTGCTTGTATGAACTCCTCTTCTGCCTGTGCCCCATCAGTGCCTGTTTGGTCTGATCTTTTTTACTATTTTTTGCAAAGCAATGCATTAATTGAATCATTTGCTCACTAGATGTAAATAAATACACTGTGGATTGCAGAAATGAAATTATTTTCAAAAGTGTTAACCAGACTTACAGAAAATTTTGAGAAGCAGTGGAAAGTAAATGAAGTGTGTTGATACTTGAAGTTCAACAGACTATTCAGGACACTGGAAAATTCAGGGAGTTTGATAATTTTATCTCAATGTAGAAAATGAAATGTTTGTTTATTGTTCAGATGTTGCTCTCTTGCTGAGAGAAATAAATTGTTCTTCCTACTGTTGCCAAGAAACAAGAAAAATAACAAGTCCATAATTTCAGGCTATGTTTTCTTCCACCTGTGTTTCTTCCACCCAGATATATAACAGATTTGTGGAAATTGTCAAAAAGTCCTTCTCATGTAGCTTCCTGCATCTTTAGGAATAAGATAAGCCATAAGGGATGAAAAGCTCTGGTAGAAGTTTACCATTTCAGCTATCCCGTTTCAACTACTCATCTGGCTGTGACACAAATGGGCCTTTACAGTAGAGCTGATAAATCTGTTTCTTCAGACTTTTCCAGAACAGACACTGCTGCAAAGAGCATGGAATAAAATTTATTCTCTAAGAGAATATCAGCACAGAGTCACACAAATCTCATGTAAGCCTGAATATCCAACCAAATGCCATAAAATTGGGGTACACCCGATGGGTTTTGAAAATTATGCGTGTGATAGTCCATGTTTGTATCACATACTTAATTTAAACTTTTAGTCCAAGGTAGAAACAACAAGACCTAATTTTGTATAAACTCAGTAAATGCTCATCCAAACTGTTGCCTATATAATTCTTCAAAGAAAGAAATCTGAAAGAAGCAAATAATGAGTATTATTTACACTACAATTGTAATACAAAATTTAAACAAGTCCACAGAAATGGCTTTTCTCACTGTGGACCTAGACAGATGGGTTGGCATCAAAACACTGCCAGCTCTGCTATGTGGGCCTTCTATTTGTACTCTGTTTTGGTTCTGCAAACAACTGTAATAGTCTGTGCTGTGTGCATAAAGATGCTATTTTTAATGACAAACAAATCATAAGAAAATATTTAAACAGTACAGAAAGTGTGAATTGAAAACTCTGAGCAGTACTGATGCACGTGCACATACATGAATACAAATAAAATACACATTAAAAATAAAGAAACTCAATCAGGCAACATTACCATGGTGACCTTTCTGTTAGTAGAAATTCAAGCTTTGTGGTTTATTCTGTGTTTTAGCACTTTTGCAGCCATATCATCAAAAGCTGTGAGTCACCTATGTGTGCAGAGGAAAACGTGTGAGAACGCCTTTTCTGCCATGTTACGAGGCCAAGTTGTGGACATACTGACACATCCTGTTGACTGAAGCTGATCTCCCTTTCTGCCCTTTTGGGAACACCTTTTTCCTTCTGTATAGCTAACACAGATGTTCATGATTCAAAGTCATAAAAATGCATGAAACAAACATTTTAATTTTTAATTTTTTTTCCTTTAGAGGGAGGAATTGATTTTTCTTTACTGGCCATGTTTAATGTTCATGTTACAGATACATGTCAGAAAAGGACAAAGAAAAGTTCCTGGCACTTGACACACCAGTGATTGCCACTGTGTGTGTGTGTGTGTGCAAAGACCAGATCATGTTAATAGCTGAAAAAGGCCATTTGTTTCCTCTATTCTTATTTCTTCTTCTAAAGAAACCCCACAGGTTTCAACATGCACTCCTATGTAAAAATTTCCAACTTAAAACCCTTATCCCTCTAATGCAAATCAGTTGCAAATAAGTCATAAGGTTGAAGTCAGGAACAAATAATTCTCATGAATGGTTTGAATAAAGTATACAGCCTCAGTGCTGATGTGATTTTTTGGGAAATGCAAAATTACTTGTTGGAAAATGCAAGACAGGAAATCATAGGGATTTTGTTTCAGAACAGTTCTATATTTCAAATACATGGGATATGTAATCATGCTCTGAGATAATGTTAGAGATTTTGCCTGAGGAGCAGGTGGCTATAAACATTCGGGACAAAGGACTTTATTTTTTTAAAGTTTTGCTTAATTAAAAACCAATTTTTGCTAACTTGTCCATAGCATATTGTGAGTGGAAAGTTATCTGCAAGCATCTTCAAGGATGTCCAGAGATATCCAAACTCAGGTTTAATTTCAGTAATCCACAGTTGGGGCCTTCTACAGAGAACGCAGCACCCTGGGGTCCATCAGCATTATTCACACACTATGCCCTAGTTTTAGTAGGTTCCCCCAAATAATTTGCTCAGTGTGTCCATTTTACATACTCTAGATGTCACCCACCTCAAATGAGCTCCTCCAGGTCTGGTGTAGGCACCTAAGTTGACAGAGACCAAGTTACCCCGTGCTTGGCCAGAAATCAGGACTTGTTCAAAACTCAGCATGGCTGTAGCTGATGAGCTTCCACCAGCCAGGCTCCCCTTGCCCAGGTGCCACCCAGCTCCCAGCACAGAGCTCAAGCAGCTCTGCTCTGTGGAGGTGTGAGTCCAGCCACTTTGATGTCCAGTGATGGGGGACCCCGGTTTACAAGCAAATCACAAGGTTCATCAAAGGCCATAGAGGACACATGACTTAAGAGTGACCTTTTGTTTTCAGTACAAGTAATTTTATTGCAAAATTTGTGCTGCATAAAGTAAATAGCAAGTTATTTTACTGCAGATGAAGATGGATTTTGATACTGGCTATTTGCTCAAGTATCAGATTTATTGCTTCAGATATCTCCTTGTGGAGCAGCTCTGCAAGGCTCCCTTTGCTGGCCCTGGAGAGATTCTGGTTCATAAGACCCATTTGAGGCATCTGCTATGAACGGAGCACATGCTGTCTGCATGGCAGATCTCTACTTTTGACCCAGAGAATCCCACCCAAGTGTGTGCTAGTGATTTCTGTGATTTTTAACAAGGTTCTTGGTGTGGCAGAGAGGGCAGTCTAAGTCTGCAGCCCTTCACAGTCCCTGACTGTGAAGGTGAGGGAGAGGTGAGATGCTCCTCTTCCTTCTGAGCAGGCTGATACTGCACCAAAACTGGGTTGCCAACCCTCTGCTCCCATAGGGATATCTGAAAGAACAAATCTTGAGCAAACACCAATAACAAAATCTGATTTTCTGTTGTTAGTCACACTGTGTACCTTGAAGGAGAGGCTGGTTTCTACCAGTGAGCAACTGGTTGTACCAGTCATACCAGGGCAAGAAATCTTTAGTTTTGAAAAGGTGTTGGCATGGAGGTATGTACTCCAGATACAGGTGTTTGTTAATGGATAACTGTCCCCTGGGTGTGCAGCCACTGATTGGAGGGGACAGATGCATAAAGAACCACAGAAGCAGAGCAGGCTCCATCCTCCAAGAGAGCCCTGAGGCTGTGCCTGCTCAGGAGAAAGCCAGGCTCCAGAAGCAACATGTCTCAGCTGGAAACTGCCATGGGAATGACCATTGCTGTCTTTGACCAGTATGCAAGGACTGATGGCAACAGGCAAACCCTCAGCAAAGCAGAACTAAAGACTCTGCTGGAAAAGGAGCTCCCAAATTTCCTTGCGGTAAGAGAAGAGCGTGGCACCGTTTCTGTGAAGCAGGTGGAAGAGCAGCCTGCAGAAGCAGTTTTTAGTACATTTTAGGGAAATTACATCCAAAAATATGCAATGGTTTGCAGGAAAATATGAAATTTTAAAAAGGTTTTGCACAAACTGTGTAAAGCTGGTTTTAGTATGCAGGGCCATTCCCTGTTCGCTAAATTCATCACTTGAGTTATCACAACAATAGCTTTGAAATAGATTGGGTTTCAACTTCAGAATTCACTTACTTCTGTTGATCTCTGGATTTATCATCTCACTTCATGTCACAACTTCTGTGAAGGTAGTTGTGCTGTCAGCAATCGAGGACCTTGATCATAGATGGGAATCTCTCTAAATATTTATACATTTGCCTTCTCAAGGTATTTATACTACATAGTCAGTATGCTCAACAAAATTATGCATAAACCAGAACAACAGATTTTTCTGTTGTTGTGTTTGTTTTTTCCAAGCAGAGCAAACTGTTTGGCATTTGTCTTTAATAGCAAAATAACACCTGGATATATATTGCACAACATAAATCTGTATGTAATCATAAAGCACATTTCAGTAGGAATTCAAAAATTATTATGTTCTAGTAAGAGCTTTAGCTGCCAGGGAGACAATTTCAATTTCTTAAAAAATTTGTTTCCCTTCACTAAAAAACCCAGAAAACACGTTCAAATACATTGTTCTTTCCACACTGGATAATGTTTCCCTATTTGTACTGTTTTCTTACTATTCCTAATGGCAAAAATCTAGAATCAAATGATCCTTGTGTGGCTCTTAGTTTTTGTATCATGCATAGTTTAGTTTTATAACAGCTATTTCAGGGCACTGCAGCCAGGGCATTGATACAATCCAGTGTCTTTCCATGCAAGCTATATGAATTCACCATATGAGATCCATGCCTGCTGGAGTTATGTCTCACAAATTAAAGAGGTGCAATATTCAGAATAAGGACCTGGGTGGCTCAGAGGGGATATATTCCAATGTTTCTGAGAAATGTGTGTAAGACAGGTGAGTGCTCATGACCCAACAGCATCACAGAAGTGTCCTGCTCTTGAGCATGGTGCTGTGTGGTACCCACAGCACTTCCATGTAAAGAGAAACTAACCCAACAACAAAACCACAATTCTACGACAGCTTGGCAATGCCCCAGGCACTTGACATTTGGTCTAAATAAGGCTGGGGAGCCACTGCAGTAGGCAGTTACCAAATGGGATGGTGCTCGGAGGTCTGTCCTGACTCTGTTTGAGGGCCTGGCACCACTTTTTCCAGTTCCCCAGAGCCGGTCTTACTGGCTCTACTATTTCCTGCAACTGGTGGAAAAACTGAAAATTTCCAGGAAGATAATTAGCTAATTGTTCACTTATATTCCAGTCTCCATGTCCTTTTCCTGATTTACTCGTTCTAGGAAAAGCAAACAAACAAACAAACAATCAAACAAACACATTTTAATATCAATATTTTAAATAAATTGAAACCAACAATATTCCTTGTTCCTGTCTTGCCAGACTGATAATTGCAAGAAAAAAACTGAGAACATAAGTCTGACTTTAAAAAAGAGTTCTACCTGCATTTTCATGCCATTTGTATCCATATTTTTTTTATTTGCAAGAAATTCTAGGGAACAGTGTTTTCTAATTACTTGTGAATACTTTTAGCTTTAGAATTGGTTATAGCTGCCATAAATCACAACTGCCTGGAAAGGTCTTGGATCAATCAGGCATAAATACCACAGGACTGAAGGGTTGGACTCAATTCTAAAGAGTTTCCAAAGAACAATTCCCATTTTTGCATCTCAGAAGTAATTCAGATGCTACAACTAGTTCATATATTTCACTAAATAATTTGAAATAGTCACTTATAAAATTAAAACAATATAATTTACAAAGTAAAAATTAATTAAACCTTCCAGACACGTTTATCAGTCAAATATAAGGAAATTATTCAATTTTTAGTGATTTTAAAAGCTCTGAATTTAAAGTGAAATATTAAATTACAGAATGAGAATTTTTTAAAATTAGAACATGATCAAAAATTGCCTTTAGATTTAAATTTAGGTCTTGATAGTGGACATATTGGTGGACCAATATAAATTGGTGGACATTTTCTAAAAGTTTAAATAATTTCTTTCTAATATTGTATCAGATTTTTTTCTCTTCTACAAAAGCTACACGTGTCCTAGATTTAACAGGTCTGTACTGCCATCTCCTGTTTAATGTTAAAATTGCAGCTTCGAAAATCCCTATAGATTATCAGAGCCAAAAATCCCTCCTGTAAGCCTCTTTTCTTCTTAATATATTTTGGCAAAAAAAAAAAAAATACAAACAATAAACAAACAAAAAACCAATCAACCAACCAACAAACAACCAAACACTTTTTAATTTGATGATGCATTTCTTAACATCAGCCTTGAGATGTAGTGGTTCAAAGAATCACTGAAGCCCAGAATATGCTGATTTGGAAGGGACCAACAGGGATCATTGAGTCACACCTCTGGCCCTGCACAGCAACATCCCCAAGAGTCACACCGTGTGCCTGAGAGCATTGTCCAAATGCTTCTTGAGCTCTGTCAGGCTGGTGTTGTGATCCCTTCCCTGGGGAGCCTGTTCAGTGCCCAGCCACCCTCTGGGGAAAGAACCTTTTCTAATATCCAACCTAAACCTCCCCGACACAGCTTCAGGTCATTCCCTGGGGTCCTGTCACTGTCACCACAGAGCAGAGATCAGGGTGCCTGCCCCTCCTCCTCCCCTCACAGGGAAGCTGTAACTGCAGTGAGGTTTCCCCTCAGTCTCCTCCAGGCTGAGCAGACCAAGTGCCCTCAGTGACTCCTCACACAGCTTCCCCTTAAGGCCCTTCAACATCTTCACTGCTCTCCTTTGGACACCCTCTAATAGTTAACCATGTTTCTTACATTGCAGTGCCCCAAACTGCCCCAGCACTCGAGGTGAGGCCTCCCCAGTGCAGAGCAGAGCAGAGCAGAGCAGAGCAGAGCAGAGCAGGACAATCCCCTCCCTGGCCTGGCTGGCCATGCTGTCCCTGATGCCCTCAGGACAGGGCTGGCCCCCCTGGCTGCCAGGGCACTGCTGGCTCATGTTCAGCTTGCCACTGACCAGGACCCCCAGGTCCATTTCTCATTCCCCAGTATGTCTGTACATCCAGGATTGCCCCATCCCAGGTACAGAATTCCAAACTTTCCCTTGTTCTCTCCATATGGTTGGTGATTGCTCAGCCTTCTCATTTTCTGAGGTGTCTCCACAGAGCCCCCCTGCCTTTGAGGGAGTCAGCAGCTCTTCCCAGTTTTGTATCATCTGCAGACTTGCTCTATATCCCTTCCAGTCCTGCATCCACATCATTTATGAAGATGTTGAAGAGCACAGGGCTTAGGATGGAGCCCTGTGGAACCCACTAGTGACAGGTCCCCAGTCTGATGTCACCCCATCATGCCCCACCCATGAGCCAGTTGCTCAGCCATCCCATGATGTGTTTATCCATCTGTGTGCTGGACATTTTGTCCAGAAGGATCTTGTGAGAGACAGTATTGAAAGCTTTACTGAAATCCAAAAAGAAGACATCAACTGGCTTCCCTTGATCAACTAGGTGGGTTACTTTGTCATAAAAGGAAATCAGGTATGCTAAGCAGGACTTTCCTCTCACAAAACCCTGCTGGCTGTGACTGATGACAGTGTTCAGTCATTCCATGAGAATAATGGCAACTTAGAAGAATAATGACAACTTAGGAAAAGATCTGCTGTGTTAACTCAAGCTCAGCATCCTGCAGTCTTCAGGAGGCACCTTCCCAGCCACCAGCCCTGTGAGCAGCTTCTGCTGCGCCATAAGGCCAGTGGCAGCACTCACAGCACTTTTGAGGCTGTTTGCATATTTTCTGGGGTGGAAGTATTCAGTGAAGCTTAAATTTGACATTTGCCCCAAGAAAGCATCTTTTTGCAAAACTGCAAACTGCCTGAGCTCCAGTTGAACCTTTCCAGGGGAATGGATGGAGAACTCATGGCATTTAACTCATTTGGGTAGTGTTCTCGGGGCTTTGTGCTACACAGGTTTAATGGTGATAAATGGTGTTTAAATGTAGCAAACATGCCTCTCTGTTGCAGTGCATGAGTGCAGCTCTCAGGTGTAATACATCCAGGAGTACATGCTCTTGATACTCACTGTTGCTGTGCAGACAGTGAGAACACACAGGACTTTACCAAGTGCCCAGAGCCCAACCAAGAGCCTTGTTCAGAGAAGTTGCTGCATTGCGGTTGTGCCCCCTCTCACCTCAACCTGCTCTTTTTCTTTTGCAGTCTGGGAAGGACAAGAATGCTATTGACAAAGTCTTCAAGAACCTGGACGAAAATGGAGATTCCCAAGTGGACTTCAAAGAATTTGTCATCTTTGTGGCAGCTCTGACTTGCTGCTGTCACAAATATTTTGAGCAGAATGCAGCCAAATAGTTGTCAAACTACTCACATAAGCAGTCTGCATGTGCTCCATATGCTAGTGATATGGATCCCTTAACTCCTTCCATGTACTGCTGTGAAGTTTGCAAGCATGCTGGACTGTAAAAATAAACCCTACTGAGCTTATTCCCTATCCTGAATGCTAATTTCTTCTCATTTGTGGAACAGCCTGGGTTTAACGACTCCCACTATCTCACACTGAGTAGTTTCTCCCTTTCTCTAGTTTTAAAATTCTTTTCTTAGCTAAAAGGTTCAATATTCTTCCCAGTGCAGAGCTGCACAAGAATAAAGGCTGCTGGAGCCAAGAATCAGCTGGAGGCTGTTTTTATACATCAGCATCTCTGGGATGCATCCCAAATCCACATACGTGCCACCACAGCTGTACAGGACAAGCCACTGGCACTCCCTTTGAGCCTGTTTGGTACCCTCAGCTGTGTGGTTGTTGTAGGGCTGCCTTGTAGGTTCCTTTTTCGTTAAAACAACAAAACAACCCCAAACACCTTTTCTGGGTTTTTTTTCAGCAGGGAGGATTCTGTGCAGTTTTGTGTGCTAATGAGCCACCTCACCCAGATCACATAGATTTATTTTCTATGACACCGTAAGACTTTTGCACCAATATCTTGATATTACTTTAAAATAAATTTAATAGTGTGCCATGGTGTTTTTACCCGAAGCAAAAATGGCAGCAATTGTTGCTTCCTTACCTGAAAAATGTCTATGTGGGGAAGTGGAAGAATTTGCTTTCAGAGGGTAGACAGACATCAGCTGAACTCTGCAACTGAAGCAAGACTGCATACAGAATCAAATCCATAATTTGAAGCACTTTGTTGGTGAGCATCCCAATGCAAACTGCAAAAGCATTAGACTTAGTTCCTTTATCTACACAACAGTAGTTTGGTGCTATTCCTATGCTACGCCAGCAGCCAAGTATTTCCCTGTCCTAATGCATGTGCCAATGTGCTATGTAGGAAGAGGTGCCACAAGTCCCTCTGGAGCCCCTGAAAGATCATGCAGCACAGCAAAAGCAGGAACAGGAGCTCAGTTTCACTGTGTTTCCTGAATCTGAAGTTACACCATGGGTTTGACCCATTCATAACCCTATACAAACATGCATTGTTTAGGTGTATTCATCTTTTGGGGAGCTTGATGGGAAAATTTGGTCTTATTAGTTTAGCTCAGCCTGTCTTAAACATTACAGGTTTTGTTTCATCTAGCTTGCTCTGGTGCTGGATAGCTGGAGATGAATGCAGCACATCCATTACACTTGCAGAAGAACCTTTATCTATCTTATTGACAAAAGTAATATTTTTCTGCATTACCTGAGCAAGAAAACTACTTGTCACCAGAATGTGCAAAAGTCTTCCCAGTCCAGGGATCTCAAATCAGCCTTTTCTTCAGAGACTGCCCCATATTATTGCCACTTTTTGAGATATCTTTATAGCTCCAATCCAGCATGGCTCTACCCTGTGGCTGCTGTGCCACTAGTAAGGGCTGATTACATTATTTTGTCAAGGCTACAAATGAGTAAAATGTTCTACTTGTTGCAAAGCAAGCTAATTCTAAATATAGAGTCAACACATATTTATCTGGTAGTAGTACAAACCATCCTCAGACAATGAAATCTTGGTGATACATACCGCAAATTTATAGATTCAGAATACCCAGTCTCACTGAATATTTTGGTTTTTTACCACTATGTGGCACTAAATGCAGCCTTTTTATTGCTCATTGAGCCCAGAAGTCCATGTATCATTATTGAGATCGAATGGAAAGAATCTGTGTTAAGATTAGGAAAAAAAAATCAGAAGTGTTCATAACATCATTGTTTTATGTCAACAAAATGGCAATTTTATGTCTGGACAAATACCATATGCCCCATCAAGGTCATTTTACTGATTGCAGTGGAAGCAGCAGGAGATGAGGGCCAGGCAGAGACTCCATCTCCAGAGCTTTTGGAAGGGTTTAGCTGCACCAGCCCAATCTCACCCTTCTGAAAGGGTTTCCCCTTACTTGTAAATTGTAAACCCCCTGTGCAATTATTTCAGCGTTGTTCTTCAAAGCATTGAATTTTTTTTAAAACATAGATCTTAAAGAGAATGTTGGTGAAAAGCTCTACCTGTCTTGTGAGCCAAGGGATTCACCTTGTTACTCCATTTTATCTATCAGATCTTTAAAACCACATTATTGAGCAGTGAGAGCTGTGACATACCCCATACTCTTTTTCCATAAACTTCCTGCCCCCAGTCCAATATCCACACCATTTCACTCAGCTATCAATGCTGCTTTGTCCATTTTCCTGAAAATCTGTAAGTTTTTTCAGTGCTGGTGGACTGCTCACAGCAGTCCTGGTCACAGCAGCTCAAAGTTGCTTTGTAACTCCACCTCCCAAAAGGGCTCATGACCGTGATGCTCAAGTCTCTTTGCCTCCTTGAGGGAGTACCAGGGCTGCTCCTCATTGTTCTCATTGTTCCTGCAGCCCTCAACCCTAACAACTCTTACATTGGGATTGACCCCTTGGTCCCACATGAGGGGACACCTGGAGGGCTCAAAGCCCATACCCAGAAGCACATGGATGCTGTGTGCTGCTTTGCTGACCAATGGAGCTGTGCATGTTCAGAGCTGCATGAAGAGGGGGAAGAAAAGGGATTTGGGGCTTTTTTCTTTTTCCCTACAGATTTTTCAAAGCTGTAACTCTGAGATGAATATTCATTTCTATGTAGTACTGAAAACTCAACTTGATGACACCTCAGAGAGAAAATGATCCAGGAATAAAAGAAATTAACATATAGCTCCCACCTTACCATAGAACAAAAGTGACTTTTCAGAATATATTATTTAACCTAAAAGCATCTGAACAGAGTCACTTTAGTATCTTTCAATCCATTAATTTTCTTTCCCAGTATTATTAATTTTCACTATGAACCTACAGTTTACTCAGAATAAACTGTATTTCCTTCCCTCAGTAAACTTTTGTAACTCCAAGTTCAAGCTACAGTGATGGTAAACCTGGTTTTATACCATTTAATTTCAACTTTCAGGCCTCAATGACTTATGTACAATGCAATAATTTAAGAGACAATATAGGCAACTGTAGGGGAAAAGAAAAGAGCATAAAAGGCAGCTTGGAATATATAAGCTAATAGCTGTGGCTTGTGCACAACTTGTCTTAGCTATCTGATAGGAAAAAAATGCATGGGAAAATATATTACCAGCAAATGACTTTATGAGAAATCATAATTTCTGATGAGTTCCAAATTAAACAAGTCTTAAAGGCAGAAGTGAGAAAGTCAACTAAGTAGCAAATCAGCCAATAGGTATTGTTATAATGCAGAAAAAATATCAATTTATATTAACATCAGTTCAATTCTATAGATTAAAATACTCCAGTATCTGTAGCTGCCATTTTGAAATCTAGTGGGCTACTGTCAACACTCTTCAATTTTTAAAATGACATATTGAAATCTATTTCTGAGTGTGTACACAGGAGAAAACAGGAATAATGCTACCTAAGCATTAAGTCACTCATAGCCACTCATGCTGAAATTTGGCTGGGAATACTCCTTGTTATTTTACCTTTAAGTTCACTGAGGTTCACCCAGTCAAGTACACTGTTTCTCTCCCCAGTAACTCCAGTTTGAGGCTGAAAACAGGAAGATTTCTTTCCCAAACCCTCTGAGCATCCTACACTAGCAACGTGCACTTTCATCACTTGACCTGGAGTGTCAAGATCAAGCTTTTCACAAAATACATTTCAGCTGCTGGTTTCCTTACAGAAGGCAGGCAGGGGAGGAGGAGGAGGAGGAGGAGATGTTACCTGTCTTTTATGTAACAATCTCACTGTGAAATGCTCCTGTAAGAGCTGGGAAATTGTGTTCAAACCTTTCCTTGAGTGAAACCCACCCACGCCAGCTGTGTGCACCAAATAGCAGGTGGCCCAGGGCACTTGACACCAACTCCCTCCATCGTGGCAGAGGCTCATGGGGCTGAGGAGGCTGAAAAAGGGTGCATGAGAAGCAGCACATCTCTCTAGCCTGGTAGATGGAGTACATGGCCAATCCTGCAGGTGCCTGTGTCCCAGACACACGGTAAGTGCACATTCAGTATTTTAGACATTTGATGCAGACTATTTAATACAAAACACATAGCTGAAATTGAAATTTTCATCTGAAATTGAAATTTTCTATTATGTGTGTGAAACACACACATAATTGAAAAGATGTTTCTTGCTAGGTGAGCTCCCAAACCACTGAACAGTAGAAGTATGGTCACTGGTCTGGTCCTCTCTCTTGGACAATGTTCTCTACAATAGGCTGAAAAGGTGCCAGCAGAGGATGAGAGGGACCATCTCCTCCATAATTTTCTCCTCCTCCTTTTCCTTCTCCTCTCCTCCTCCTTCTCACCCTCATCTTCTTCCCTGAGGGAGCATCTCCTCCTTCTGCCCTGTGAAGCAGCAGGTGATGCTCAGTCCACCACCAGCAGATGCTGGCACATCTCCCCTGCCTTAACCTCTCAGCAGTGCTCTGAGAAGCTTTTAAATAAAAAGTAAAAAGAGTTGACTCCTGCTCAGGTACCGGGAGGGCAGAACTGAGGTCTCTATTTTGCTAAAAAAGGCTCATGACTGCAGCCCAGGGGAGGTTCAGAGCCTGCCTGACCTCCTCTAGGCCATGTCCTATTGACTGTGTCCTAAACCTCCCCAGCAGATGTGCTCATGCCTTTGGGTCCCTTGCTGAGGTGCCTCTCTCACGTGCTGGGAGCAGAGCCTTGGGGCTTAACACAGGTTTCTGCAGCCTGCTCAGATCCACCCACCCAGAAATTAGTCATTCCAGCAGCTAATTGACGATGCCTTTGTGCAGCTTTTACAGGCCATTTTCTGCCCCAGACAAATTCCTTTATTTTTCCTTCCTAGTCAATAATTTTTTCTTAATCCTGTACCAGCCTCTAAACCTCTGGGTCACAGCTCCATTCTGGAAGCTGTTTATTATTTGAAAGAAGAGAAAAATCCATTTTTTTAAGGATACAGCTCTGTTGCTCTCCAGCAGGTGACCAATAGATGTATACACTATATTATACTGCAGGACTAAGCACCAGAATATTTTATAAATGGGTTTGTCTTTCAAACCTATCATATCCAAATAAACGTACTGATTTTCTTTTCTTCCTGGTTTTATAACTGCAAGATTATAAAATATATAAAATATGCAATTATTTTCTTTTGTTTCATGACAAGAAGAAGTAGGGCACTGTAGTATTAGGTAACTATTGACTGTTGCCCTCAGAAAGAGAAAAAGGTTCCTGGAAAGACATGGATAAGAAAGCTGAGCAGAGATCTGCTGTGAGAGCCAGGAATTTCCTTTCCAGGAGAAAAGCACATGAACATAATGATTGAAGTTAACCTGTAGGTCCCTGCTATAGTTTTAGCCATGTTACCTAAAAGGGTTTAAACCTGATGAAGGCTTGAAAACCAAGGATTATTTTTTTGGTTTGTTTTGGAAGCATTTTAATGTTCAAATATTTATTTCCCTTAGCCTGCAAAATCCTTGTAATGATTGTAACTCCTTTCTTTCTCCTCATTGCCAAACCCCACTCTAGGTCTGTGATGCTTTGACCAGCAGTTTCAGATGGAGATGTTCTGGAAGCCACTAATACATCACAAAAGACAATTTTGTTTTTCTGAATTAACTTCTTCACCTGTGCTGACCGCAGTCTCCCCAGTCTCTTTGTGAGATTTCCTAAAGTTAATATGTTTGCAACACTGAACAGTAAAATCTGCAGAACAGGCAAAAGATCAAAGACCCAATGCTCTCTGTTGCTCTTTCAGCAGGTACTAAGAGGGCTATCTGAAATGAATATTTATTTTTCCATGAGAAAACCAACTTCTTCCTTCCTATCACTGACTTCCTAAATGAAATGGATGAGAGAAAGAGAAAACCCAGAGTTGCAGCTATAGGGGAACTGGAAAGGATCTAAAGTAAATAGAAATCCCAAGTAAGGCAGGGATGATGCTAGGTTTGTCTTGAAGGGCTCTGTAGTTAGAGGAGAACATGTGTACCCTGCCTAAGGCTCAGCCTGGGACTGGGGCTACGAGAAAAGGAAAGCCCAGGCTGCAGTTTTAGGCTGCTGGAAAGCACCTTCCAAAGCTAACTTGGGGCTGCTGCTTGAATATTTGGTCTGAACATGTAGCTAGGTGTCCAGCCATGTGCTGTCTTACCTTCCAAATTCACAGGGATGCTGAAAGACCCACATTCCTTAGGCTGGTAGTGTTGCCAGTGATCATCTCAGGGGTAGGTTCTTTTAGTCTGGTTTTGGCAGGGATAAGTGCAATTCCTGGAAACTCAGGTACTGGATCTTTCTGTCAGAAGATTCTGGGGGCTCTCCCTCGTGCTGAGGCAGCAGCAGATCCTTGCTGCCAGCCTGGCCCTGTTAACAGGCTGCAGGCACATCACCTCAGCTCCAAGAGCTGGAGAGGCACGGGACCAACAAAGGGCAGCAGAAAGCCAAGGCAGCTCAGTGGGGTGAGGCAGACCTGCAGGACAGGACACCTCCTCAATTCTTGTTTTTCCCTGCTTTTCATGCTTTCCTTCTTCTTTTCCTTCCTATTTTCTTCCAGCCCTAATATAAAGGAGCCTTTCAGCAGAAAGCCACTCTGTGGTTTATTCTATAAATTACAAACCAAAGCATTTCTGTCCTGCAAAGTCCTCCAAAGACAAGCAAATGAACTGTCCTCTTCTCAACAGAGGCAGCTGCTATTTTGGCTGCCAGTCCAGCCTGCACAACATAGTCCTTTCTGGTGAGTCCCACCCTGTTGCATGGCAGCTCAGTCTTTCAGCCCTCAGAGAATGAGCACATTAGGAGCTGAATATAAGCAATATGTGATTCCAATTTGCTCAGGCTATACCAAATTACTTTATTAATGGACTGGGTTGCAGCAGGGTTCAGATAAAACAAAGCTGTGCTTTAGGCTGGATTTTGCAGCCCTCTCAGTTTTAAAGCAATAAAAGTGAAGCAATGTTAATCTTCTTTCTGGAGGATATTGTCTGGAGAAGCATGAGCTAAAGATCTCTCTATGGGCAGCCTGTCCTCTGCAGAGCTCAGTGCTAATGACAGCAGAAGGACAAATAATTTTATTTTCCTGATACCTTTAATTAGGAAATGATGGCTCTTCAAGAGACAGTTCAACATTACTAAATAGCTGTTTAATCTTTATTTTGAGAAGCGTGGTGCCAAGCAAGTCCAGGGTCCATTTGGTTCTGTCTCCTCCTGCAATTATGCTTTTGGATTAAGTTCTCCTCCACAGAAATGTTTTAGGTAACCAGGAAAGAGAGGGAAAGGCTTTTTAGAGAGATCCAGGGAAGCTCTGGACCAGTTCTATGAGAATTAGGATCAGAGTTGCTGACAGCAACATGCAGGTAGTGATAACCACGTGCTTCAGAAAAAGCTGAGCGAGGCTGCCAACCCTGGACAGGAAGGGGAGACAAGAATCACCCCCACCACCCATCTCACATATGCGGTCTGGGTCAGGACAGGATGACAGGAGGAGGAGGTAGGTTTACATAGCTTTCTACTATTGCAAAGCATAATTTCGGACACATTAATACTTTCCCTCTCAGAGATGAGAGCATCTCTGGGCTTTCACATTGACTAGGCTTGGAAATGTTTCCTGTCGAATCAGCGGAGGCAGAGCCATCTCACATGGAGCAGTAGAAGACACAGAACTGTAGAATCACAGACACCTGGAAGGCTGCTGTCCTGAGAGATGATGTCCAGAGCCTGCTGCAAACTGGCCTGGACAGACTCACCAGTGCTGTCTGCCTGTAACTCCAGGAGGTCATCTATAATCCAAAGGTTTTAATGGTGGTCACTAGCTGCTGCACTCTGTAGATGCTGGTAGACCTCACCCTTTCTTCTAAATCTACCTGTTCTTGGAAAGAATAATCTTCTAATTAAAATAAACAATATTAGTATGTGAACTCTATTATTGTATTTTGAGTTTTTTAAAATTTTTTTTAGATTTCAAATTTTTAAAAATTAAAAAAATTATTATTCTTTTAAGACTTGAGCTGTGTATAGTGTTATAAAATAAGTTAAAAATAAAAATTTTTTGCAAGTTTTTTTCATCTCTGAAAATGGACATAATACTGAAGCACATCTAGAAGAGAACATGGAAAGAAACACACAAGTACAGGTCTAGTAAATGTGTCACAATTCATAGTCACATGATCTTTCCAAACAGCATCAAATGTCAGCTGTACTTGGACCAGGAGTGGTGACCCTCCTCCTGTCTGGCTGTAGGAATGCTGGTATCTGGTCATCAAACTTTGAACCTTGGCAAGAAGATGTGGGGATTAAGATTTTTAGTTGGAAAAGCCCTTAATGTGATTTGAAAAAAATAAAGTGCTGGATCCCCAAATCCAGTGGATAGCAGAGAGTACTAAGTTTCACAGTTAGTCAACAATATGGGGTGATAGAAGACAATTCATGATAACACACAAAAGAGCTTTGCTATAGGACATGGTTTGTTCTCTGTTTGCATAGCGCCTTTGTTTCAAAGTACAAGTGAAGGATACCAGTAGTGAAACAGAAAGCAACACTTGACAATGAAAGCAAACAAGTCATCAGCTCTGGACCTCAAGTGAGAACAATAGGTTGGGCTTACAGAGAAAAAGGTAAAGATGGGGGAGAAGCAGCACAAAATGAAGGAAATAGATTCCCTATGACTGTATTTAGAGCTGAAATTGTGAATGATAAGGAAATATGTTTTTGCTGCATCTCCTTGAGGGAAGAAGCAGAGACCACTTCTAGTGCTCTGCTTTGCTCACAATGGTGCCTAAGTCTGCAATACCCCATTGAAATAGATGTTGCAAGTTTTGGATTATTTAGAGTCTGCCTATCTTGCACTGATTTATCTGACCTTCTGAGAAGCACTGCAGTACTTAGCAAAATCATTTTAGTCCCTCAAACAGACTAATTGTTTTTGTCCCTCAAACAGACTAATTGGCCATGCCCTCTGCCCTCCTCTTCCACAAAGAGATTCTGCCTCACCCTTGTCATTATCCACCCTCCACTATGAAGGTTGGAATCTCTATTCTCCCCTCCATGCTCTCCCATGTCCATCTGATGCTTATCTGCCTCTGTTGGGCTGGGACAGTCTCAGCTGGGCTGGGAATCACAGCAGCCCCAGGAAGACAGCAGAAGATGATGCGGGGAGACTAAAAAGTACTCTTATAGAGAGCATGGGGAAAGGATGGAGATGGCAGGGGGCAGGGAAGAGGATGTGGAGATATCACCTCTCAGGGCATTAAACCAAGCTTGAAGTGACTCTTTCAGTGCAGGAAGGATCCAAACCCTTCACTGTTTCCCAAATAAAACCAGATGCATTAATTTTCATAGGTCATGGGTACAGAAATGCTATGAAAAACCAGCAGCTGAAGGACTAATAGTGATGCCTGTGTTGTCCTGCAATCAGTTCTAGACTTATGCACTGGACAGAAGCAGACTCTATCTTCCCCATCCAGCCTGGGAAATCTTGAAAGCAAACATTTTGGGACATATGGAGAAATTTGAGGCCTGGAAATAAGTGAAGATTCTGCAAAAGACAAGCAATGTTAGCAGACACAAGAAGGCTTTGACCTTCTAAAAACCCAAGAATTAAAATTATAATTAACAGCTGTGCCAACAGGTTTTGGCTCCACTTCACATGATCCCTGCAACCAAGGATTGAGCCTTCATTTTCTTCCCAGACTGGCTTCTGCAAAATCAAGGACTATTTCCTCCAACAGGCTGGCCACTGACCTATATAGAGCAGCAAAGCTCAATGAAATAAAAGGAAAAGCCAAACTTCCTATGTAAAAATAATCTAAGTTCATAAACAATGTTGATGTAGCTGTGTGGCTCTAGAAGCTGCAGAGCCTAAAGCTGGTGGTTTAATCCATACCTGGCTCTTGGCAGATCCTGTTCTGCTGCTGATTTTCCAGCTAAAATGTCCTTATTTAAGGAGTTACTAGTTCTGAGTGGCACATATATAGATGGAGGCACAAAGCAACCATATTTATTAATATGTAACAGTTTCTAAACATAGTATTTTATATTTATTTAAGGAGATCTGCTATAATTTATGCATGATGCCCAGCTCAAAGGAGGTTCAAATTCCTGATCTAGGTCCCATGGCAGTATGGCAAGAAAAGTAAAAAGTGTTAATAATATCTCTCATTATGTCTCTAGTTGCTTACAAGTCTTCTAACTTTTCAAAGCTGGGATTTTCCAAACTCCTCAGTGTTAGTCTAACTCCAGCATTGCTGCTCCCAGTGTTTGAAGCATTCATTCAAAATCGATCCCAATACGAATATATAATTTGGAATGTGGAAGTAAATTTACTTCTATTCTT
The DNA here is from genome assembly GCA_013397375.1 of Toxostoma redivivum. Taxonomy (NCBI): domain Eukaryota; kingdom Metazoa; phylum Chordata; class Aves; order Passeriformes; family Mimidae; genus Toxostoma; species Toxostoma redivivum. Next base: position 1,026,443 of record VXBI01013604.1, read on the forward strand.
ATGGAGTAATATTTTGATGCTTAAATCACATTAAGTCAATCTTCTGTCATCCCTCATATAATTTATCCTAGTAGATCCTATGTTCATCTTGCTGTTGTTGAAAGTGGTTGATGTCTGATGACCCAAGAATATAGTCAATTCTATAATTTCTTAATTTGTATCAGGAGATTTTAGAAGTGCAACTCATAACATATCTCAGCAAAAAAGCCCTTACATGTGACATATTACTGGCCATCCATTTTGTGATCACATACAGCAAGATTAGTTATCATCTGTAGCTCAGCTGTTATTTTTACTGGGTTTTCAAACCCCTGGGGAGGATTTTGTAAAGCTATTTAGCCCAAAGCAAGGGATTAAACAGGTTTCTCCCCATGAAACATCTGTTGCAAATGTACTTTCTAATATTCAGAACAAAATGTTAAAATTAATCAGAAAGGGCAGGAGTCTCTTTCCTGGTCAGTAGCCCTGCTCTCTGCTCAGCCACCCCACTGCTTGTTTCCCAACCCAAACCAGAAGCTGCTCCCAGGACCACAGGACTTCTTTCAATGCTGTGGCTCCCAGTGCCTTGATGGGATACTTCAACATTTCCCTCAAGCTCTCCTCCTTTTTTTCAATTAATGAGAAAATAGGACTTGAAGTGACTGTTACAGCCAGAAAGTCCAACCATCCATGAGCTCCTTCCCTTCCTGCCCTAATTCACAGACTCTACACTCATGTATTTTTGGTATATACACTTGCACACATTTCCCTCCCCAAACAGGTACCTGCTGGAACAGTGTGCAATCATGCCAACTTTGAGCAATAGCTGATTATTTTTCCAAAAGCAGCCCATCATCTAGAATCCCCCTGTGTGATCTGGGTGATTTTAAAACCAAAAGAAAATACTAGAGAATTAAACAAACTTAGGTACTAGGTGTTCTGATACTGATATGACCCAAAAGCTGTTGTCTGTACCTTTCTTCTCACACAGGGCTTTCTCAAGCCCACTTTTCTCATCCCCAGAATAAAGCCTGTACTCCAGGGGAAAGGATAACTTTTTTCTTTAGTAGCAGATCGGACTGGACTGTGCTGTACTTTTACTGCTCATAGTATTGCTTTTATAGAATGCAGTGGAGGGGGAAAGGAAATACCTGGTAATAAGCAGGCATATTCACTACAAAGCAATATATACTGAGCAAACTCTAGTGCTAAAAGAACTTGGATTAAAAAAATTCTCAGTTATTCTCCTGGTTCATGCAGAGGAGATTTCCATGGAAATTGAGGAGACCAAACTTAGTCTTAGTGTTTTCATACACTTTTGAGTTTAAGAAAACAGTCTGGTTTTTTATTTAATATAAGTGGGGAAAGAATTGCAAACTCATGCTTATAAACGCTGTGAACTGAAGCCTCAGGACGGTGGGGAAATGGTTTACTGGTAGCATCACAGCAGTATCCTAATCAGAGCCATAAATGACACTGATCACCCTGCATTCTGTTCTCAGTTCATCCAGAGAAGCTCTGGCCCCCTTAGAAGCACAATATCATTGCTGCTGCTGCTGCTGCTGCTGCCTCATCCAACACAAGAACAGGAGGACCATGGCTGTGGAGGCTGCAGAATGCTTAGCAGGACGTAACTGTCCTTGTCACCCCATGCTCCCAGCTCAGAGGAAAGGCCCTGAAGTGCCTCAGTACCTGGGCCAAGCCACTGCTGCAGGTGTGCTGCTGTCAGCAGATGTGAGTGCAGAGACAGTGCACCTACAATGCTTGTGCCAAGAAATGACAAAGCAAGTATACCAAGGCAACAAATCCTAAACCTGGATCCTTGGGGATCTCCCAGGAGGGCCCTGGACCTACACTCCGAAATCATCTGGGAATGGAAGAAGTTTATTCTTGCAGAGCCAGGTTGTGCTAACAGAAAGTAGAACAGACATTTTTAAAGTGCTTGTTTCAGGCTGATGTATGGAAGAGTCAGAGAGAGAATTTCCAGTGCTGAGCATGAGGATAAGGTCATAAATAAGGAGGCACACAGTAAAGCTCCAGCAAATGCTTGTATCTACTGCTACATTGCTAATTGCAACTCAAAGATTAATCGGTATAGGTAAACCAGCCAAGCTTTTCTGCTATGGCATGGGCTTTAAAAGGTCCTTAGGCACATCAGTTGCTTGAGGTTGTACCAGAAATCCTGGTGAATACATCCTGAAATCTGAGAGGATACAATAACTGAATGACCAGGACCAAGACAATGAGGAAGTTACGACCATCACTTACTTATAAGCACAGGCCATGCTGTGGTAATTTGGGAGTCCACCTTCAGTGCTTTTTCAGACCTTGTGGTTGACAATAAAAAAAATAGTGAAACATGTGAGTTCCTGCCTACTAAAAACTGGAGTAAATCCAGGGCAATGTCACAACAGGTCATAAACCAGCCTGTAAATAACCACTGAAAATCTGAGCTGTATTAAAACTGGTGATACATGATTTAAAAAGCTCTCATTCCCCTCAGACTATATGCCCACAACCAGGTGACAAGCTGCCCCCTCCGTGGGGATGGCTGGGACACAACAGTTGACTTGTCAACTGCTGCTGTAATAAAATATTTTCCCTCTGGATCAGAAAGCAATAAAAACATAGTGACAAAATGCACCTTGAATATTTTTTTTCATGTAATAAATCTGCTTTTATATTTAAAGAACATGCTTTTTCTCCTGGGAGGACACAACTATAGAATATTTCTCTCCTCAGAATACACTGTAGCAGCCCAATTTCTGTGTAAAGGGGTGATGCAGAAGGGCAAAAGAGGGGTTCTGTGCAGGTTGCTGCTAGTGGAGGCACAGGATATGTTCAAGGGACATCCATGGGCTTTGCTGAAGATTCTACAAGGAGCAAGCCATTATACAGCTTGCAGAATAAGCTGGCTAATGCAGGACAGAGGTCTGCCCAAGCCTTCCCTACCTCGGGAAAGGGACTGTCAAACTCTAACACGCTTGACAATAGCCCATGGCAGGTGAGAGCACTTACCTGAGCTGTAAGATCCCTACAGAATATGTACAGCAGTTGTGCCCTGTTCTTAAAGACTTTTGACTCAAGATATTCAGATAATTGCATCTGTTGAGGGCTGGGTATATGAGAAAGGAGCTAAAGCAATTTCCAGGAACATCCTGTCTTAGAAGGCCCCTGCCTGGCTTTGGGAGACATGGAGCTGTTCCATGAAAGGGGTAACTAGAAATAACTGCAATCTTACATGGCATCTGCAGCCAAGTCTCAAACAGAGATGACAAATGCTTTGCCTTGAATACATTCTTGGCTTTTCTATGTAATAGAGGTATCTATTAGCTAATTATCAGCCAGGGTTATACAGCCTTCCCAAGTACAGCAGAACCAGGATTTGTTGTGTGCATGGTAGCTGCCCCTTTTTCCTACATTTTTTGCAAAATAAAGGCATGCAATGAAGCAAGCCTCTGAAACACATTTAATTAGATAAGCTGAATCTGCTATGCAGAGTTTGGAAACTCTCCAGGTTCAGGATGGATAATTCAGTAATCTGGCTGGGTGATAGTGGACTCTTGCTGGTTTGTGTGTGAATCAGCTAGTGCTCTTCTGGCTTCCCTCTCCATCCCAGTATTGCATTTGACCACTCCTTCTCCTTTCTACACCTTGTGGGGTTTTCATACTGCCATTCCTCTGCCCTGAAACACAAACACACACACAAACATACACACACAGGAGTAGAGGAGTAGAGGTGGTGAACAGATGAACTTGTACAATATTATAATCTGGAACTCAAGGTGCTTGTGGTCCTTGTCCAGGTAACTGCACCTAAAATATTGACTGCTTGAAGGTTGAAGTTAGTTCACAATGATCCCAGCCACCATTATTTGACATTGTCTGAGAAGAGCTGGAAGTGTGCATGTCCTCTGCATGCCCATTTCTGGGGCCAGAGAAAAATCCCATGGGGCAGAGGGCAGGGGGGAAGGAGCAAAGCTACCAGTGAGTACAGTGATGGGTTCTGCTGCTGGAGGAAAGAGAGAGACTGGAACCTGGGGAGAACATCTTCAGCGGAGAACAGAAAGCTCCAATCCTCAAAGCTGCACAGCAGATTGAAAAGAGGAGTCATTGCCTGGCATTTCCTCTCTCAACAGCAAACTGCTGGCCAGCTGCTGTGAGAGGAAACTCATCAAATTGCTTCCATGTCACCTGGAGATCTAAAATAATTCTTAGGTAGCTAGAAAATACTAGGACTTAACTGGCTGTGGTAGTGCTTGAACCCCATGGAGAAATACGGTAAGGAAGGGGGAGACAGAGCTGAAAATGCAGGAGATGTGCTGTATTTGCACAGCAGGCTGCTGGTCCCCGGGCAGCCTGTCATCACTCCCTGCTGCTCACAGAGCAGGTACCCCATGTGTGCCTGCAGAATGCAACAGAATAACACATCTGTGCTCCAGAGGATGCTTCAGCTTCGCTGGCCTATGAGCAGGGATCGAGATATGTCTGACAAATGAAGAATTTTTAATGACAGATGATGTGAAGGTTGATTTCAGAGGGCTTTGTGTGCTTGGCTGGGTTATTATGTGTGTAATAAGGTCCAGGCAGTGATTGAAACATTTCCTGCAGCTTTCTCCTCCTTCGTGTGAGTTCCCTGGCACTCACTAACACATTTGCTTTCACAGTATAATCTGCCTTACTGTGAGGAGTGCTTATTTTCATCTGCTTCCCTGACGAAGTTTTGCAAGGCTGTGAAAGCAGACTATCTTTGAGACATTTAAGACAATTCCTTTAGGTTGAAAATTTTGGGGTTCCATTTTGGGAAAATAGTTGTGGTGTAGCTCCATTGCAGGAGACCTTTTTAAAAGTCTGATTCCTGAGGTCTCTTTCAATTAATCATACTTTCCAAGGAAGTTTATTTAATATGTCAGAGTTAAACAAAAGTGCAAATATATCATGCAGATGAAAATAAATTACCTGTTCAACTTCAATAGCATTCAAGCCTCATGAAATTCCTTTGCTGGTAGCTGGATGGATTAGCTGAGAACATTCTGCATAAGTACACCTCCTCAAATTAGAGCTAAACCCATTGTTTTTGTTGACAGGACACCAAGGAAGCTTTACCACCTTTAATAAAAGAACAAGAGCAACAGCGTTTTCTTTTTCCAAGATTCTCCAGTGAGTATTTTTCACAATCAATATATTTTCTTCCTTCAAGATAAATATATTGCTCTTTTGCTGTTTGAAAAATGAAGCCACAGAATCTATATTAGTCTTATCATTTTAAGCTGAAAAAAGCCACCTGTGCTCTAAGAAGCTAACAAGAATGCTGGCTAACCAGCATCAAGATTTCCACTCTGGTTTGACTCTTGTTATGTGTCTGCTGTCCAGACAATTCCTGAACTACAAAGGCCAAAGTCAAAGTGCCGCCTTTATACTTCACAAGAGCACTTCAGCTCTATACAGGTTTAGCTGTGGGTACATACCAACTCCATTTCTTCTAACAAAGATCTCCCCATTTGTCTCCCCAGCGCATACCGTCCCCTTTTCTGCAGAGCAGTCACTACTGCTGCTGGTCCTGCATTCAGTGTTCACATCTGTGCAAGACAAAGGAAGAAACTGAGGCAGTCTCAAGCCAAATTAAATTGCATAAACTCCAGGTGCTGTAGGAATATAGTGAGACTAGAATAATCTAATTTACAGTGAACAAACCCAAATCTCATACACAGCTCCAGGAGTCAATGAGAACTGAGAGAGAGATGAACAAGCAGACAGAAGGTTCCCTTAAAAAACAGAAAAAAAGAAATCACCCTGGGACTGCTTTGTCCTATTAGGCCTCAGCTTAGAAAACATATACCACTCATATGCAAATTCTTACAAGGGCAGGAAAAGCTTCTTTGGCAGGTAGAAAGTCATGTTGACATGCTGCCCTGTCTTATTGCATACACAAATCTTTTCCAAAACGCACCTTCCATTTGAGTTCCTATTTCTGTGTGGGACAGATGTTTGGCCAAAGCAGCATCTTTTGCACAAAAGTCCTATTCTCACCCCACTGAACTTACCAAGGCTTAGAGTTCTAAAGTGTTTAGAGGTAAAGGCAGCCCAAGACTTGCTGTGGTAATTTTTCTCCTTTGGAAACTGCACAGAAAAAATGATCTCACAATGTGTTACAGATGTTTTTTACCTCTTACACAGAGAAAGTAACTTATAAAACAAAAATTTAGGATTTTTACAGGCCATAAAAGGCAGGTGTTAAAAACAAATGAAATATTATTGAACAGATTTTTATATTTCTTAAATCCTTCCCACAGTCTCTTCTGCACCAAGACCAGTCTAAAAGCATAAGGCCCAAAATATATTTCCCTTAACGTGCAAAGGAAAATCCTTTTATCACATCTGATGTAAACGTGAAATTCAGGCAGCATGTTGTCCTAGACATTTTCAGGTACAAGCATCTCATTTACACTAAGATTCTGCTCAGTGTCTCAAGGTTGCACCTCTAACAGTGGCATATTCACTGGGTTTGAATAGTTTAGCATGACTTTAAAGAAATCACAGAGCCTTTAAGGAATATCAGCAAGCCCATATAATGGTAAAGGTTGTGTGGCACAAAGAGGCAACTGTGGAATTCTAATTCAACCTTCAGAGGATCCTTCTGGCCACGGACATAATCCAGATTTAAAGGACAATCTATAAGAGACCTATCTATAAGACCCATCAGAGTGAAAATAAAACAGATAGGTACTTCAAAGGAGTGAAGAGCTTAGTTGATTTAAAAAAAACCTGCAAATTCTAGCCTGATACCATGATAAAAAAGGATATTAAGGCATTCAAAAGTTCTCTATTAAGAAGTGTAAAGATGGCCTAATGAGGAGGCCCAAACTAATGTGTTATTAGCAGTCGGATGGTTACTATGTGCTTCTACAACAGGATAAAATGACGTTGAAAAGTATCCAGCATTGTTTCCTAATATATTGGGATGTGGCTTGGAAGGAATTATTTCTTTTTAAAAGCATTTAATGAAGAAATGGAGTTGCTAGTCAAGGTGACAACCAGCCCCAGCTGTGTGCCACTTTGTTTGGCTACTGTACCAGATAACTTTAAGATTATAGCCTTTCCTCCCAGGTTAAAATGCACTGTCCAGGAGGACTGTCAGATTAGCCCCATTCCTGAGCAGATTTGCCTTTCCCTTTTATCTCTCAGGTTTCACTACTTTCTGCCTTTCTCCATCTGAATTATCAAAGCATATTTTTGCTGAGCAGAAACCCCCATCCCAGTGCAGCACGGACAGATTTTTAAAAGAGCCCAGTCTTGGTTTTGATGAACAGAGAAGATGAAGCCTGATAGTCTTTGCAGAGTTCACCAGGTACTACTGAAGATTTGCCAACGGGTTTCATTTCGCTAAAAAGCCTCTAAGATTTTACTTTTTAAACTCAGGCTCCTTCTCTGTCCCCTCTCTGTCCCCACACCCTCCTCTGCACCTTTCTGCTGCCTCCTTGCCCTGAGCCTCTTGCTGACATCTGCCACACTGCCTTACCCCACGCCTCTCCTGCTCCTGCCTGGATCTCCTGCAGTCAGGGCTGGAGCCCAGCCAGGCAGCCTTGGTGGAGTTTATCAGCTCAGGATCTGCCAGCAGCAGCTCTTGAATCCCTCTGGGGCTGGCGCTCCCTGCCACCAAGGCGTGCCTCTGCTGACTGAGGAGCCTGAGTGTCACCCAGAGCCAGCAGCACTGTCCCCCAGCCATGCCATGCTGCACCAGGAGCTCTGTACAAATCACTGCGTCTGTGCATGGTGGAGATCTGCCTGTCCAAAACACCGCCTCTGGTTTGCAGTGGGTTCCTCTGGTTTGCAGCTGCTCCCGGGCTAATGAGCGCTCACTCTCGGCAGAGCCAATTAGTCCGGGGAGGATGCTGCGTTAATTCGGCTGCAGCACTGGCTTGTTTTCTAGTCGTGACCTTGTTTGCCTCTAATTTGGGTACCTTTGCATGTTGTCACACTACATCCTCAGACCTGGCAGCATCCATACTACTTCAGAAATGCCCCTCAGTCCTCTAGCTCATACGAGCTTTGTCACGCTCAGCAGAGCTACACATAAACACATTTTAAACATCAGGCACCAGCACACTTCTCAGGTGTTTCAGGAATCCAGCCCACACAGCCATTTAATGCCAACTTGGGAATGGCTAATTGCTGCTTCATGCAAAACCCGGACTGACACATTTTTTGCTGTATCTATCACAAAAGGAATAAAAATGCAGCATAAAATAAAATAATCAAATTAAAATTCTAGTGATTGCCACACTATTAGTTCATGTGAGGAGGAGACAGCTAGAATGGACACCTAGAAGACTGAAAATCCACAGGAAAATATAAGTTTAATGGCAGGTCCTGAGAACTGATTACATTTATTTAAAGACTGAAATCCTGTTCTGCCTCCCTCAACTTGCTCATGAGGGAGGAAACTAACATTTAAAAGTTGTATATAAAGCCTTCAAGAAACATTTTAAATGAGGTGACTGTCTTCAATTTTACTTTCAAAATAAATTCCCTTACACTGGGCTCAAAGTCTCAAGGCTCAAGGCAGTGGTAGCAAAAATTTTTGTATGCCTTCACCATAAAGATATAACTTAAATCAAAAAAGAGTTAAAAAATTTAAAAAATCAAAATAAAGTTTCTCATTATACTTGCAATAGCCTGAATTATTGTGCCATACCCATATTTTAATTTTACCTAGTCATCAAGGTTGAAATATAATAATATTGCCATAATTCTCCAAGTAGCAACTGTATTACTAAAGACATTATGAAAAAAAGAAAATAAAAAAGAAAGGTTTTATTCAGTATCTTTGAGGCATAGACAGAACCAAATTTCTGTAAAATTGTCTCTTTCATCTGTCAGAAAATTGAGCCTGTAATTATGTTTTAGATCTTGGTAGAGACTTGGTATTTATATAATTGTTATCCAGTTCTTCTTTAGATGTATGTTAATGTGCCAATTTTTGAGTTTTCATAATTTTCATGTATAGATGATTCATTTTCAGCAGCAGCAAAGGAATCTTGAAAATGTTCATCTCTTTTTTTCCACACATTCTTGCAAATCCGGCCATAGCTCTGCACGGATGGGAATTTGTAACAGAGTATTTTCAGGCTGCATATTTACAGAAACAGCTCTGTGCTAATGCGAAGTAACCACGGAGAGCTGTGACAGGCTTTGTACTCCAGCAGCACTGTAAGGAGATATTGGAAACAAGCTGCTGTTGGGAATAACTGTGTTAAGTTGCCAATATAGATGTCGTGGTTGTGCAGGGCGTCGGGCCAGGGGCCGGCAGCGTGGGGAGGCGCGATTAGCCAGGGCCCCCGGCAGGGATGGGGTTATCACCAGCGGGGACTCCTGCCAGCTCACGTCACGGGGCAATATTTCCCTGAAGCTGCAGCACAAGCTGCAGGAGTTTAGCCATAATAAAACAGGATAAAGAGTGTTTTCGTAAACACGGACAGGACGCAGCCTAGCACTGCAAAAACAGCTGTGAAAACTGTTGGTGTTTTGTAGTCTGATTTTATCAGCTTCAACACTTTAGATATTTAATTCTTAATAGAACATTTGAACAGGAATCACAGGGAATGACTAGAAATTTAAGGTCTGATTGCGGGAAAAATATTTTCAAGGGAATATGGTATTTGGGATTTTGTTTATGCAAAATCTGGTACAAACAGAAGGAATTGAGGGGAGAAAAGAAAGTAAACTTTTTTTTATCAGACACATTTTCCCACAGAATGATCAGTGAAGCACAGACGCTTGTTTCAATTTGTGCAATATCCAGTTTAGGGAAGTGCAGGAATATCACAGGGGGCGTTTCAGAATTAAATGTCAGGATCTCTCAGATCTAGATTCTGTACAGAGAAACCAAAAGGAAAACCCCAGGCACTGCTGGCACTTCCAAGATTGCATCAATAACTGTGTTGCTTCACTCATCGCACGCTTGCTGCAGGGTGGTATTTTTGTCTACAGTTATAGTGCTGCAGTGCAGTGATAACTCACTGGGAAAGTGCGTGGGGCTTCAGTGTGTAGTTCCCTTTGGGCTTGGGCTGATCTTCCAGCCTGAGCCCTACCAGGTGCCTTGGCAGGACTCTGGGTAGCTCTGTTTCAGAGTATGTCAATGACTTTTTTTTTTTTTTCCATAAAAGGGTTCCCCACATTTAATCGTTATTTCCTGCTCAAATTTTAGAGATTTGTCAATACATAAAAAAGTTGCATATGAGCACCTAAATGTTTAATCCCGCTCTGTGTCTACTGCTAGATGACTTGGGCATTACTCATATACTCTTGTACAGCTCAGAAAGCTTGTGCTCGCGGTCCTTGCAGGACTAGGGCCATACTTCATGAGTTAAGAACAGCTCTCCATGCTCAGCCATGTTTGGCCTTGGCATGTTGCATTTGACAAGGCCAGCTGTACTCATCAGGGTCTGGGCATCTAATCAAGCAGAAAGAGCAAGCAGCTATCTCTGGCGGCCTCCCCCGTTCCCCAGCAGAACACATTTTTCCAGAGCCACTGATACTCTTGCAGCAAGCCTTACAGACTTTACAGTCTTACAGATTTATGACTAGTGCCCTCAGAAGTACTGTAATGTTCCTACTTAGTTTGATAGTAATAGTTACAGTAGCGCAAAATAGCACTGATAACATTTACAGAGGATCTTTCTGTAAATTATTTGTATTTACAGAAGAAGAAAAAATCCATTAATATTTCTTTTTTTTCCCAATATTCCATTCTGTCAATATGTGTGATCCCGCATTTGTATAAAATATCCTCAAGATACTCATGCCTAAACATAATTGAAGCATGCACAAATATATATATATATATATATATAGATGTACAGGAGAAATACGGTATGAGAATTAAAGAAAAGAAATATACTCAATATACTCTATCAGAGAAATGCACTAAATAAATACCTGTTTTAAACTGCCCATCCAGCCCACACACAGTCCAACAACTATGTTGTGCAGTGGGAAGGTCCCCTCCACTACTTTCAGTTGAAGTACACAAAGCTCAATTTAGCAATTAGATAAAAAGGTTCAGATAATTTCTAATTTCCACATGTTCAAGCACATGACTCAATTAGCAGAAACATTTTGTGGATTAGCTTTTGCAAGCCCTGCTAGAGAGGCCTCATGTTCTGAGCCTTGCTGGAACTGCCCATGGATGAGCTAATGCACAGGTGAAACCTGCACAGCCCCGTGCTGCTCACTGGAAACACTCTGCATGTGGGGCTAGGGTCTCTTCTATTAACTCCAAATGTTTTCAACATCTCAGAATTATTTGTTTGATAGAGGGCAGTAAAGAAAGGTGAGAAGTGCTGTCCCTTTGACCCTCGGTGCAGTGCTCTGCAGTAGCACGCAGTAGCCTCGGGTGGTTTTTATGCCCAGGATTAACAGGGATTGGGAACGATGCCGAAGCAGCATGCTGAATCAAGGGTCGGAAATCGCTTTGCAGGGCGATTTTTCTGGAGAGATAAAAAACAACGATGATTTCCAAGTGCAAACAAACACCTAATGCCCTATGTTCAGAATTTTATTTAATCTCAATTTTCGTACAGTAAATGGTGCAGCTAAGATTTTGTTTGGATGATCTGACAATGCTGTGTTTCAAGGCACAGAGGTTTGGCTGCAAGTGACAAAATTATCAGAAATTTTGGGAGAAGTGGATGCAAATAAGTTTGTTAGACTTTGGCAGCAAATAAGAGAGAAGAGAGGACATGTTTTCAGTCAGAGGCATCTTATTATGTCCTTATTTTCCCTTACTTTTTTTCCTTATTAGGGAAAGCAGTGAAGCATTTCTATTTATGCTGAACTTGCTTCTGGTAGTTGTGGATACAATTACTTTAAAATATGAATTATTTTTAAAAATCTGTATCTTTCAACTATGTATTGAACCTCAACAACTACAACAAAAAAGAAGAAATTCTTGGATCCATTCTCAGTCAGATGGATTTCTACCTCTGGCTTTATTTTTCCCCTTATGCTCATTTTGGCCATACGAAAAATTCAGTATTACAGAAGGTGAAACATTTCTTTCGCTGCCAAGTCTTTTCCTCATAAAAGCATCATGCCTTTTTTCCCCTCATCCTTGATTCTCCATGCCTTTGGTCCATTTCCTCTCTACAGTGTCCAAGCATCACAAAAGCCAAAATTCTCTTTACCCTGGGTTTCTAATAATTATCTCTTGTTTCTACAAGTTTTCTTTTATTCCCCCTTAAGAAAATTGCCAATACTCTACAGAATGCATATTGAATAATAAAGAACTATTATTGCAGGCATAGCTGTAAGCACACTCATGAATTATTATTTAAGTTTGATTGTGAATGAAGATTTACACTTAATCTTGCCTCAGATATATATATGTATTGAGAATATCAGCAGTATCTGTTACAGACAGAAATGTCTCCAAGTTTTCTGGGACAAGAGAAAAAATCCTGTCTTGATTTGCACTATAGCAGTATCAAGAATATGACTGTGGAATAAAAATGCATTCTTCTTTTCCCTCAACTGAAGGATGAATTCACATAGTTCATCATGCCGAGCTAATGTATTTATGGTCCAAAGAGCTCTCCTCACTCCCAGACTTCAGGCTTACAGTGGAATCCAAGGCATGTAATGATGATATGAACATGACATACTTTACTGTAACCTGTGCTTCGGGCAGCTGTTAATGCCACTCTAGCGTTCTGCAATCTCCAGTCAAAGGAAAGTTGTCTGCAGCATACACACAGCCCCAGTTCCCAGCATACGTCCTGTGAAGGCAATGGCATGCTGGAGTAGATGCCACAGAAGCAAACAGCCATTTGTTGAAACTCAAATCTCAGATGTTAACATATATTTGGGATCATTTCCCTGCCTAAGAAAGAAATTCATTTCCTTCCTGCCAAATTATAATTGCGACAGTGTCTAAAGTCTCGCACAAAGACCCAGAGACATTTTACTAAACTTTATGGAAACGCTGGGAAAGATGGTCCGGCTCCAAATGGATAAAAGTCAAAGGTGGCAAAAAGGTCAAAACACAGAAAGGAGAAACCAAGAATTCAGGTTGTTGGCTCCTATTCTAGTCTTCTATTGTATGCTGCTGCTTGTGACAGTCTTGGTCAGGAGGGACATGCCTTACTGTTTCAATATTGCCCCAAATAATCTATTTGTAAGTTGTTTTTGCTATGCAGACCCTTATATACCCCCAGTATGCTAAGTAAGTTTGCAGATTACACTAAATTGGGAAGAGCTGTTAACTCCCTCAAAGGCAGAGAGGCCCTGCAGAGACCTTGACAAATGAGAGGGCTGAGCAATCACCAACCATATGCACAGAATAAGAAAAAGTTCTGAATTTTGCACCTGGGATGGAGCAACTCTGAATATATAGACAGCCTGGGGAATGAGATGCTGGAAAGCATCGCCATGGAAAGGGACCTTGGGGTCCTGGTAAACAGAAAGTTGAACAGGGGTCAGCAGCCCCCTGGCAGCCAGGAAGGACATCCCTGCCCTGGGGGTCTTTGGGCACAGCATCACCAGCCAGGCAAGGGAGGAGATTGTGCTGCTCTGCTCTGCACTAGGGGAGTCTCACCTCAAGTCCCAGGGGCAGTTTAGGGTGCCACAATAAAAGACATTAAACCATTACAGATTGTCCAAAGGAGGGCAACAAAGATGGGGAAAGGCCTTAAGGGGAAGCTGTGTGAGGAGTGGCTGAGGACACTTGGTCTGTTCAGCCTGGAGGAGACTGAGGGGAAACCTCACTGCAGTTACAACTTCTTGTGAGGGGAAGAAGAGGGGCAGGCACTGATCTCTGGTCTGTGGTGACAGTGGCAGGACTCCAGGGAATGGCCTGAAGCTGCGTCAGGGGAGGTTGAGGTTGGATATTAGAAAAAAGTTCTTCATCCAGAGGATGGTTGGGCACTGGGATGGGCTCCCTAGGGAAATGGTCACAGCACCAAACCTGACAGAGTTCAAGAAGCTTCTGGACAACACTCTCAGGTACATGGTGTAACTCTTGGGGATAGTGCTGTGAAGGGCCAGGAGTTGGACTGGATGATCCTTGTGTGGGATCCTTTCAATTCAGGATACTCTAGCATTTTATGATCCTAAATTTTCAACCCCAGTTTATGCAAGTCATGTGTTGCTTTATTAAAAGGGAGATCTTTATATTTTTTTGTGAGTGCAAATGCTTTCAGTGGCATTCAGGTCAACAATATTCTACTCCCTTAGTTTATGGACATGCTATACTTATTTACATGAAATGGATCAAAAATGTGCACGGCGAGCTTCTCTGCAGCATCTGTTAGTGGTTCTGGTCCTGTACTGTCAAGGAAGGGAATCAATCAATCTTGTTGCTTATCCTTGGGCTCCTGCTCTCATTGATCTGCAAAAAAACAAGAACATTATCAATTTTGAAGTTTAAATATTCAGAAAGCTAAGTAGTGTAGAAAGATTATTCAGTTTTGTTTACATACATTTCTCCTATGACATCCTCATAGGATGTTCATTTTTGTGCAGCAGTATAACATTGCTTACCTATATGTGCTCCCTTCCCTTCTTAAAATATTTTTATACTGAACTGGTGTTGGTAAGCAGTTTCCATTTCCGAATTACTAATTTTAAATTAGTGACATTAAATGATGTTTATCAGTACCTAAATGTACCTCAACTGAAAATACCAGGTGAAGTATTATCAAAGGCTTCATTAACCTCATCACATACACTTACAGCTTCTCCCTATACTCTTATTTATGTGCATACATTAGTGAAAATAATGGCAGCATGTATTGATTCTACTGTGGATTAGCTTTTAATTATTACAGTTTATAGAACAAAGACATCATTAAGTTCATGCAATGCACAACTGCTGCAGGATAACTTTAGCTCCTTTGCAAAATCTTCTACAAATCCAGTTCTCTATGACATGACTGGTTTCAATCACATTGCCAAAATATCGAACTGTGCTCATAATTCAGGTGCAGACTATCAGGTACATCTTCAGTGTGGGGTTCTCAACAACTTTTTGGAGTGGAGGGGCATCAACCATGCTTGCAAAGAGGTGAAGCTGAGGCATGGGTGCACCTATCACATACATCTGAATTTCTCAATTTACAGAGCCAGCTGTTGAGGCTGTATTTGCATGTGCACAGTGACAGGCAGGCTTTGTGGACAAGTGAAGATAAGAAGTAGGTGCAAAGTTTGCAGCTGATCAATGTGGACACCACAGACATGCTATTTATCTTCCCAAAGCTCCTTGGAAAGGGCTCGAGGGACCTTCAAGGACATTTCCTCTCAGAAGAGAGAAAGTGAGCTCCTCTGGCTAAACTCCTTAGTGATCTACGAAGGATTAATCTTAGGGTGAAACAAGAAAAGTCAAAGTTGAGGAATTGATTTTTGGCTGAGAGGAGCACTCAAACACAGTACAGATTTTACAGTAGCAGGCAAAACTGATTTCTTGGATCTAGTGCTGCACTGAGTTAAGGAAAGGGTGTAGACAGGAAAAGATGACAAGGCCACAGAGCAAAAACAGAGAGTAGGAGGTGGCTGCATGTTAAGAGGAGATGGAAAAGAAGGCAGAAAATATATTAATGTAAATTTTCTTTCCATAAAATCCACATACTCTAAATTTTTTTTTAATTAGCCTATGATTTCTATGAATGGTATTTGTTCATTCCAGTAAAAAAAAATCTAACCCACAGTTTCTAGATCCCATTATTTAATGAGATTTTGTAACATTGTAATTTGATTAGTTGCACATTTCTATCTGATTATTTGCATGTTTCTACTAGTGTATTTGTCTGTGTGACATTCTGACCACTACATTCATCACAAAACACACTTTGGAGTAAATGTAACAGTGGGTTTACATGACAAATATTTTCAAAATTGAAATGCAATTCCAAACCAGGAGTTAACCTGCATGTGTACCATCATAAGACTACTTTAGCATCCTTCAAACATGTTTGCAAAGATCAAAATTAACCATTTGAGCATGCTGATCAAGGCATTGATTCTGCAAATACTTACTACCAGGCTTAATCCCTTTGAAAGCATGGGGACTATTCACGGTCAGAAAAGCTGTGCCTGTGAGTAAACATTTGACTCTGTCAGCCCTTGAAAGTGATTGCAGGCACTATTTTTCTTCTGGATGGACAGTGCTGTCTTGGTGGCAGTCCACAAGTATGAAATGACATATACTATAATTGTGAAAATTACACAGGACTGCCCCTAATAATAGTGTGCAGCCAGCAATTGGCTCGGTGGTGAGAGAGAAGCGCTTAGTCATTCTGTGAGAGGCAGGCAGGAAATGTCGAGATGAACTGTCGCAATTAGACACATGTTATTAGTATTTATTAAAACACAACTAGTTACACTGGTTGTGCATATTCTGTAGGCAGACCTTGTGCAAACCTGAGTAATCTAGCCTTAGCTGTGCAATATAGACCTTGTTTACAATAGAGAGTTGTGCTGACCTGACTACATTAGTACAGTTAAAGCTGTACATCTCGAGTTTAGGAGCCATATAAGAATAGTTTATTTTTCCCTAGCAGAAGGAAAACCATTGGCAATGTAAAACACCTTCATACCAGTATAAGCATGCATAATTTTAAACAGTATAAATAAATGGGATGTAAAAAATCATGCAGCTAAGATAGCATAGTTGAGTTGGTATATGATGTATGAAGAGACAAGACTTTCTATTTCACAAATAAAGGTCAATGGATGAATCTCACTCCTCTTGCATGTGAGAAGGAGAAGTGAAAATAACCAGTGTTTACGACAGAACCTTTTTGTCTGAGCAACTTGTGACCTAACCAGCATTTGCAAACTCAGTGAAATGCAATGTATTCATTTGGTGGCTGCCTGTAAAAGTACTTGAATCAGTCTAAACTGATTCTTTGCATAGAAATGAAGAGGGAATCACCCTGGCTGGATGGAGAGAAGCTGCTCATTTAAAAAAACAGTAGAAGATCACAGAGGGCTAAATGTTTCTGGCAGCATAAATTTTACTCTAATATTCCAGTTTCTCATCTTGAAAATGGAAGGGATTTTCCTTCCATTTTTTCATCCATTTTCATTCTTCCAATAAAGCAATAAAGCAATGCCTATATATGAACAAGAAAAGGCCTGTGCTATGGCAAAAGCTGGTTAATATTCTGTGAAGAAGATTTCTATTTCCCAGTGATCACTGACGAACACCATGGTGCTGGTGGACAGATGGCAGAACCAGACAGCAGAGACTGGCTGTCTGCTTGGGTCCCTGCCTCTGGCCTGCTGTAAAACCTTTGATAAACCATCTTCCCTCTCTGTGTCTCAGTTTTCTCCTTTACAAAATGAGAGAAATTCAATTTGCAAAGCAATTTGAGAAATAACAATGGCAAACAGCTTTTCTTTATTTGTTGGGTGGAATTCTTACTAGCCTCTATGCCTCCTTTTCTTGTGCAAGAGCCACCATTACAGACAGGAACTTCAGTTTTGCTTATTAGATAATTTACTAATTTTGCATCTAAATCTAAATTCAAATTTCAAGTTAAGCTCAAAGTTTCAAATTATTGAATGTGTTTTTTCAGTTTCATGTTAAATAAAATGCAAATTTTCATACAGAATATTTCAATAAAACACATTTTGTTCCTACTTATGATTATGAGTATCAAAATGGAGACAATACACCTGCTCAGCAATGCTACATCTTTTTGAAGATTCTCCTCACTATGTATTTATAGAGAAATTGATCCAAACACTACCAGTAATTCCATTAGGTTGAATCACTGAGCAACCTTGTTTCTGACACTATAATCAGATATATCACATGAAAGTAGTGAACTGAATGCATCATGCACTGGGTGGCTGCTGAGAAAGATATACTGAAAGTTAGGAAAGAGAAAATAACACACAAATATGGGATCTAACAAACTAAGCAAGTATTTGGAGCCCATTGTTCCTTGCTGTATCTTACTAGTAAACTTACTACAATTATATTGACAACAACAAAAAAAGTTTTGATTTGCATAATTACCTGTAATGTGGCACATCTTTTACATAAACTCTAGAATATGGAAATAAAAGTATTCACATGTCAAAATATTTTCAGGATGAGAAATAAGGTAGATATATAGTCACAAAATCATAGACTAGTTTGGATTGGAAGGGACCCTTAAAGTTCATCTAGTCCAACCTTTCTGCAATGAACAGGGACATCTCACATTAGACCAGATTGCCCAGAGCCCCATACAGCCCAACCTCCAATGTTTCCAGGGATGGGGCATCTGCCGCCTCGCTGAGCAACCTGTTCCAGTGTTTCACCACCCTAATCCTAATTATATTTCTCTTTTATAACTAGTGTGAATCCCCCCTCCTTTCCTTTCAAACCAACAGGTCCATGGCTTTCTTTTACTGAGGATCCCTAGCAGAATGCAGTACTCAAGATGTAGTCTCACCAGAGTGGAGAGTCAGAATCAGCTCCCTTGACTTGCTGCCCACACTGCCCTGGATGCAGCTCAGGATAATTTCTAAACTCCAAGGGCACACTGCCAGCTCATGTCCAAATCTTCATCCACCAGAACCCCCAAGTTCTTCTCCACAGGGCTTCTCTCAATCTATTCATCCTGTAATGACACCAGAGGTTGCCCCAAAGCAGGTGCAGGACCTTGCACTTGACCGTGTTGAACCTCATGAGATTGCCATGTGCCCACTTCTTGACCTTGTCCAGATCCCTCTTGCCTAATTGAAATTGTCTCTATTTTGTTTTTACTGGTGTCTCAATTTTCTATATATTAGCCAAAGTTATGTACATTGATCACACATTTTATACTTGAAATATTTCTGTTACTTTTTTTTGTTGATATGGCACAGACAATAATCTAAAACATATATTTTAATACATTCTTTGTCAAATTATTGAATCTATTTCATAATGGACCACTCCTTTCCTCTTGCATTTTCTGTGCTCTTGGTAAGTGCAAGAAATTCTCTTTATATGTCATCAAATCTATGCATTATAATAATACATTTTCTGTAATATAGAAATTTTATTGGCATGAAAATGATTCATTACACAATTCCTGGTAAATCTTTCCAGTATTTAAAGGTATGATCCTGAACATTGGCGACCCAGACCCTACTGGCTTTATCAATATGAATTTTTGTTGAGCTGTTTGCCAGGATGCACATAATGAAATATGTAAATAGCTTTTGTTTTACTGATAGTCTTTTGGATTTCATCCCAGCATTTTCTGGTCATTCCAAATCATGTTTACAAGAGATGGGTTTGAAGCAATTCTCCAAATTCAATGACTTCTCAGTTCAATTAAGTTCAGAGGCAGGCTCTGATGTACTCCCTTCTCTTACCAACAAGCTCTAGTTCTGCCCAGATTTGTATGAAAATGGATTTGTAAACATGCATATATGGATGACAAGAACAGTCTAGGAGCTAAACAGGTTGTGTCCTTCATGTCCTGTCTATCTTTCTGGCTGTAACTCAGGAAACCACTTTAACCCATGATTAAATACCAGTGAAATCAAGACTTCAGCACAGATTTAAGGCTCAGCCTACACTTCAGTACTTAAAGGGGCAGATTATTAACACAGGCAATCCACCAAAAGAAATCTATGAGATCATGAGACACTTAAAAATATATCAAATAACACTGAGACAACTTAGATAATCAATTTTTGTAAGGTCTGACGTAGTAAGTTTGTAGGTCCACCCCTTCCGTACCCTGCAGGTGACTCCTGGCGTTATCTCAGTCCTCCACAACCCCCACTCCCTTATCATTCACCTTCAAGAATTCAGTTGATCTCTTGAAACATGCTTGGAACACTTATACTGAGAAGTGCAGGGACATACCATTCACCAGTACTTGCTGAAAAACCCCTATATATAGTAGTATATGCATGTATTTTTATGGATTTCTGCTTTCACTTTTATGCACCTCTGCAACAAACTTTGCAACACCAGTATTTTCTTCTTTCTAGGGAAATAAGGACTTTGTTTATATTAACCAAGTAAATGTAGATTCATCTCTGTGTAGCACCTTCTCTGACATCTTTCTGAACTGCAAATTGGCTGCATCAATGATATTCTGTGCTTTCTAGAAGTCCTCAACTAAGTTGTCAGCATGCTGAAGGTGGGAGACTATTAGAACATTCCAAATATGCCACGTCCTGTTGAAATATGGCAGAGCTCATACAGTCCTTCCACAGAGATCTTCCAGGTATAGGGATTTACAGGGTGCATTCTGATCTGACAGAACCAAATGTACACCACATTTTTTAATGCAACCTAAATATTTTAAATAATGCTTAATCTTCAGAAGTAGGTTTTTCAACGTCATATAAATGGATATATTCTGTGGTGTCTTCTTGTGAAGTCCCTTATATTGTAGGTGCACAAATGACTCTTTTGATTATCTCATGACATGGAAAAGGGACTGAAAGTGTAAGAAACAACACTAATGCAAGATGAAAGGAGCATTCACAGTTGTATGCAATAAAATCTTCCCAAAGAGATAAATTATGAAACTTATTTTTTATTGGCATTACATTAATTTCTTACTAAGACATTCAGCCACTGCAAACAGCGACCAATACTATCTGCAATTATCCTACACTACCATGGATGTTGTTCCAGCCAAATACAGCCCACAAGACAGTTCCTATCATACCTCCATTACCACCTTGTACAATCTTGGACTGGAGATGAAAGGAAATTACTAACTCAGGAGGTGCATGAATCTCAGCAGAAGTTGCTGCTCCCACATGAAGGAGTGATTTGCCATTGCTTGGCAAGAAGAAGGAGACACTGGCATGTTTGCCTAGCAGCTCAAAGGTTAAAAAAGTGGAGAAGGCAGGAGCATGAACCTCCATAAATCCTTTCACCTTCTAGGAATGGTTTGCTGCTGCAGTAATATTATCACAAGACCTTGTCTGTAGAGAGTTCTGCCATCATTCCAGTGAGTGCAGAAATGTTTTGGTACAACCTCTCTATTCAGCCCTGGGCAGTCTGAGAGCCTGGTAAGACCAGTGGGAAGACAGAGCTTTTACGAGCAGCGCATCATCATACTGTCCACTGTGCCAGTGATGACATACGCTTGACAGGTGGTAAATCATGTCAACCTCTAGAGCTGCCATAATGTTGCCATTGTGACACTATCTATGCATCTATTTAGGGTGATGTTTTATCTTGCAGATTTTAAATATGATGTATTAAAACACAGTGCAGAGTAATCCAAATGCAATTAAGCAAGTAACTGTAAAAGCCAAAATTAGGACACAGAGAACAATGTATTTCAAGTTAAGTGGGAACAAGATTACTTGTTAGCTGAAAATAATGGGCACCTTCAGTGCCTTATGTGTATACAAATGATAGGTGTGCCAAAGGAATATAATCTCAGTTGACATTACAAAATCTACCACCATGAAAAATAAGAGCAGTGCACTAGAGTCTAATCATTATGGATTTAAAAGAAAATCCCCTTAAATCCACATCACAAGCAAAGAAGAATGTTGATTTAACATACAACTGCATAAACTCAAAACCTGCCTGCTTCCAGTGAGACATGACTCAGGTGAACCTTTGAAACGGGGTGGAAAACAATTAAAATGTTCTCTGCATCTACAGTTTAAAAAAATAATTATCAAATCATGGGAGCTTGTTATCATCTGTACATCTGTATCATAACTGTACATAATTCTGTACAAAGCAGAATACTTAATTCAAACAATGACACACTCCAAATTCAAGACCAATCACAGCAAAAATGTAAGCACTTATCATTGACTTTGGATGAGACCAGCAGCAGCAGCAGTGAAACCAGGCACTTATTAAATTTCAGCTGAGGTATTGCGAGGATTTTCTTTGTAAAACAAATGAGGCAGTACTTTTAACGTACATTGGAAGCACTTTCTACCACTAGCTCATGTAACAGTTTTCAAAACTCCCTTGTCACAAATAATGACAAGCAGTGACTGTGTAGAAAAGTCAGTTAACGAGTTTGCTGAAAAGAAATTGTGCTGAATACCTCACTTTCACTGCATGATACATTACCAGGCAGTTGGTGGTGAATCTATGAAACAAAGAACATGGACTATAGTAACATATATATGGATAATTTCATTCACAGGAGGAAAACTGCACAAAGACACAGAAAATGCATCAAATATCTTAAGGAATTTTAAGGAATATCTGCGGGAATTTACTCCCTCATTTAAAACTGGGTGATTGTAAGCAGAGAAACTGCCTTCTTTACTTTTCTAAATGTGCATGTCTTGAAGATAAGAGGGGAAAAAACATGTTTCAGTTATAAGAGCATATTTCTGCTCATGGGTCTTCCTGTCAGTTTTGTAATAGCTCCAGTCTGCATGTTGTCTAAAATCCAAGAGAGCTATTCAGGTCACCTAATATCCATGGAAGAGCTTAAAATTTACTAGAGTCTCCGTATTGGACCTCAAAATTTTCTATATAGACCCTACTCCCCCAGATACTTAAAAGTATCCCAAACTGAACTCTTAAAACTGTAATTGAGAAAGAAGTGCCTAAGTTCATCACCAGAGAGGCCATTCCCACACCTAGCATCCATGAATAGCTCTGAATTAAGCTCAAATTCCATTTAGTATTCCCAGCTGACTCTTATCCTGCATGTAGAGTGAGCTCTTCCAGAAGACTGCTCTAACCAGAAGTGTCAAGAATTCCTTAGGATGAGGTTCACATCTCCTTCCTTTCAACTTTCAGCTCATGAGATAAAGACAGTATTCACAGTTTGCACTGCAAAACTGGGTAAACTGCATACATATAAATGGAAACAGAGATTGAATCCCAAGACTTTTAGACTTTTCATTTCAAAGGAGGATCTTCAGCAACAAGATAAAGGGAGTTTAGGTCTGTTTTTATATTCTTCTTAGTTCTATCTTTCCTTTCTGAACAATAACCTAGCTGCAAAAGAGGGATGGAGAGTAGCCTTGGGCATTCTACCATTTGCTCATTCCTTGAGAAAATCAGAATCAGTGGGTTCAGCTCACTAAAGACTGAAAAGGTCCTATGTGGTTACTGCCCTAGAGAGAGAGAGAAAGAGACATGGACCTCTTTAGGGAAAAAAACCAACTTTATTGAATGGAGAGCTTGTATTTAAAGCATGTTATGCAAGGCTAGAACAGGACAGTAACTCATTGGCTCACTGGGATAAACATGAGACCATACCTCAGGATATATCCCATGGGAAAAACACCAGGTGTTAATCTTTATTATGAATTCCACTCTGTTTTTCACCAGATTCCAACCTGTTTTGACCATATTATCACCCTGGGAAGGTTTCTCCTTGTCTGCAGCTACTATCAGCTTATCAGTCTGGGAAGCAGGAGAAATCCAGACCCGAGAGAAAAATTCTCAAGCTGTAATTTTGCAGCTCTCTAAACGTGTCTGTCCACAGTCCTAGATCTAGAAAAAACATTTCTGTCTTCCGGGACAATGCTCAAATCAGCAGGTATCTTTGCACAGGACGACATAGTACTTAACTGTTATCACAGCTGGCCAACAACAGCTGCCTAGCATCATCAGGAGGTAGCACAAGCCAAGAATCATCCCTGGTAGGAAACCTGGATGGAGCCACACTGGCTTCCAGGAGTGGGAAGAAAGAACAGTCATGTGGATGTGAAGTGGGAGCCTCTCATGGCTCCCACTTACTTGTAAAAATGTCCTGGTGTCAAGAGTTCGTTCTGGCAAAGCTAAACCTGCTGACTCTTCAGATGGTTTTCAAAAATGTTTTGCACTGATGAGCTCGAAGCAGTGCTCCATTTTCAGCATGTGGGAGTGCTGGATCAGCTGGCGGACGTAGGCAGTCAGAGCAGAGAAGCTGCTGCCTCACACAGGTGCCCTGAATTCCTTTTTACAGGGCCTTATAGTTTTTCATTGACTATGGAAGAAACGTTGTCATAATATTTTTTGCCACAGCAATACTTCAATTCCAAATACAGAAATCACTTTTATGCACAACAGTGAAGCATGGAATCTTCATCTTGTTTCTTAAGGATATGATTTCCTACCTGGAAAAGTTCAAAGTCAAATATTATTCATTGTACAGAAGCACATGCATCTGTGAAAGTAGGCTCCCAGGAATAAAAATCTATAAAATCAAAACATTGCAATAAGCCAGAAAGCAATGCCCTTGGCTATCAATTCTTATTCAATGCTGTGAATATTGACATTTACATTTAGAGGAAAATATTTATTCTGAGAAATAAACTATTCTTTTATTTAATGTTACCGCATTCATTTTACTCCTTTAACAAATAATGTTCAAGTGATCCATCTTGTAGGATTATACTCCAATCTGTGATCTGTACTTGTGGCCCAATCCTGCTATTTAATATTCCCCTCTGATATACCACCCTGCATAGCTTGATTAGCTTGGTCTTCAGTGCCTCCTCCGTATGTAATGTGAACACAGTATGGCCTGCAGGCAGCTTTGAGAAAAAAAATTACTTTCTTTGGGGAAATGACCCCTAAAAATGAATGCTCTACACCTGGAATAGCTGGCTGAGTTTAGGCATTTAAATGTTCCTTTATTTCATGACCTCTTCAACAGCCAAAATGTGTGGGAGTGCTTTAACACCAAGACAGCAATTTTTGTTCACCCAGTTAAAGCTATGCCTGCTTTTTTGCTTCTTTACAATTGATATTGAAATAGTATCAAACTCAAAAGACAACTCTATTAAAAAAAAAATCCTAAAGAAACCAGAAAACAAGTAGTTTTCATCTCAACAGTGATAACTCTCTTGAGAGAAAACACCTTTTAGCATAAACACATAAACTGGCCTTGGAAAGTGAGATAGTTTTCTTCCCATTAACAAGTTCCAAAGAGTAACTCTTTAAATGAGCAGCTAATCGAATTCAGTTAGAATTACAAGCCAAAATATAATGAAGTATACTTTCAAGAGCCCATCAGTCTAGTTGAAAAATATTGAAATATTAGCTACTTCTTGACAGAAAAATACCCTCTCCTTCTCTCGTGCTGCTCAGATGGTTTCTATTTCGGGCTGACAGCCCTGTAGTCAATCACACCAGCTAGAAATCTCTTCCTAGAGCAGCTACAGCTTTGGAAATGCAGATACTAGAGATCTGCATGTACTGCCAATTTTCTTTCCCTCTAATATCAAAATAGTAGTATATTTGGTTGGAATTCAATACCCATTTTAAAATACTGCTTTTGCCAAACTTGACTTTTTCCTCTATTGTAAATGAACTCTTCGTAATAGCTACTGGTATTAATCAGTCACTCTTAACAGTCCTCTGATGTCTATGGAATTAGTTATTTCTAATGGCAGCACTTCCCAGCCTATCAGTTCTATCACAAAGCAGCAATGGCTGTTTTCTCTTTTGCTTAAAAAAGCAGTTCATACTTAAAAATATCAACATTTTTATTATTAAGAACAATAATAATAATCTTATTACAGTCTGTAAGTCATGTATACAGATTCCTTCACTTTCAAGTCTCAGCTTTCAGACCAGTTTTTAGGGTTTTTTTTAATCATCTGAAAAAATGCAACCTTTTTGCTTTGCAGTTTTTTACTATGGGATCAGATAGGAAAACTTTTTGATCAGTCAAAACATAAAGCCAAAGTGCCAGGACAGTAAGCTGTTAATAACAAAGGAATACTCTTCTATTACCAGGGTCTGCAACAGAATATCTTGTTAAGAATATGCTAAGGAAAAGAATAATACCTTCAGTGCAATTGCTTTAAGAACCCAATAAAATTTCAAGTGCTTCTTTCACCTTTAATTTTATATAGATCACTAATAAAGATGGTAGTACATTCATTCCAAAGTCTGTGGCCAGGTTGTCAGCTATGAGAATTCATTCAACTCTGTTTTCAGCATTTTCACTGACTGAGAATATGGCAAATATCTGGGGGGTGAAAAATGGTGGAATTAATGTAGAACAATATTGTATCTCTGATGAGCAAGACAAGGATTGGATGCTGATGCTGCAGGCTACTCAAGAATGTTTAATTGTATTCGTGAACTATTTGTAAGACAGTGAACTGCCTAAACCTCAGACATTTCCAACATGGTAATTCTGGAATTGCTGTAGTATATCGGAAAAAACAGATGTCATAATCTGTTTCATCTAGTTTAAAACTTAACATGTAATTAACTTAATAGCTTATCAATAGCTGATGTAGCAACAAATATAATGCAATTAAATTCATACCTCATTATGACATAAAATTCTTCTACAGATGCATTACAAAAAACGATCAGATTTTGAGACACTGGTATATTTAATGGTGACTAACTGTCCTTAAAATGCAATTGCATGCAATACTTGTTTTGTATTTCATCACTTGTGAAAATTATTTCATTTTTGTAACACTGTACTTCCTGTAGTCCTTTCATTATGCCACAAGTGAAAGCTATTCCTTGGTGTATGGTTTTAAATGCTGTATCTAGGTACTTGGACCTTTACATTCATTTTGCAACATTTTCCTTTTTTTAAAAATCTTTTTGTACTGCTTGGCTGTTTGTCCAAACTGCTGCAGACAATTATTATGGTTCTTTATCGTTTTCTCTGAGTACTTTTTACAATAGACCTCAGGTGGTCTGTTTTATGCACACAGCACCATGTTGAGACAGAGTCCTGTTCATGTATTACTTTGGGTTGCTCAAAGGTTTCTCAAGGTATTATTAGGGTTTCTCAATTGTTAGTGCTGCAGGATGAAAAAGGGTAAGAGTAACACTGAAGCAAAATAATTTTTAAAAAAATAGAGTCCTAAAGAAATACCAACACCGAGCCCAGACACTTGTTACAGAACAGCACTGCCTGATCTGCAGTTTCTGTGACAGTTTCCTACGTGCAGTTTGTCTTCAAAGAAAACAAAAATACATTTTGAGGTTATAGTGATCAAGTAGCATTAAAGAGAAAATAAATTTACTTTGAATTATGTAATTGATTTTTCCAATGACTCAGATCTTCTAAGCTCACCACGCTAGTGTGCTCCTATTAAAGATATTGAAACCTCTTTGAGAGAAGTCTGAAAGGAAAAGGGCTGAACTGTGGCCTAATGAAAGCCCCACTAAAATTTAATGTCACATTCCATTCACTGCAGCAGATGAAGTCCTTGATGCTGACAACAGAATGGTCTTCTGATCCTCTGGGTACGTACAGCTTGGTTTTTTACTGCACAGGGATATTATTAGGAAAGAGGGACTAGTAAAAAGGAATCTGAAACCTGATCTAGTGCTGAGGAATGCCATTTGAATGTGTCATTTAAACCGAATTATTACTTCTGGGAGGTGTGAATGTCTTTGCTCAAAACCTGAAGTGGACCCTGAAAAGAAGTAAAAAAGTTAGGCAAGCCTTTGTGGAATTAAGAAAAGTAGTTTTTTTCAAAATTATAATTTTGAATCTGTGCATCAAGAGTTCAAATAAAACTCATCATGAGTCTGTTGGATATTCCCTGTTTAAGTTTACATTAATGTACATCCATCTTCTACATTCTGTCATCCATTTTCATTTTAAAAACACATTATGAATTTATGTGTATATTTAGATCCAGCATACTTAGATGATCTTTTAAGTTCTTAAACTACATATATTCTCTCACAAACGGTACTATATTTTCATTTCTAAAATGCTGAATGGGCAGATTGTTCTCATCAAGAATTTCATATGAACAGTTTATGAACTGTGAACAAGACGCTTGTCTAGTGATTAGTTATCATGATTTTCAAAGTTAACTGATACATAATCCCTGCTGCGGGAAAATCAGGGGATTTTTATTGCATCAACAAGGAAATTTTAGGGAATATAATAAACAGACTGATTTTAAGGAAGTAAGAGGAATGGTTGACAATAAAATGCTTACAAGCTGTGGCTATGCAATACTGAACTGATGTGCAATTTCTCCTTCAGTTGGTTACTTAAAGAAAAAAAATGATGAAATGGATACATTTTTAGAAACCCATTGGAGACCCTTTCAGAAGGGATCACAATGAAAAAGGGAAACGGTGCTACTTGCTGAGGCTGACAGCTAAAGGCATAAATCCATCAGTCACTCAGTTGTGGTTTAGCATTCTTTTCAACACAGATCATTTAGCCTTCATTTTCCAAACAAGTGCTGTCACCTACAATGCACACCCACATAGTTTCTCTCATAGGGTGCAGGTTGTCACACAGAGGCAATAAACAGGGTTCCCATAGAAAACTTCCATCTTGGATAGCACTTCAGAAAGGAAAAACCACTGACTGCAGCTCACATGCTCTGTCCCTACAGCTTTTTGGAGGAAAAGTTCATTAGCTGCTTTGCATGCCAAGGGACCAGCTGTCCTTCAGCACATGGAGCAATTCTGATTGACCACGAGGACAAGTGGGAAATAAGCTCACAGCAGTGCCAGCACAGCATATGGTCATGTACCAGCTGTTTCTGAAACACTTGCCAAATGGAGATCAGAACTGGGTTGGTTGTTAGGAAAATAAAACCCAACAAAAACCAACAAACAAACAAAAAAGTTCCACTGTTGGGATTCCTGAGATCTGACCACGAAACCAGAACTGTCAATTTGAAATGTCACACAGCAACTACGTGAATATTCAGAATAATCTGTCATTGGCCCCTGTGCTCTGACCTGCTCCATTAGGAGAACATCAATGAGCATCTGTTCCTTCTACAGAGCTTTCAGAGAAAAAATGTTTAGAAAGGGTGAAATAGAGTAAGTGGATTTGTATTGATGATATACATTACTAATACATCAAGGATATGTGCAGAAGACTGTATGGAGATTGATTTAAATAGGTGCCAATTGTTACTACAGACAAACCCCAGGTGCCCCATATTTAAGTATATCTTATTCTACCTTGAAAAGGGGAATTCAAATTCTGAACTCCTGAACAAAAAGAGATTTGATTGTGATTGGTGCAAGTTTTGTTACAGTGGTGGTGAAATGCCTCTGATAAACCTGGGGAATGACTCAGCAGAAAACAGTCAGCAGGATTTTTCCCCTAAAGCTTTTCAGTTTCAGCTTTTCATAACAAGAAAATAACATGAACAGTAATTAAATAGTTCAGAGAACAATTCTGTCCCTTTATCATATAGTTTAAAGCACTACTTTCTCTTTAGATTTCTACCAAAATACTCCTGCAATGTTTGGAGAAAGTAACTGATTAACTGCACGTTCATACGACATCAATTAGTGCCTCAGAGGCATTTAAGAGAATACTGGTAGTTCATGTAGCTACACAATCCTGCATACTTAACTTTTGGCTGGCCTAAATCAGATTTATGACTAAATTAGGTGCTAAGGATGTTCAAAATTGGCAAACACTAGCTAAAACAAAAATAAGAATAATGTTGCTCTGTATCAGGAAATGAGTATACAGGCTGGGAGGCAGTGTTGCATTCATGTTTATTATGAGATGTATTTTTTATGTACAGACTTAACTTGTTGAAAGGCCTAAATGGGACTACATCCGGTACTGGGGGATCATGTTTTGAAAGGCAATCTTGATTCCAGTGATTGAAGATGTTGTGCACAAAAGAAGCACTGTGAGCCAACATGGATGACATATTGCACTTTGGAACTCTAGGAGCCACACGTTGAGCAGAGAACAAAAGGAAGAAAACCTCAGGATTATACAGACAGAAGACTTAGTTTGACATCTTACATAATATTGACTTTCCTTAGGCCCGTATGTGTTCATGTATTTGAGAAATGTGGGGTGGTAGTGTACACCTGAAAAGGGCATCATTATTTTCCCAATGAAGAAGCTTAATGAATACTTTGGTGTGTCTTGTCATATTTTCAGCCTTACAGTGGCCCATTTTCACCCATCTACTATGCTAAAAATGTTGCCCTTTCATTACTCCACGGTTGTGTAAACAGTTGTGATTAAACTGGCATTTAATCAATTGGAACAAAATCTCCCGAGGAGCTCACCTACTAAACCCGACTTTCAATGGCAACAATCTCTTAACAGACGACTTCCCTTCCAAGACGGGCATTCACTGCGCAGTAAAATAAACTTTTATTTGCCAACCTTGCCCTCGGAGTCGTTCAGGATTTCAAAAGGACCTCACATAACAAACACCGCTACGCTCCATCATTATCCTCCGCTCCCTCCCTCGCATTCCTGCGCCGGCCCTGCCCGGGTGTTCCCCTCCCTGGCGGCACAGCGCTCCCGAGGGGCTCCCGCCCGGTGACTCCCGAGCGGCCGAGCCGCCACTTCCCTCGGCGGCACCCGGCGGACAGCGCGGCGCTCTCCCGGCGGGCGGGAGGCTGTACAACCAGGGCAAAGGACACTTCCCCTCCTCCCCCCGCCCTTCCTGCGCCGCGGCCCTGACATGAAGGCGGCTGGCCGGCGCCCGGGCCCTACGGACGACGGCAGAGATAGGGACAGGGGGTGGGGAAGGGACGGAGCGGACCGGTCCCGTCATTCCCCGCATCCCGCCCATCGGCGCGACGCTCGCGAGCGTCTTTCCACCCGCCCATCGCAGCCCCGCGGAACCGGGACCGGGGATGCGGGCCGCCCTCTGGGCGGAGGGATACGGGGCGGAGCCGGCGGCGCGGTCCGCCGGGGCGCTGAGTCCCGTTGCCGGGTGACGGAGCGGCCGGCCCGCCCCCCTCCCTCCCTCCTTCCCTCCCCGTGGCGCTGGAACCGCCGCCGCCGCCGGTTTACGTAACGCCTCCCGGGGCAGGTCCCGGCTCCGTCCCGCCCGCTTCACTCGGGGACGGCAGCAGCGGGACGGAGTCCGCCGCCTCCTCCGGCTGCCAGAGGCCCCAGGGCCCCGCTCTGCGCCACCACGGCAGGTAAATNTGCCCCGGTCAGAGCGCTGCCCGGGAGGGGAGCTGAGCCCTCCCTGGCTGCCGCCGGCTCCGCGCTCTTCCATCCCGGCGGGACCCGGCGCCAGGTGAGCGGCTTGCGCCGCGGCAGGGAGGGAGCTGGCAGCCTGGAGCGGGAGCCGCGGCTCGGTGCCCTCGGGCCGGGTCACGCCCGGGAGCAGAGGAGGGGGAGGCGGCACCAATCACACACCCG
>VXBI01013604.1:1057818-1079736 GCA_013397375.1 Toxostoma redivivum
GGAGGACGGAGCCGGGGAGCGGCGGCGGGCGCCCTTCCCCTCCCCCGCCGCTGCGTTGGGACAGGCGGGTTGGAACCCCGGGAGCACCGGGCCGGCGGCTCGGGACCCGGCCGGGAAGGCCCGCGCATCCCTGCCCTCTCCGCTAACAGCCCGGGAAGAGGAGGAGTTCAGGGCCGGGCCTGGTCCCTCCGGGAGGATGGCTTCCCAGGACGGCGCGTTCCGCTCCNGGAAGATCCCGATCTGGGCAGCGGCTCGCTTGACCCCGAGGTTGAGGTGACGGGGATGTGCCGCTGCCAGGCCTGGCCGGTGCTCACGCCGTGACCTTTTATCCTGTGCGGGCGTTCAGAGCGCAGCAGCGGCCACGCACCGGGGAGGGGAGCTGGGGACGGGCTGGGGCCGATGGAAACCGCCCCGGCTGAGCTGCGGCGTTACAGCGCTGCCCCGGCGGCCGATCTGGCAGGGCTCGCTCTCCTTTTTTTTTTTTTTTTTTTTTTCCCCCTTCTAGCAGCATTGTCCTTTAGGGCCTATTGAAGGCAAAAGGCGGATAGGAAGGCTAGGGCTGCTGCTGTTTGAGGAGGCGGAGCTGGGCTGATGGGAGACTGACGGGAGCCGCATCCTATGGGCGCTGGGAGCCGGGCGCCGCTGGGGCGGGACCGCCGGCCGCGGCCTCTCGCGGGCGATGGGCGGGGTGGGGGACAAGGTTTGGCGAAGGTTACAGCTGAATGCAGAAGTGACACAAACTGACACTTCGCTCCAGCAAGCTCGTTTCCATCTTCTCCTCGTGTCGTGTCGATTAAAAGTATACACGTATTGAGTCGTGTTATGAAACTTTGAGAAAAGGGAAAGTGCGGTGCTTTTTTTCTGTCTTGTCTTTGTTTTAATTACTCATTGCAGTACCTGGTACTGATCTGAAGGGTGAAAATAGTATGATTTGCTTCTCCTTCCTTTCAAATAAAAAGCATTCTTGTATTCTGATGTTTTCTATGTATAAATGATTTGAGCTGTAATTTATAAGCTTGGGATCAGAGGCCTCTGTGGTACGTGTAGTTGCTTTTCCTGATTCAAACCCTTTAAAATGTTTATGGTTTCTGTTGTACACCATATATTTCATCTGTATTTCTGGAATTAAGTGGGAATTGCCGATCGACTTTGGTTTCTTAGCTGTCTAAAGTGAAATCGTGATGATTCAGTAGATAATTGTGTAAAAGTACTTCACTGCAGTGCTTAAACCATAGGTATTGCAAGCTCCTCACAATCCATGGGAGTCTGTACTTGACATTTTGCTTTATTATTTGAGACAAAAACATGCCTTATAAAAGTAAATTACATGGAACTTGATTTTTACTTGTCATGTAACTGTACAGATTTTATTTTGTATACTAATCCTCCATCTGCTGCTTCTTGTTATTATGGATATGCTAAAATTGTAGCGTACAATCATTCTCTTCCAGTCAATAAAGCATATGATGTAGGTATCTAAATCTTCTCTTTTCATCATTGAGATATAAGAGGGGATGTAGCTGACTTGAATAAAATGAGTAGTATGTTATATGTTCATAATGTTATTTCTATTCAAAGACTTGACAATTATTGGGGAAATCCTGAGACAGGCCATTCAGAGCCTCAGCAGTATATTCCTGCCATATTCTGCTTGACAGATATTGACATATGTACAGTGACAGAACTTTATCAGTCTGTTTGGGGCACCATTGGGATTAAGATCCTTTGTGTCCATAGATTCTGCAAATTTGGATTGGATATGTGACCCTCCAGCTTTTCTGCTCATGAGCAGTGGAATTGGAAGGAAGATAAGGGTCAAAGAGGTCTATATGTGACCCAAGAAGAAAAAATGGAGGCCTTGAATTTCTCTTATTATGCCTGTTTCATAGGCATATTTCAGCATTTTCCACTGCTTTTGTTGTTGCTATTTGTTATTCTTCCAAGTAAGAAAAATTTCATAGGGGTAAAATGATGTCAGCATTTTCCTTTGCTCATTTGCTGTGCATTTTAGCAGGAATAGGGACAGAAGAAGATATAGATACTGCTCAAAACTTCATTATTGGTCCATCTTGAGCATCTTGTTTCCAGGCAAATAGGGGGAGAATGAAGCAACCAAGAGATTGCACAGGTGAATTTTCTTGAGGGATTTTACTGGATTTTAGGCATAGTGTTGTAGAGTCAGAATAGACACTTTATATACTTAGCTAGAATCCTAGTAAAATCATGTCTCAGTTTGCTTCTTCTTTAAGCAGCAGCTAATAACTAAAGGTAACAATTTAGTACTATAATAGGATAGGCAACAATGTCTGGTAAAGCAGAATGTAGTGAAGGTAAGACTTAGAATTTCTGTGGAGTTGGAGAGGTAGTAGGAAATATTCCCATTATCTGCATTGCTAATGGAGCTTGAAGTACAGATGATCTTGTAGAAGCTATTTAATATGTTCTGTTTATTGAGATATTCTGGTTTTAGGATATTCTTCTATCTCGGAGAACAGAGATTAGAATCCTTAATTTTTGTCCAAGAAAAGTGGCAGGCTGGTTGGATAATTTGTAAATGGAATTGCAGAAATAAGTTATGTTGTCCATCCCCATAGTCCTGCCCCAAGAATATTTTCCAATAAAGTCAGTCACATGATAGAAAAACAAAATGTTCAAATTAGTATTGGTGTGCTTAGTTACATTTCAGTACACAGACAAAAGGAAGATTGTCTGATTGGAAGGAAAATTATGCTTTTTTATTAATTTGGAAATAATTTACCAGATTTTTCTAGTCAACTGTGA
This sequence comes from Toxostoma redivivum, assembly GCA_013397375.1. Lineage (NCBI taxonomy): Eukaryota > Metazoa > Chordata > Aves > Passeriformes > Mimidae > Toxostoma > Toxostoma redivivum. The sequence continues at coordinate 1,060,600 of VXBI01013604.1, forward strand.
GACTGTCAGGATGTTTTAATAGAAAAAGATCTAGATGAGCTAGTTATAATATTTTTACTCAAAAGCATCTTGCTCTACTTTCCTGAAAGTTGGTTGAATACATTTTTAATGGATGTTAAGAGATTGAATGTGTATTTTATTGGCCCACAGAGGTGGTTTGGGGTAGGAGGAAGGGTTGAGTAGCTTAAACATTCAGTACAAAGATTATTCTTTCACAGACATCTTACTAGCAGCTGTTTCTGTAGCTCTATTGGAAGCTACTGGGTATTTTAAATTTTTAATCATCTACTTCTTTATAATTTCATGTGCAGGATGTTTGGGTGTACCTGCATAATACTATACATTGTTTGTTTTGTTTCTGCATTTAAATTCTGTTCATAACTTTGATACCAAAGAGGACATATGGAACCTGTCTTTCCAAGAGATTTTTTTCTGATGCTGTAGTGTGGAAATTTAAATAATGAAGTATTTAAATTCATTTTTCACTCTTGTGATATTACATGTAATAGTTTAATTATATTAGTGTGGAAATTTAAATTACAATGTATTTAAATTCATTTTTTTGGTTCTGATATTACATATAATAGTTTAATTATATCCTGCTAAGTCTGTGCTCAGCCTTGCTATAGTGATTTTCATTTTTAATACAATTTGGGGAATGCTTAAATTTTTGGGTTTTGCTCTATTGAGGAAGAAATTTCAAATATGCAGTCCATGCTAATGTTACTTGTGTCTGTAACTTTGTGGAGCTTATTCTAGAAAGGATTGCATGTGAAAATTTATACTCAGTGCAAAAAAGTTTGTTAATAAATAAATTGTAAAATTTATTTATTGAAATATAAAATTGAAATCTGAATAATTTTGTGGGGTTTTTACGGCTTTTGGAAATCTTTCTCTAGTTAATATTAAATTTACCAAAGAAACGGGGTCTGCTGGATAGGGTGCTGGGCTAGGATTGAGAAAAGAGACCTACATGCAGTTTTCTATTAGCTGTACTAGAGTGAATTCAAATAATTTCATTTTCATGTGCTTGTGTGTAAGGTGCTGTATGGAAAGCAGTAGCTGTTATCCCTTTTGCAGGTTGTTAAATTGTGTGAGTTTATTTTTATGGATTGGACTATGGATGGACTAGCTTGATCGTAGAAGAATTCTGAAGGGAAACATGGTTGCATTGCTGATGAGATTTTACGTATATAGACTGTGGAAGAAAGTACAGAGAGAGAGATAAGGGAGTAAGAGACTGGGGGTAGCTGAAGGCTAGAAAAAATAAAGCAACCTGTCATAAGATGGTACATCTTTAACATCAGAGCAGCAGAGCAGACTTGCAAGATCCATATCCTCTGCAGGGTTATTCCAGGTAGTGTTAGTGTAGTCAGGACCTAGACTGAGATAATAAACATCAACAGTAAAATGAGGAAACATGCTAAAACATACACAGATTGATTCAAGAAGTTATTTTCTTAATTTAGCATGTGTCATATGTACTTTTTAAGGAAACAAAGTGTTTTATTAGCCTAAAGGAAAAGGTCTGCTTGAAGAATCACTAATGAAGAAATCAGTAATGCATATTGCTGCCTCTGGATGAGTAATTAGTCTCACTAGATCTTTGTAACATTGTAATATGTTATTATGAACTTGAAACAAATTTGAAGACTGTGGCTGAGTGGATGTGCAACTTTAAAACATTGCATTGTATTTAGGACACTGGAATATCCTGAAAGAAATAGAGCCAGCTTCCAGTTATTTTTTGGGTTCATACCTTTACTTTTAAAAGTACAGGAAAACCTTTTAGTGTTTCATGATATTTGATTCTGCTCTCTGAAGATTTTGAGCTAAATACTGTTACTAATTAGCTAAAGACTGCTGTTCAGTGAATTCCTCTTCTGGTTCTGTTTTTTGGGGTAGAAGTTCACTCTGCAGTGTATTCAACTCTTGCATTTGAGAGTGAAGCTGTCTAACCTTTAGTAATTTTTGTTTTATTGATGTTTTTATAGCAGTTTTGATGGAAGTCATGTTGAATTGTGTGAAGTGACACAAAAATTTGAAAATGTCTCTGTAGGTTCATGTATTAGTTTATCACATGCAGATGATTTTTTCACCAGCCTCTCTGAACTGAGTACCTTACTGACTTCAGAGAAACCTCAGAGTTCCAGTTTTTAGTAACTTTGTTCTTGAATTGTGAAATTAATGCCTTGGTTAACAGTACAGTAACTTCCTTGAAGAGAATTAATATAATGCTGACCTGCTGTTTTTGTAAGAGGTTTTCTGGTTGCATTTTAGTAGAATGACCTTTTCAACTGTCATTTGAAGCATCAAGCAGCAAATGTATTATTTTAAGGACAATATTAAACTGTCCTACCTATTCAATTAGTATTTTTTTTAATATGTAGTGTTTTTAAACAACATACTTAATCATAAAAGTGGAGATATGGTAACAAACATCACCACTGTTTTTATGGAAAAAGCCTGGCAGCCTTACAACATAAACTGAACAATAAATACCTATGCAAATTCATTTAAATGCTAAAATATAAATTATTTCATATTGACTTGCTATTCTCTTCAAAATTGCAGAGTATCCTACTTCAGATCTCAATTTCATAAATAGATAGAAGTTCATTTACTAACATTTTGGAATAAAAATTAGAGGTGGTAGAGGGGCAGGGGAAAAGTATCTGAAACAATTTCCTTTTTAGGCCTACCAAATTTTATGTGCTGTAAAGTCAGTATCTTCTCTGCTGGTTAAGTTGTAGAGCTTGCAAATTCAACTTCTCAGAACTCTTTGTGGTTACTGAGCCTCCTGTGGCTGACACATCTTGTAAGTTTTTATACTCTTATTAATGAAAACATTGTCTATATATGACTTCCAACTTAATTTATAGTAACTTCTAAAAATTAAAATAACTATTGAAAAGGCTATATAGTTAGGTGAAGTTCTATTTCTTTTTAAACTCTTTATGAGGCTATTTAAAGCTTTTCAACAAGATAGCAATTAACTCCCTGAGCTGCAGACCAAGTATAAAAAACATCAATAGTAAGTATTCAGAAAAGACCTACATACAAATTAAAGAAACTAATAAACCAGAGTAAAATATATAGTGTGGTCTTTAACTAGTTAGCTGTTTATACATAGCTGGATTATTAACCTTGGAAGTATAAATAGCAGGACAAATATCATAGCCTTTAAATGAACATTGGTGGTTGGATCTTCAGCATTCATAATTCATTCTCCTTTTCCTTGCCTGACTGATGCAGTGTGTGCCTAAGAGTAAATTGTATATTAGTTGTAATAAATCTTGTATGGTTGTACTACAAGAGTGGTCACTAGATTTCAGCAGATATGAAAAACACTGAATATTTTATTGGGTTGGTCCCACTGGTGGCCTGGGGGATGATTCCACCTGGTAGCTGCCTGTGCCTTGGAGGATTCTGCAACACATGTTGGGGTACATGGGTGGGTGCCTGTGTCTACTCACTGAGGAGTTTAGAACTGGGGACACGTCTGTTTCAATGCACACACATGTAACTTTTTTGCATGGGCCTCCAAGCATTAGCATCCCACTTGGGAATGGAGTTCAAACACAGTCAAGTACCTGTTGGTAGCAGATAGTTTTAACTGCTTTAAAAGTTGAGTAAGAGTAAATAAAGGACATCAGGAGGGCAGGAAAGAAAATGATCAAATAGTCAAGAGCATGTATTTAGTCTTTCCATTACTTTACTGCATCCTATATTGTGTTTTTAAGTGCTGCATATATTCTAGGTGATATTAAGGCTAGTAAATACAGTGAGGCATAAGTAATAGAAAGTTTACCAAAGCTGCCAATAATCCTGAAGACAAGTGTCTTGGTGAACTCAAAATATGTGCATCTGTGTGATTGCAGTTCTATTTGGTTTTGTTGTCTGTTAACTCCATTTATGTTTCCCTAAATCTGAGGAAGTGTTATTGAAGTATGATGATGGTAATCAATGATGTGTAGTCTGTTGCTTGTGTACATAGTAAAACATACTGCTTTTGATAGTGTCCATGTGAAGATTCTCATGGGACTGAACAGAAAAGACTGTAGCTATCTCCTCCTTGAAGTTGCATCTAGAAAAGTATTTCTCCCCAGAATCTCTCAGGCCTGGTAGCAGCCCATGCAGGCAATCTCTGTGTAATAGACTTGAGGTAAACAAGAGAGAGCAAGATGTGTGTCTCTGGCATTGCTCTGGTATACTGGTAAGATCTGCAAGTTTAAACTGAAAAATTTAAATCCTACCACTGTCTTCAGTGGTGAAAGAAATGTAGCAGGAAGGGCTGAAAGCTAATGTTAGTGGTACTGAAATTATACTGATGGTTGGAGGGTGAAGTATGAGGTGAGACAATGCCTGAGTGTTTCTGCATGTGCCTTCTACACCACCACACATTCTCTTGAGTTCTCCACACCTGGGTGGTCCATCGTATTCTTGGTTAGTTACTGCCTCTGTCTCAGCAGATCTAAGAGAACCAGTCATTTCTTTGTCATCACAGGCTACTGAGAGATTGAATCTGCTGAATGTTACAAGTACAGAGTATGGTTGCATGGGTACCTAGTGAATTTCTGTAAAAATACTGGAAGTAAATATCATACCTGTTGAAGTACCTGGATTGGCTTCCACACTTGACGTTCCTAAGAATAATTGTTGTCTGAAAGACTTGGATTTGAATTAGTTAAAATGTAGCCTCTGCATTCTGCCTTCCTAATGTTTTCTTATTATTTTAAGTGGATCTAATAGTGCTGAAAGGGGCAAGCCCACTTCCTCTCTTATGCCACATATAGAAATTTCGTGATGAGAGAGTGAGTTGATCACTGATTTGTATTTTTTGAAGACTGGGTTACCAGAAATGAAATATTTCCATTTGGAACAAAAAATTGGTACAGTTCATCTCTGCAACCACTCAGTGGATGTGTTAAGTACAAAGACAAGAGGCTGAGAATATGGAGGGGAGGATGAGAGAAGCAGTGGAATGTCTTGTCCTCTCTTGGTGGCAATGTACAATGGTGGTGCAGTTCTTGTTACACTCTCACCTTCAAGTCATCCACACAGGTTTCTCTGTCAAAATGCTACTGCTGTTGTTCCCTTGAAAGTTTATTGCTTCTGCTGTAAAAACAATCACTTCTGGTTTTTGCGTACTGGTAATCTTTAATGTGAAAAATCTTTACCTAAGTTCTTTGTTATTAGTTGCTGATTTGTATTTTTAAACTTCTAAAAAGTTACCATACATCTAAGTTATGCTATATGTGTACATTTTTCCTTTTTCAGATAAGATTTTTTAAAAAGTAATCATGTTTAAGCAAGGTAAAATTTGGTTCAAAAACCAGTGTAGACAGTAACAAACTAAATTGAAAAAAATTTCTCATGTCAGTTTATGTTTGTTGTTTTTTAAGGAGAGAATGGAATTATTATTGCTCTATTGGTAGCTGGATAACCTTTTGGACAAATTCTTAAATAATGTAATTGTTGCTATTGGTAATAGCAGCTAGGCATTTGATAATAGTGAGGCAGCATTTCACTTCTCTAGATTCAGGCAATTTACAGATGTCTTCCCTTTTCTTAAATCTGAACAGTGGAGATATTTTTAACAGTTTTAAGTTCTTCTTAAGTAGCAACATTTTTAGAGATATAATTCTTTGGGTTGAGGTGTTTGCAGGTTACAGATGTGTGCTACTTAAACTTATCTGGTGCAATTGCCTAATCTGTGGTACCAGAGATAGTTTTATTTGTCATGTTTTCTTTTATCAGAAATGCTCTGAGATCCATTCTGTTTATTGAAATAGAAGTGAGATCTATTATGTGCTGCATAATGAAGTACTTGCTTTTGGGGTTTTTTCTATGCAGCTTTAATATTGAGTTGACCTCCTGAAACAGTTTCTTGAGTAATGCTATGAAGTAAAAATGCTTCCATCTTGAAGATGAAATTTGCTTTCCAAATTATTAAGACTCCCACTGGAATATGATCTGCAAAACTTGCCAACTATTAGGATTATTAATGAATTTTTTTAAGTCATATTAGATATACTGAAGGACCACTTCATAAGTCTCCATTCTGCAGAGATGATTCTTTACAAGCCTGCTGTATGTAATGAGAACCTTTCCAAAAGAGTCTTTTTTATGAAGGCACATTCAAATCTTGCAATTGTATGAAATGATGAAGTTTTGGGGTGTACAGAGTGTCTGCAGGTTTTGTTCTGAGGTCATGCTTTTCCCCTTTCTGCCTTTTTTCCCCTTTCTTGTCTTTTTTTTGTAGCTGAAAAGTTATACATTTTCCAGCTTACATACATATTTGTTTTGCAGAAGTGAAGAATACACAGATGACAAGAATTCGGGGTCTTTGTTATGCAAGCGACCTCCTAGTGCAAGTGTCTCACCTGCTAATTCTGCCGTCCCTTAACAGTTGTTTGCCATAGCTCAGTATTTGCTCCCTGCAGGATTAATGTTTGAACATCTTTTAACAAAGTTCATGTGTGTTAATAATGTGCAGCTCTGTGAATGGATCAGCTTGTTGCACTCCTCCAGCAACTGTTTTTAGAAGTGTTGTTCTTGCATGATGGTAAATATAAATATTTTATAAGAACAACTGTAATGGTTCAGACAAAGGGTTTGACAAACCCTGTACTTGTCTGCAACGTCATCTATAAAGGAGCAGTTAAGGACAAAAAAAGAACAGGGAGAGTGATACCTCTCCTAAATACTCCCTCAGCCCTCCACTATTTTCAGCCTAGGGGATTTCCTAACCCTGATATGGTTTGTCTAGCTGAAAACTCTCAAGGGATCTCTTACTCAATTTCCATTGAAGGCCATCTAATTTTTTTAAATTTTTATTTTTTTGGTCTTTGGTATCTTTTGCAAGGAATTCTACTAGCTGTTGTGCAAAGTTTTGTATGTAGATCTTACTTACTCATTAGTACTTTCCAGTAACAAAAAATAGATGTTGCATAGTCAGTCTCTATCCATGAGAGACATGGACTAATAGCTCACAACTCCCTGATTTATGCATGAATAGCATCACGTGGTTATTGCCCCTCTGCCTCATTTCAGGTTTGCCTATGCTGAATTTTGTTTACCATTTTATTGCCCAGTCCAGTTTCATAATGACCTTTTGTATTTTTTCAGTTGCTGTGTAGTCACTATCCCTGATCACTTGCTGTCCTTTGGTAGCTTGTAAACTGTGTCACCCATCTCATCTTCCAGGCCACTTAGGAATTTATCAGGTAATGCAGGTCCCAGAGCAGAATCCTTCAGAACTGAGCTGGTGACTTCCTCTGGTGTCATCTTGATTATATCTGTTCTTTTTCTTTGCTAACCTAAGTAACTGAGGCTTACATGGTAGCTCTTGAATCCTTTGAGTAATTCCATTAAGCTTTTATACAGGATTAGCAGCTTCAGATTTTCATTTGGATAAGTGTTATGAAAATAAGATTGCAGATTTACAAGGAAAAAAATCCTGCAGTAACACCCACACACTGGTTTCTGTCTCCCCTGTGGATTCTTTGACTTGAATTACCCTAGAACCATAAGCCCAGCCTCATTAGACATCAGTCCCCTATAAGATATAAACCCACTACGAATAAGACTGTATCACTTCTGCACCTCTTGGTAATGCTTCTTTGAAAAGATGGTCCTATGTATATTTGAAATTGATTCACAGAGCTGCTTTTATGCTTCTGACCACTTTTAGTGCTTTGATTCTAGCCAGGTGTTTAATCTGTTTCTCATGGCAGGACAATATTTCTGTGGTGTTTCAGTGCCTTGGTCATGAATCAAGCTGCTGCTCTTGCTGTTTGTTGTGCAGTAACATCAAACATCACCAGTGCATAAAAAAGCTGTCCTTGCTCTGAAGACTACACATCCAGATTTCTTAGATTATCAAGGAATGTGGTTAAAACATAACAACTTCTCTTACTTCTGAATTCACATCTTTTAAATACCATGTGAAATTTATTAAGCACACAGATTCCATTGTTGGATAGACTTTAAATAGGCTTTGGTTTTGGGCTTTGACAGTGCCTTTCCCAGTGTAGCTCCTTGGTTTGTCTGTTGAGGATTTGTTCAGCATTTTTGTGGAAAGAAACAAATTAGTGTAAAATTACAGATTCTTCCATAATATATAAGAATAAATGGGAATTCTGTTGGCATCATATAATGTGGTCATGGCTTTTGACTGTCAGTTTTCTAAAGGGGACTGAAATGTACTGCACTGTGTACATGATTTTAGTATGTTGCTGACCCACTTGATAAAATTTTTACTTTTTCTAATACTAATTAGGATTTCCATATTTTTTTTCCTTACCTGTAGTTGTCAGAGAGAGGACATATTTTTTGTTTTAAATAAAACCATTCTGTGTAAAAACATTTTAAAAAAATTTAAAAACATTGGCCTGGTTAAGAAATGTGGACACTTCTTTCTACATCTTAAAAATATATATATGTATAATCATTTTTTCGAATAAATGTCATACACTGTCAAAGTGGAGAAAGAATTTTTTTAAATGAGAGCTGTTAATTTAAACTGTGTAATGCACTGGTGTATTTCAAGGAATAATAGAGGAAACTTTTTATAAAACAGTGATTTTGACTTAACTATTGTGTGACAATGTGTTCGGTCTAATTGTTAACATGTAGCAGTAGGCAGCATGAAACACTGGAAATACAGATGCTTTCCCTTTTGGGAATTGAAGGAAGAAAATGAAGCATCTATAGATTATCCAAGAGATTGGCTTCTCTGTAGGATTGTATCAAAATGTGTAAAGGGTAAAACTGAGTTTTTAGAGACTCAGTTGCAGATTATACAAATAAACAGAATATTAGTTTTCAACCTCTTTCAGTATTTAATCCAGTAACATCTTTTTTTCTAGTGATGATTTAGACCCCAGTGTAGTGAATTTTAGCCTGCAGACAATTTGCTTTCTTTTCAAGTTACCTTTTATGATCTCCGAGACATTGTCTGTGGACCTTTAGTTTACCTGATAGGACAATTGTAAGGGGTATAGTTTTTACTCTCTTATTCCAATATCTTCTATTGGTTTAAAAGTTGGTATTTAAGAAAACTTGAAAGATTGTTAAATAATTGTATTATTTTGGGATTTTTTTAGTTTACAAAAAATGTTGGTTTGGGACCTTGCTGCATGGATACACAATTTTCAGAGGCCTCTTGGTGCTAATAAAATAGAGATTAGGTTACCTTAGATTAATTCAGTGGCTTTTGTGGTTTGGCTTTGGTTACTGTTTTCTGACAGTATGAAGGAGAATATGGAGAAAAAAGCTGTTAAAGACATGTAATTGTCTTGCTTGGCATGCATTTTTAGTTAATGTTTCTGTTGATAGTTCTGTTGATACATTACTATGCTTAAATTTCTTGTATCAAGCTTCATTCAAGAGTGATTTAATTATAGCTTTCTTTTACTGCACTCTTTGGTAATCTCTGATTTTATGCTGTCATTCTTTTATGCTGTCATCCCATCAACTGCCACAAGAAGTTGTTTGTGTTACTTTCATTATTGTAGTACCAAGACATTTAACAAATACACAGAACTTTTGGGTTTTTTTTTATGACAGTACCCGTATTCCAGTTATTTTATGGGGAAAATGATTACTTAGTCTTCAAAAAAGGTTATTCACCATGGAAGAGCAACTGTGTTGTAGGGAACAAACCTGGAGAGTTCCAGTGTCACTTTTCATATCATTGATCCTCCTTTCCGTAGCTTGCTATATGTTATGTAAACTTGTTACTTTGCCATAGCTGGATCTCAGGAGACTAAGGCTTAGCTATTTTCTTCTGCTGTCTATTGTAGATCAAAAGAGTATTTAGTGTCTATCACAGGGAATAGAATTTTGAGAAATACATGTATTCTAAGACAGGCTAAATTGAAAAATCTGAGTGTTTATACAATATTGTGTTCTCACTCCTTTAGAAGACGCTTCATAAATTGGCTCTTGTGCCTCTAGTGGTTAAGCTGCTGACAGTTTATCTAGTGTGACCTTGTTAAAGTCATTGGTTAGTATTGCAAAAACTGGAGGTTACTTAAAAGGAAAAAATAGAAGTGGAGTGAGGGGAAATTATTTTGAAATATTTTACCACTTATTTTTTACTTTGTAAATAAGAAGTAATTTTCACAAAGTATTGACATGTTTAAATTTTTATTTGGTAATTCTTGTTATAAGGCATGTCCATATGTCATATTTTATAGCTGGAAATGGAGAATTCTTTCTGACTTAGTTAAAATAACTAGCCTTCCACTAATTATTTAGGCTGTAACATGCTCCCTCTGTTCAGATTAGCCCTGGCCTTGTGAGGAAAAATTAATTTTAGTGAGACGGTGTGAAATAGATTTAAGAGGGATAATAACTTCTTTGTCAGAAAGTGTTATCTCTAAAATCAAGCTTCACATCTGTCAGCAGAAATGTTTGCTCTTTGAGTGACTTGTATTAATTTGATATGGAAAGTCTCTCTAGTACTGGGATGGAAAAATACTCTGTATGAAATTTGGTTAATTCTAAAACATAATGGAAATGTTTAAGACCATCTGTGAAACAGAGTACTTGAGAGTTGTAAAATGAGAACTCTTAAATAATATTTAATAAATATGTTTAGATTTCCAGGTTTTATATCATGTAACTGAATGTTAAAAGAGGTAATAGAATATGATATTCAAAAAAGCTAGAGTGCAAAACAAATTACAAAAATTTTGTTGTCTGATTTAATAATTCCTCTTATAATCTGTATCTCTCTTGCTGTCTTTTCCTCTTCTCCTCATCTAATAAAAGCAAGACACACTTCAACTGGTCAGTTGAAGTCAATCAGATTTTGTTAGCCTAGATCTCAAGAGCTGAATTTCTCAAATGTCTCACTTAAGTAAACCTTAAAGATAGAAAAGAGAGGCCCCATTATCATCTCATTCAGGGGAAAGCTGAAGCATAAACTCAGTCCTTGCTAGGTTTAGCTAAGAAGCTAAACAACGTGTCAAAATTTTGATTGAAGTGACTCAGTATCCAGATGCTTTGCCCTATAGAATCAGAATGATTTGAGTTGGAAAGAATCTTTCAAGATCATCAGTGCTCACTTCTTTCATTAATTAGATGAGGTTGCTCAAAGCCCTACCCAGCCTGACCTTGAATACTTGGGATAGATCATGCACAACTTCTCTGGACAAGTTGTTCAGTCACCCCTTCAATGTAAAAAATATCTTCCTAATGTCCAATCTAAATCTGCCAGTTTTTAGTTTAAACCCCTGTCACTACAGACCCTCATAAAAAGTCTGTCCCCATTTTTCTTCCAAGCACCTTTTAAGTTCCCTCAGTACCTGGGAATGCATTTCATCAGGTTCCATGGACTCATGTACCTTCAGGTTCCTTAGATGGTCTCAAATCTGACCTTGTGCTGCAGCGGGCAGGTCTTCATTCTCCCAGTCCCCATGTTTGCCTCCAGTGAGTGGGGCAGTGTCTGGAGTACTTGCTGGTGAAGACCAGGATAAAGAAGTCATTAAGTAACTCAGCCTTGTCTGTGTCCTGGGTCTCTTTTGAGATAGGTGACCCTTTTTCTTGTATAGAAGCTTCATCAAGCTTGATGTCCCTGGCCAGATTTAATTCTTTCACAGCTTTAGCTTTCCTAACCTGATTCCTGGCTGCTTGGACAATTTCCCTGTATTCCTCCCAGGCTACCTATCCTTGCTTCCACCTTCTCTAGGCTTCATTTTTTTGCCTATGTTTGTCCAGGAGTTCCTTGTTCAACCATGCAGGTGACTGGTGTTTTGCCTGACTTCCTTTGGAAGGCATGCATCACTCCTGAGCCTGAAGGAGGTGATCCTTCAATATTAACCAGTTTTCTTGGGCCTCTCTATCAGGCAGATCCCTGAGAAAGCCAAACTGCTCTCCTGAAGTCCAAGACAGTGAGCTAGCTGTGTCCTTAGGATCTTGAACTCCACCGTTTCATGGTCACTGCAGCCCAGGCTGCCCTTGAGCTTCACATTCCCCAGCAGCCCCAGCATTTTGGCAAGAAGGAGACCCAGCACAGCACTTTTCCATGTTGACTTTTCTGAAGAAGAAGGGAAAGGAAGGTATCACCATCATCACCTTCTAGGCACCTCCTCGTCCTGGATGGCTTATGCTCTGCTGTGTTGTCTCTTTAAGAGATATGGGGCTGGTTGAAGTCCCCCATGAGGACCAGAGCTTGTGAACGTGAGGCTGCTCCTATCTGTCTACAGAGGACTTCATAGCTCAGTCTTCCTAGGTGGGGAGCCTATAGCAGACCCCCAGTACAATGTGACCTGTCCCTTTCATCCTGAGCCATAACTTTTCATTTGGCTCCTCTTCCGTTCTGAGGCAGAGCCCTGTGCACTCCAGGCAATCACTGACATAGAGGGAACATCCTCTCCTTTTCTTCCGTGCCTGTCCTTCCTAAACAGCCTGTATCCTTCCATTCCAACCCTCCAGTTATTGCAGTCATCCCACCATGTCTTAGTGATGCCAGTAAGATGATAGCCCTGCAGGCATGTGCATGTCTCTAACTTTTTTTTTTTTATTGTCTTTGCTGCGTGCATTTCCATAGGAGGCATTTTAGCTAAGCTCCCAATGGAGCTGACTTAGTGGCTGGAGAGGCAGAAGTTCCTTTGTGCTGCTCTTCAGGTGCTCTCCTGCTGACCTGCTATCCCTTTTCAGGCTCTGAGCATCTTTTGCTGGCTCTGGCATCAAACTGGTAGCAGTGGGATGGATTGAGGCTGCCATTCCCTTGAACCTTTAGGTAGTTCTGCGCCATGCCTCAAAAAAGAGAAATGAACAGTGTCAGTTTTCCTGTATCTATGAACTATAGGATTTGGGGGGGCTGACAAGGACTTGTGGCATTGACTTGGGGAGAGCATTCATCACATGCTATGCTGTGGAGAGCCAACAAGACTAAACAGATTTTTTGGAATGTTGTTCTTCAACAAGACAGTATGGACTTCTTAAGAGTTTGGACCTGTGGCTCTTAGATTTGGACCTTGGGTCACAATACTAGACATTTCTTATACTTTCTGTTGTCTAATTATGTGATGAAGCTGTAACCTTCAGTGCCTTGCAGCATGTTTCTACCTGCTGTTACTTGTGCTTATCTGAATAATTGAAACATGCTGCTTAACAAGATTGAATAATGTTCTGTTATCCCCTTTCTTGAAATGAACGCTGCAACCACAGCATTAAGGTCACTTTAGGAAAAGAAAGGGGTTTTGTGAACTTGTTAGCAACTGACCATAATGGGTTTCTTTTTGGTGATGTTGCAGTTGACTCAGAAAAATCTGGAACATACAGTAGTACCTAGGTAGTGGTATAAAGAAAGCTCTTAAAAAGTATCATCTTTTATTGTGTTGATACATATCAACTTTCAGTTTTGTTTGGCCACAAAACATGCTTCCCACATGAAATGCTGCCCCCAGTATCTAATTCAGATAGTTGTATTAGGTGATGTCTGTTGTGTGTTGGTTATCTTGCACTGGGGTTGAAGCAAAACAGCAGATTTTGCTTAGTCACTTGAGTCTATTTTGTTTCCTTTCAGTGAAGGGATATTTCCTGCTTGGATTTGAGCTTTGTTTTCTCATTCTAAGACGCTGGAGAGGAGAAAGAAGGCCTACACAAATGCCAGATTGGCATGTGGTTGATAAGTAGACCAATCCAAAAATGCCTATTTTGGGCTGACATTTTCTGCATTCGAGAGCAGAATGCTGACGTGTGTGGTGCTTGCACCTTCTGCCCCTTACTTACCAAGATTGATTTGTGATTGTGGGTGGTAGAAGTCTTAGGATAGTTTGTCTATTTTAGGACGTGGTTTAGAGTTTAAACTCTCAGGTAGGACAGGTGTATGCTTTGTGTAAAGAGGGTTAAATGTTAATTTTTGGCACAGATAAATTATGTTCTGCCCAAATTTTTAAGTTATTTCAGGGATTTACATTTTTATTAGGGCAGATTTTGGATGATAAAATGTTTTACTGTCCTCGAACAAGGCAAATAATTGAAACAAAATAAAACGACCCAAAAACCACCACTACCAAAACACTCGAACCTGAAGGTAGTAGTAACTATATAGTAGTAGGATTTATGAAACTCCTGGATGAATTTCATTAATTCAGTGTTTTATAAATAAAGCACTTCTATTCTAGAAATGGGTATCACTGCAAAACAGTAGGATTATATTGTCTTCTAGTGATGCAAAATATGCAGTCTTTATTCAAACTAACACAGATTTTTTTTTATGAAAGTGAGTTTTTTCCAGCTGATAGTGAAAGTAATAAAATCTCAACTTTCCCATAAATCTAAATCAGACAAACATTTCAATCAACAGATTAATTGTGAAGTCTTTGAGTCTCTCTTCCTACAGTAAAAAGTACCTTTTCTAAAAGTCACCTTTAAACTTGTAATAATTCCTGTCACTCTTCAAAATGACACTGAGTAGATGTACAATATGCTTGGAGTAAGCAGTATGTAAATGACTGCTTTCTACTTCGGGTGGTTTTTTCACTGTTTAATAATATTCATGTATGGATACATATTGTCACAACTTACCATTTTTTCCTCTTTATAGGTCCTGCTGGGGACTTGCATCTGGCCTCAATGTGAAATTAAGGTAGAAAAACACATCTACATATGTGTTTGCTATTAGGATTTAGTTTATTCACTGGTCATGCCTGAAGAGTGATGTTCGTCTCTAGTCGGCTAACAGCCAGGAAATATAAATGATTGTCCTAGAAGTCAAGCCTCTCTCCTATTTACTGGAGTGAAAATCACCTCCAGATATCGACGGAAAATCAACTACAGAAAATGCTTCACGTTATAAGGATGCCAACCACCTAGATTCATGCGCCCTATCTGTACAGTTGTTGTGGATGGTTTGCCATCTGAAAGCTCCTCAAGCTCTTATCCAGGCCCTGTATCTGTTTCTGAAATGTCTCTGCTACATGCTTTGGGTCCAGTGCAGACCTGGCTGGGGCAAGAGCTAGAGAAGTGTGGCATTGATGCCATGATTTATACTCGGTATGTCCTCAGTCTTCTGCTGCATGATAGCTATGACTACGACCTGCAGGAACAGGTATTTACATATTTTAGATGTTGTCCAGTGAAAGTGAGTTTTTGTACCAGTTATGTTTTGTGTATTATACCTGGGTATGCTTCAGTTGGGGGGGTGGTTGTCTTTAAGTGTGTGGGTGGAAGGAGGGTATAAACCACACAGGAGTCAGATTTGATGGGTGAACTAAAATTAATGTAGTTAGGTTGCTGTATGGGCAACTACATTAAACAATGTTTTCACATAGCTACAAGTGATATCAGAATTATTAACACTAGAATATCTGTGTCCTAAATGGAGACCATCACTACTTGTGATTGTAAGCTTAATTTAATATTGGAACACTAGTAAACTAATGGAATTCTTGTAAACTGTGTCAAATTGCCCAGCTCCACAGTAGTTTGTAGACCGCCCCCATCACTTTCCATGGAGTTCATGTTTTGCTATATTCACTAAAGAGTAAACACCCCTCAAATATCTTCTGGTGTTCAGGTATTTGAAATTATTATACATACATTATTAATCTCTGTTGATGCTGAACGCTGATAAAAAGCATGCAAGAGAGTTGTGACCCTAGAACATACTGTTCAGTCTCGATACCCTTTTATGTTTGTTGTTTTTTTTTTAATTTCTCTGCATCATGAACCTATATAGAAATATTTTAAATAGTGGAGTTTTATGAATTCAGGACTCAGGGAAGTGACAGTGTTTTCAGAAAAGGCTGACAATGCTATTATACATAGACTTTGTCTTAGAAGGTGGCTATGGTTACAGTGGGAAGGAAGGAAAGCAAATACCAATTTTTTGATAGCTTAATTATGAGTCTTTTTTCATTACTGTTGTTTTGGTTATACTTCAAACATTGCTACCTAACTGCTTCAGAACTTCCACTGTCATCTAGTTTACCTTTTTAAAAATCCAGCAAGAGCAGAGCAGGTTATTGTGAGATAGATGTAAGTATAACTGAACCACAAAAGATTCATGTCAGATGCTGCCAGTTTTTGAACTCATAGCAGCCATTACTGTGCATAAAAGCCTTCATGGTTCCTTTGTCCAAACCAGAAAACTTGTGTCTGTAAAAGCTTTTCTGTTTCTTTTTGTTCAAAGATATATCTGGCAGCAGTAGGTGACATCAGCAACAACCCCACGATTAATAATAATTTAAAAAGCCCAGTGTAAGCACTTTCTAGAATGTACCTTAACATGAAGATCTTGGTCAGACATGAATAGCTGTATTTTAGAAGGGTGCAGAAAGAGGTTCCAAAACCTGTTTGAAAGAGCATGTGGGATGAGGACATTAAAAATGAAACCAATTGAAACCACATGAGAACTTGAGCAGCTTTAGAGATAGGCCGGTGGCCTTGGGGAAGATGAAGATGTGTTTCTTTTCAGTCCATTTCAGACCACAGTCATAACTTTGAAGTTGCTACTGTGATATTTCAAATTACTGAAGCGCCAAAATTAGTTTTCTTTTTATCAGGCTTTGCAAGAAGCAGGGTAACTATATTATGAAAATCTCATTCAGTTTATTTCTCATTTTGATACTTTAACTGGATCCTTTGTGGGTTTGATAACAGAGCTTTAAGGAATGTGTCTGTTCTTTTTCCAAGTTGATTATCTGAACTTAATGAGCCAAAGGGAGAAGAATACCACATGCTGACAGGGTAGCCAAAACCTGTGTTGCTGAGCGGGTGCTGTGGTACCAATGTACAGCATGTCTTCTGAACAACATTGGGCTTTGAACCTGAAAGATTTTTTTCCACCTCCTCCAATTTGATATTGTTTGTAACATACTTCTTTGCATTTGTTTGCCCTACTTCAAGTTTTGAACCTAATATCAGTGTGGTTTTGGAATTATATTGTGTAGTAATTATTAGATGCACCTCTTATGAAACACACTGCTCCCTAATTCCTTTTTCAAGTAGCTTAGTCTATAAAGCCTGCAAGTACAAATTTCTTACATAGAAAATTGAGGAAATCTTTAAACACATGTGCTTGTTTTGTTTTGTATTTATTGATTCTAAATTTATTTTTATTTTACTTACTGCTTACCGGTTCTTTGTATTGCCTGACATTTTAAATTACTTTTGGTTTAGTGAAGTTACTCAGAAACAAGAAAATCTTTACTCTAAAACATATATTTACTTATAAGCAATTTCAATCCAATATTGGTGATGGGCAAAATGTTAAGACAAAGGGGAAAAACATATACTAGTGTTGTTTACAAATGGAAGTCAAGGAAGAGAACAGGAATTAAATACCTAAATGAGAAGTAATTTAGGAGCAAAATACTTAGAGTTGCTGAGCTCCTTTAGCCCAGATTAATTCCCATTGAAGATTTGATCCTTGGCATCTCAGGAATTTTTTTCTCCCATGTGATACCTTTAATTCTTAAGAAAGATAAGAGAATTTCCATGGGAAGAACTGTTCTCAATAGTGGGCTTATTGCAATGATTTCTCTCCAGCTTAAAGGACAGCTACAAAAAGGAATGAAGCACTCTATTCACATGGGGAAGACAAGGGACAATGAGTACATGTTGCACTGGGAGCAGTTTCATCTTGATATGAGAATTTTTTTTCTTTTTCTTTTTTCTTGTAGTGAGAACAGTCATTCACTGGAACAACCTCCTCAGGAATGTGATAGAATCCCTGTTCCTGGAGGTTTTTGAGATGCAGTAGGGTGCTAGATAGTGTTATCTGGTCTCCTTTTCCCTTGGAAGGGTAGACCACATGATTTTTTGAGGACTAATTTAGGAAGTCTTAATCTTATGGATACTGTCATCTTCATTAGAAATGTTACAGACTGAAGCTAAGATGGCCATTAAGATCTTTCCACCTCAGAATGTTGATGGTATCATTAGCACTGTTTTGGTTGCTTCAGGGAGCCTCCTTCAGTGCTTTCTTTATAGTATTCTGATGTCATCAAGTGTGGCAGGGAAATGGAATTCTGAAGTCTGGACTGAGGTTCTGTCAGGTAAGTAACAAAAGATTAAGTATCTAAAATAAGTAAAAAAACCCCAAACAAATGAACATTCCCAACCTTCCTAGGCATACACAACTATTTAAGATATCACTTGTCACGTTATCAGTCACTTCTGTTTACAGTTAAAATAAGAATTTCAAAATAATATGGGAATCTTGATTGACTATGGGAGTCTTGATTGATTAGATCTTCAGTGTTATTTTTGAGAATAAGCAGGATGCTCCCTTCTGCTCTGTTAGTAATATTTAATATGTGGGTTTTGTCTATATTCTAATGCAGTCTTCTGTGGGTTTCTCCAGTGTTACTCTGAAGCAGATTTGTATGGCTTTGTCCAATATTATCTGTTTTTGTACAGTGGGCTAGTTTGATGTCTGGATAGAAGATAAGGTTGTGTGTGTGGGGGGGTTGTATTGGTTTTCCTTCCCCTCTTTTTGTGTATGTGAGGTGGTTTTTGTTCATTTGTGTTTTGTTTGGGTTTGTTACTAGAGTTACTTCTATGCGTTGCCCAATTAGAATGGTCTGTGCTGGGTATTGTTATTTGGATTCAGGCTCAGTATCACAAATTGTTAGATTAGCAAGTCATGAGTTTCCAGAGAGTTCATAGCAGATTTTTGCAAGTACAGAAAACATAGGTGGAAGTAAAACCCTAATACACAGCAACTAAATTTTATTGGAATATTTGAAGTTTCTATTCTGGCTCATTGGCTTAAACTGAAATAGCTATTAAAATATTGGGAAAATTTATAAGCCAGTATGTTTTGCCCAGCTGTATTTCAAAGCAATAGTGAATTTCTAAGAAAGGAATCTTGTTTTTGGTAAATTGTACTGTGGTACCAGGGTCTTCAGGACTGCTATGGTTATGCATATGTTATACACACCTATCAATAATTACTGTAAAATTCTCTAAATATGCACACTTTAAATGCGTGTTTGTTTGTTTGGTTTTTAAATTCTCCAATACTGAAGGTATCTTAGTTGTTGTTGGCACCTAGAGCACAATTCTTATCCAAGCCATACTTGCTACTTTTGGAAGCGAATCTAAGAGTTCAAGATGTAAAAGTTCTCAAGATATCCTTCATTCTTACTGTGTAGTCTTTTTTTTTTTTTT
>VXBI01013604.1:1079770-1141370 GCA_013397375.1 Toxostoma redivivum
TTTTTTTTTTTTTAATTTCCCTCTCCCTTCAGGTTTTTTTGGCAGTGATGATACTGCTGGTGGGAGTGTTTAAGTGGGCGGAAGATGGAGTGGAAAATACAAAGATAGTATGAATTGGGTTTGCACATTTTCCTTGATTCCTGTGATAGAGTTCATAGAAATAGTTTTGGAGGTTTTGTGGCTAGTTGAGGTTTGTCATATCAGAAGACAAGTAAGGATTTCAGTGGTAGACTTGTCCTTTTTTTCCTACAACCAAAGATGTTGATTGTGTACAGTCTTCCTAGAGAGCAATTCTCAAATTGATTTACACATATATTAGATGCCTACATGGCCTAAAGATTACTAAAGAAATCTCTTGAACCATGCTATATATTAATTATTTAGGTGTGTTAGGGGGTTTATTTGGTTCAGTTTGGTTTGGGTTTTTTTTTTTTTAAGATTTGAGGCCTATCAATGGTCTCTTCAAAATGTTTGGAAATCACAGGTATTTTGTGCTGAGATAGATGACTTTTTAGTCACTTTTAGTCCATTAAGGAAAACTTCATAAACTCTGTGTGTGTTTACAGACTGTTTAATGTAAGTAATGTGCAGAATGTTTCTGCCAAGTATACAGGCTTTCCTCGTTTGCATTTTATTACTGAACTTACTTACTTTGGAATAAATGATAAACTAAGCAGAAAATCATGAAATTGCTGTCAAGTTTTTAACTTTTGGGAACCCATAGAATTGCTGTTGGTGGAGATCTGAACATTTTGAGACGGCCTTTTGACTTCACACCAGACTGATTTTTAATCAGAATACCTTTCTCTTTGTTCCTAGTGGCTAACCAACTAGGTGCTTTCAAGATTTGATTGTTGTTTAAATGCTAATTAAAAATGAATTTGTAGATGCATGTGTTCTCAAACCAGTTTGTGATACAGTAAATATTGCATTAAGATAGTATAATCTGTGTGAAGCAGAAGGCATTGCCTTAAAATATACTTTGTGTGAAACATTATTTCACTGGTCTTTCTTTGTACAGTATTAAAATCAGTGTTCCATGTTGTATCTTTCACATACTATTTGTAAGCTTATCTGATTTTGAATATAACAAGTTTATGATTTAGTGCTATAGACTTGTTACTCTGGGCTGTTCTCCCTTTTGAAGGGATAGAGAGCCTTTATTTAAAAAAACCCAAAACCTAACCCCAACAGCTAGACACTCTGTGAGATAAAGGCTTTGTTTGTAAGCCTTTGGTCATGCGGCAGGAAGATGGAAATGCGTTTGTTACGCATACTTTCCATATCAAGTGTCTTCTGTTGCTTTTGATCTATTTCTTTCAACTCGTTTTTGGAAGTTAACAGTTTTTTTTCTGAACCTCAAAATTAAAAATCCTTTTTACTTTTTTAAGATGATATTTTCCTAACTCTCAGGATTTATTGGCTATTGCACTGCAAACTATATACTTCTGTGACCAGACTGAGATTTATGCTTTTGATTTTTCAATTTTTAACAGGGGAGCTTTTTTTGGGGAAGACTAATTATTTGTAGACTGATTGGAAGTAGTTCCATTCAGGTAATATTTTATATGGAGGCATAAAAAGTCTTCAGAATGATAGTTACACTTCTGCTGACTTTGATCTTTTCATCATTTCATCATTTTCACTTACATATTTAAAGTCCAAAATGTAGTTTTCTTTTTTATATTAAGAGAAGAAGAGAGCAGTGAAAGAGACACCTCAGCCCACTTGTGATATATTTTAGGGCTTTGCATTGTGGTTTTAAGTCCTTAAATGATTTTGGCCTATCCTTCTGCCCTGGGATGGGGATATCACTGCCAGTTTTAGTCTATGTTTGGCTTGCATGTGCTAATGACACAGGACACTTCGGTGATGACTTGGGATGCACTTGCTAAGTTTCCAGATCCAGTGGAATGTGGGCTGTTTGTTCTCCTGCCATCCCATATTAACCCAGTAGAGGGACCTGATGTCTGGATTTATATTCTAGTAATAGATACTAGTTTTTCTCGTGTATATTTTGAGGGGAAGAGAATGTGGGGTTTTGTATGTGTCTTGTGTTGTGTATCCATAACGTAAAGAGAGGAGAAATGAGGATTTGGTCCTCTGCACTCCACTAACCATGTTAATGTTAATCTGGCTGGTATGCCTATTTGACAAAAATAACAGTGCTGCTTCTAGTATAATTACACTTATTCTTTTATTATCCCTAAGAAATACTTTTGGGTCACTCAAACACATTTTTTCATAACACATTACAATATGCAGCGTGGGTTCAGCTATACTAGGGAAATGCTGTGTGACTGCTGTATACAAGTGTCAGTAAATCTCAAAGTTCACCAGCAACATGTAGAAATAAATTTCTTGAATGTAAAGCATTTTTCATTTAGTTTGTATTTGTGTTACTGCTTATTAAGCTGTGTAACAGTCCTGTAGGAACAATTTTTAAAATTTTCTGACCGTAGTTTTTTTTAGTCAGTACCCCAACTAAGTATGTAAATTTCAAGTTGTGGGGATGAGTGTATGAAGAAAAGAATAGGTAGGAGGGGGAACTGTGAGATCAAGACTTTTAGCTGTCCTTTTTTATGACTTATTTGAAATCCTTAGATTACTCAAATGAGTATGTTTATAACCAATGGGAATAACCCCCTTCTTCTTCCCATACGTAAATATGTAAACTGAAGAAAGGACCAATTAATCATGTTTTTAAAATGGTACTATATCTTGAAATTATTATATCCATAAAGCTTATTCATACACCAGTTAAACCACTTCCTAAAAGCTCAGATAACTAAGTTTAAAAGTTCATAGAGGAAAACTTAGCTGTGGTCCTGTCCCCCATCCCTTTCCAGGAAGAGGGGACTATAGCTGATGACTACATAATTCAAATTTTGGGAAGTAATTTTTTTGTGCACAGTATTAGTTTCTTGAGAAAAATTAGGTGGATATTGATTCCTCTTCACTTAAGCAATGGAAGATGGCTGAAATGTCTTTACTGTAAAAGCATGTGGCTCAAGAAACTTATTTATTGATTTTTAGTTGGCATTTGTCTTGTTACTTGTGCAGTAACTGATCTGTTCTGTATTTCTTTGTCCAGTGACTGTTAGATACGGGACAGATTTGGAGTATCATGGACTATGAGTTTGTATTCTCTGTTCTGTTTTGAGGGTTGGAATTGTAGCGGCAGGGATTGGAGCTCAGCAGTAGACTCGCAGGGGCTTTGTATTTGTGCATACTGTTTGAGTTCCAGGGCAGTCAGCTTCAGCTCATGTGTTAGTGCTGAAGAAAAGCATTCATTCTCAAGGACTGTGCTTATCTGAGAAACTTTATTTCCGTGCTTCCTGCTGTATTTGTACTGGTGTGAGTGATCATGTTGAGCTGCTTGTTCCTTTTTTATGAAGTTGTGACTACTAATGTATTCTCACAAAGGCTCACATAATACAAAGCAGAGATGGAAGCTCAAGTGCCAGGTTGGTGAGTCCTCCTAACAGTCAGGATTTCTTTGCACCCATCTCTGTGCTGATACAATTGTACTGTTTGGATTTCTGGGGATAATGAGATATTTCCTTCGCATTCTTTGGGTATAGAGCATTGCATGACAGTACACTTGCCACATTTCTCCAAGCATAGATGTGCGCTGCCTATATTCTCTGTAATCAGATGATTATAGTGGTCTGTGATGCTTGCCACACAACTTTATCTCTACAGCCAAGAAAGCAACCATAAATGCTATGAAATAACTTCTCTAGTCATGACATGCCCCTTTCAGACACCTTGCCTCTGTAGTGACAGTTTCTGTTGAGTTCCTAGCTTTCTTTTCTGCAGTGTAAGTCAGACATGTAAGTAAAATGATGTCTTTATAGCTCTAGCTATAGCCTTGCTAAATTATCTTTTCTGCTTTTACTTTAATGGGAAAAGTTTAAAGGCAATCTGCTCAACAAATATCAGATTTTAACAGATGCAGCATTTGCATGTTCTCTCATTCTTTGGAGTGGGTGTGATAAATTTCTTCTCTTTAGTTTTAGCCTAGAAGTAACTTCTAATTAGTGAACATCGCATAGACTGCCCTTTCAAACTGGTGGGATTATAACCAAAAGTTTATAATTGACAAAAACTCAGATTATAGGATTTTGTACTTGGATTGATTAGTTTTGATAAGCAGAATTCTTCCCTGCCTGCCATCAGTCCCGAACACCCTGAGGTCATAGCAGTGCATGTTGTGGTTACTATGGGCTGTTCTGTTACAGTCAGGCTCCACAGGGTTATAATGTTCTGGTTGTGACATCTGGGAAAGAGGTGACTGTACTGGCTAGATGATTCCCTGGTTTATCACTATAAGTTTAAGATGAATTCTTTCCCTGATAATACCTGGATTTGGAGTTACTCTCTAACATTAAAGTACATTTCCCAGCCCTGTTCTGTGTTTAGCAATGTTTTTTTGCCATGGAGAAAACTTTATGCTGCTCTCTGAAATGTACTCCTTGTCTCCATTTCCTTTGGGGCATATTAGCTGAGTTTGAGCCAATGTTCTTGTGTTTTATTCTGAGCTGTCTCACCTATGTATTATCTTCTTATCTTTGTGTCAGTCTGAGGTAGCCTGTAAGGAATGTCTAAGCTGATCCTGGCCCATCAGACCTTTCTCAATATTTACAATAAATTTCATTATGAAAAGGTATCGATTGCTGTGGCTTTAAGCAATCTCTGAGAGGTTTTCCTGAACCTCACTTCAGTGAAAGCATTTTTTCAGATAAGATCACTGAACGAGTTTATATGTTGTTGAATAATCTTAAAGGTTAGGTACACTTGTGATCTGTTGCAATTTTCCCCTAATTCTCACTTGTGAAATCCTCCAAGAGGCAGTGATATTCCATTTTGGATATAATTTGTCATGGAATCACTGAATGGTTTGGTTTGGAAGGGATCTTAAAGACCATCTAGTTCCTAGACCCCTGCCATGGACAGAGATTCCTTCCACAAGATTAGGTTACTCAGAGCCTCATCTAGCCTGGCCTTGAATACCTCCAGGAAGGGGCAGTCACAACTTCTCTCGGCATCAAGTGTCTTATAACCCTCAGAGTAATGAATTTCTTTCTAGTATCTAATCTAAACCTGTCCACCTTCCATGGACATCCCCCCTTGTGCTGTCACTCCATGCTCTTGTCAGAAGTCCCTCCTGAGCTCCCCTGTAGGCCTTTCATATACTGGAGGGTGCTGTAAGGTGTCCCTGGAGCCTTCTCTTTAGGCTGAACAACCTAGAGAAAGAACTGTCAGCCTGTGTTCATAGCAGAGGTGTTCCAGCCTTCTTGTGGCCCTTCTGTGGACTCACTCCTGTACTTCTATTCATGTCCTCTCACCTTGGGAACAGACCCAGCTGGGTGTGCAGTACTGTGGGTGGGGTTTCAGGAGAGTGAGAGAGCCAGAATCACCTCCCTTTGCCTGCTGGCCACACTGCTTTGGATGCAGCCCAGGACAGAGTTATCCTTCTGGGCTGTGACTGCACATCGCCAGCTCATCTTCAACTTCTCATCAACCAGCAGCCCTAAGTCCTTTTCTTTGGGCTTCCTCTTGATCCTTTCTCTGCCCAGCCTGGATTTGTGTTTGGAATTGTGTTGTAATAAAACAGCCAAGACTCCATTTTCTTCGTGTGGGAAAAAAACAATGCCTTATTCACACAACTCATTTTATGAAGTTTTTACAGATCTTGTGTGCAACTTTTAATTGGTTAATAGATTTCTTATCAATTACTCTGTTGGTTAGTAAAAGGAATTTTACTTGTCCATCAAATCTCTATTCTTGAATTGTTTACATATTTCTTTACTAATTCTTATGTATAAGACAAATCCATTGTTTACCCAAGTGCAGTTGTTTTTCACCCAAGAATAGTTTGTTGTGTTAATGGACTCTCATTCCCAAGGCTATTTTCACATAAGAACTTAAAAACCACTTAACTGCACTTAAAAAAAGTGACAAGCCAGCTATTAATTTAGCAGAGCAAGGCCTGAGTTTATGTGACCTTTCTTTTATAATTCTTGTCTACGACAAAATTGCCTCAGCTTGGGGTGGAGTACCTTGCACTTGGCCTTGTTGAACTTCATGAAGTTCACACAGGCTCACCTCTCAAGCCTCTCAAGGTCCCTGTGGATGGAATCTCTTGCCTTCAGTGTTCTGACTGCACCACACAGTTTGGTGTCATTGGCAGATTGGCTGAGGGATCCATTGTCCATGTTCAGCAAAGAAGTTAAACAGCATCAGTACCAGTACAGACTCAGAAAAACACTTGTCACTGGCCTTCACTTGGACATCAAGTCATTGATCACAACTCTCTGAGTGTGACCATCCAGCCAATTCCTTATCCACTGAGTGCTCCATCTGTCAAATCCGTGTTTTTCCAGAGACAAGGACAGTGTTGCAAGCTTTGCACAGGTCCAGGTAGTTGACATCATTTACTCTTCCCTTACCCACCAATGCTGTTACCCTGTCATAGAAGGCCACCAAATTTGTCAGGCATGATCTGCCCCCAGTGAAGCCATGCTGGCTGTCACCAGTCACTTTCTTTATTTTCCAGGTGTTTTAGTACAGTTTTCAGGAGCATCTGTGCCATGATCTTGCCAGGCACAGAAGTGTGAAGGCACAGAAGACACTGATTGGCCTGTAGCTCCCCAAGTCTTCCTTTTTTTTTCCTTTTTAAAAACAGGTTATGTTCCTTTCTAATGTTGCCATTTATGTGGACCATGAGCTTCATGATATTTGTGTCTCAGTTGCATCTCAAGGTGTCACATTTGTTTTCTTATGGATAGTAGATATTTCTCTTTAAAGCCAATGAAAGGAGAATCACTATAAAACTTACCTTTTTTGGTTTTTTTGCTTCTCCAGTTTCTTGGTAGTTTAGAAGGAAGTGGTGGATTTGCTGCTTTTGCATAGTTGAATAGAATAAACCATTTCAAAATCTTTCTAAAATTTGTGCCTCTATCTTAATTTAAAATTGAATTAAGCACTCAGAATACTGGATTTCTTGAGGCGCCATTAGTGTGAAGAATACAGATACTTCATCAATGGTTTTTTAACCATATTTATAGCTATTAAGTTATTCTTGTCAGGAAACTTTGCACTTTCAGTGTCTTCATGATTGAAAATCTATAATGAAATTATCTAGTTATGTAGTAGGTATGGGATAGTAGGACTCTGAAGAGTAGATGTTTAAATAGCAGTTTATATATACAAACTTGGGATTTTTTTCAGTATCCAGAGGGCATTGGCTTTCTGTTGATATCTCTTTAATATTGGTTGGCCATCTCTTGAAAATTTAGATAATGGTAGTCTGGTTTAAATATTTGAACTCTGTAAGCAAAATTTTAGTTTTTCTTCTGTGTGTATGCACACTTTTAAAATCTATAAGTTCAGAGTGGCATTGCTTTTGTGAAAAGTTCAGCGACCTGTGAAGAGCTCCTGCATTAAAATGAGCATTATCTTATGATCTCTAGTTCTGTTAGGAAACAAGGTAAATGAAGGCATCTTGTAGGTGAATAAGTCAGAAGTCCTTGGTTATTCTTTCCACGTGGAGGAAGCAGTTTACTTGTCTTCATGCATATGGAATGTTTTGCTGAGCTGCTTTCTTTCCTGTTTGTTATGGACTTGATGCTTTCCAGTCTGAGGAGTTAACCTACTGATGGGCTCCTGACTACTGAAGACAGAGAAAAAAAAAGGGGAAAAAATTAAGAGACTAATTTAACTAATTTAGACCATTGGGAACTACTGGGTTGTCTGTCTTACTTTCTTTTTTTCTTTTCCTTTTCCTTTTTTTGTCAATTTAGTCATCATAAGAAAAGATGGTCACTCTGTGTCTCACTGTTCTAAAAACTCACTCTCTAGGGTGTATTACATTTTCTTGTTTCTCAGGCATTTTACTGTAATGTTTGGCTTTGTAAAAACTTTGTCTTTGGTCCAGAATGGTTCTGATACACAAGAATTATGCTTAAGGATTTTTTTTCTTCACAGTTCTGTAGGGTTTTATGGGTGTGGTGTTTGATTTGTGTACAGAAGGTGCAAGATCCTCAGTAACGCAGGCTATATCAAATACATATATAGTGCTGATAAATAAATGTAGTTTGAATGAGGATTTTAAATTGCAAAATTTTGCATGGAATAGCTGCAATCCATGGTGTTTGCTAGTCTTGTAAAATCTGAGACTATGAATATTACAAGTTTGTCCAGGGATTTAGACTTGGCAGCCAGGTGTGACTGAAAACCATGTGTCCAAAAATTTTTTTTGTGTGTATTATATAAGTAGGTAAAAAGAAAAGGAGAATTCTGTTGGAGCTATGTCCTCAGTCACTGCATCCTGAAAGACAAACCATGTTGTTCCCAGAGTGCACAAACAACTCTCTCACTCTGAAAGGAGGGAGGAGACCATGATACCACAGCTCTGGGGTGGGGGCCTGAGAGAGAATTCCATTTAGCTTCCCTTCCCCCATTAAAAAAATGCATATCTCTTAAAAGATATTTTTCAGTTTTTGAAAGTTGAAAACTGTCAAAGTTTGTAGACAAGTGTCAAGTTATTTTTCAAACTACATTCAGTGAAGAACTGAATGAAATGCTTTATATATTTCTGTGAGCGTGAAGGTTGTTGGTGCTCTGCTGACAGATAGCTGGTAAAGCTGTGATGTATCAGTACAAAGCAAACCGTTGTTAGCATAGAGAAAAACAGTAATACATAGTATTTTGGGAATGTTTTACTACTGCAGATGTTGTCTTTATGAACTTTCCATGTAAAATCAGAATAAATGCAGTTAACCCAGTGCAAATTTGCTGGTGTACCTGGATTTTTCACCCACACAAATGTGTCTGTATTTACTTGTTCGTAGCTGTGCCTGTGTGAATGAGCTGGAGGGGTTTTGGGAGCTGGTGGGGAGTAGGTGGTTCTCATCAGTTTGTTTTCTTTCACATGAATATTGGGAAGAGTTAGAGTGCTCTACTGCCTCGTTGTGTAAAGAAATACATAAACTGCAATTTTGGAAAATACTTAAATTATTTTAAAAAAATGAATTGTAGATATGCACAGTCTTTTAAACCTATTTTCTGATTTTCTATTATTTCTTTTGTTAATCCTTCTAATAACAGTACTGTAGCCTGTTCAAATTTTTTGTTTTAAGTGAATCACTAGCACCTTGCAGAAGTGCTAGAAAAAAACAGTTACTGATCGCGTTTTGTTCTTTCAGCACTGAATGCAATTCTCCAGTTTTGTTGTTCAAATAAGACTTGAAGCAGTAAATCCAGCAAATTGCTCTGCTCCTTCATGTGAAGTCACAAATGACAGCCTTTCGGTGGCTGCTTCTGAAAATGATTGGTCTCTCTTGGCCCCCATTTTTTCCCCATCTTGTTCTTTGATTGCACAGGGACAATTATTGGCACTGACAAATTGTTTTTACTTTGTTTTGAAACCATGGGGAATTAGGAATTCTTCTAAATCAAGGTAGGCATTAGCCTGGTTTTCTTTGGAAGCATAACAGATACATTGAAAGGGTTGAAACAGGTAGGCTGAAAAGCATCAGATGTTTGTGAATCTCTCAGAACAAAACAATTTTAGACAAGCATACCTTTTAAAATGTTAAAGACTATTTTACTGATAGCCAAAATATTTCTTTAATGAGATGAATGTGGGAAATATATGTATGTGAACAGACAGTAAAGAACTAGCAAGTCCAGTAATAAATTTGTAGATTCTGAAAAGCCATATAAAAGGCATGCTATATATCTTCAGATGACTGCATGTTATACAATAGCATTCTACTTTGATTTTATTGTTCTTCATCGTTTTTGCCATACCTACGCACCCTCACTTCTCAGTTATTTGAGTTTTCTTCTGAAATAGTTCAAGTTTATTTTATGATAGGTAGTGCTATCTCTAGCTATAATCATGTTCATTTTAACGGAGTTAAAGGCTTCAAGATCTAACACTGCATTTTCTTCTGGCTTGTTTAACTGTCTCTTAAGTTTGATCTTAACTCAGAACTACTTGCCTTTCATTCTTATTATTTCAGAGATCAGTGAAACTAACATACTTTGTGTGAATTACAGTAATACTTTCAACCATAAGTTGGCTATAAAATTGCCTTTGTGGATATACTTTGCAATTGGAAAATATTACAGTGAAGTGTGAGTTGCCTCCATGTTCTGTGAAAGATGCATGTGCTTTTCTGAATAGTGAGTGCAAGTTTTATGTAATCAAACTAATCTTTAATTTGGCAAAAAGTAGTTTTTAGCAGATAGAAAAGGGTTGGTTTAATTTTGCACAGTATGTTATTTGTAGTCCTGATCTGCTATAGTACTGAGATACTAATGTTTTAAATAATGTAATTTCTTTATTTGATTTTAGGAGAATGACATCTTCCTGGGCTGGGAAAAGGGAGCTTACAAGAAATGGGGAAAGAGTAAGAAAAAGTGCTCTGATCTAACACTAGAGGAAATGAAAAAACAGGCTGCTGTCCAGTGTCTTCGCTCTGCTTCTGATGAAGTAAGTTTGGACTATTTAATAGATTCTTAAGGCTTTGTGTCCTTCTTTGTGCTAGATATATTTGACTTGTGATGCTTGTATTTTAACTTGTGGCTTCTTAAAGTGCTAGTTTGCCAAGAGTTCTCCAAGAATTCTTTCTTTTCATTTAGGAAATTATGAAATCCATGTATGTTAGAATGATTTCACAAGAGATTCTGTACTATGTAGTGTCATGCTTTCCTTTCTGTAAACCCTTGCCTGTTCTTGTCAGGGACAGTTGCAATGCACAATTTGAGTTGAAATTGCCACAAAGCTTTGCATAAAGGTAATTCTAAAAATTCTAAATTGACTTTGTGTTGTGTGTGAATAGAAAGGACTGGAATATGTGGGCAGAAAGCCATCTTGCTCTGTGCATGCAACATGTGTAATCCAGAATCCCTAAGCAAAAAACCATGTTTAGTAGCCAATGTTCATTTTCCAGATTACATGACTGAGTGGAAGTGAAGTGCACTGACTAGAGCAGGTGAGGAGAGGTGAAGGCAGCAGGTTGAAGGAAGATAGCAGAAGCAGCAGATACTGTGTAGTTGAGCAGCAAAGTAGACAAAGGGAAAGGCACTTGAAAGCAATGCTTAAAAAGAAAGAATGATCTGTAGCACAAGTCAAAGGAAGCTCTCCAGGGAGATTTTTCAAACAGTAAAAATGAGAAACTGTTTTTTAGTTTACAGAACTACAAATACTCTGATCTGTCACTGCTGTAAGAAGAAACTACCCCACCTATGCAACCTGGTTGCATTATTGCTCTACACACCTTACTAGTCATAGCTTGTGCTTGCACAAGCACTTGGGTAGTCATGTGGAGAACTGGTTTGGGAAAGTGAATCAGTTTCCTGAGATTAACCTGGTTGGGGCAGAGGAAATGTTAACCCAGAGAGGATTCCTGATCAGATTTGTGGCACAGACACTCGTGCCAGCAGGGCTGTGGCAGAGTAGTCAAAGAAGTGGGGAAGATTTGGTGGTTATTCCCAACACCTTCAGCAGCATTTCCATCACATTCTGGCTCACTGTGAAGCTACTTGAGTATTTGTTCAGTTACTAAATTGCTAATTGATTAACTGGGAGATTTCTGAACTCCCATTTTCCCATTACTTATTATCCTAACAAAGTGATGCAAACTACAGTTTTGTTGGTAAGTTGCTCTGCTCTCATAGTTACTGAATATTGAGGTCAGCACTCTAACTACCATAGAAGTTAATTTGAATATGAAACAAATACAGAGAAATAATTGCAAGAAGTAATGTCTTTCTTGAGGATATGTTTGTCTTGATATACTCATTTATGAGCAGTAAAATGTATGACTCATACTGTTATATGGAGATATATAGTTGCAGAGCAAAAGGAAAGAGGTGAATTTATTAATAACCTGTAGCAGAGAAGGGAAGAAACTATTCAACTACAGTTTTGAAAGAATAAAAATGCATAGGATCTGAAAGGTTGGAAAATAACTTCACCTTTGACTCCTGTCACCTTGTCAAATTTTTAGTGTTCAACATTAACTTATAATCTGCAACCTGTAGACTTGAGTTGTTTCAGAGCTATTTTGACTTCTCTTGCCTGCTCAGACAATTAAGCTTGCACATTTGTTGTCATTAATGAAATTGCAGGTCATCATTTTTATAATGCATATTCAAATACAGAATTGAACCTTTAAACCTTTTTAAAAAAAATTGCTTTGGAGGTAGTTGAACGCATGCATTGCATGAAAGAAATACAGACTTTTTATCTTTTTCCCCAGAGTTAAAGGGAAGGGTGATCCTGCTTAAATGCTAGTAATACTTTAAAGTAACTTCTAAGATATCTTCTATTTCTGATTTTTCAAACACATTTCTCATGTTGTTGGGTTTTTGTATTTAAGTTTATGTGTGCTAATCTGATGGGAATAATGAATAGATTCTGGACTGTGAAAGGTAATGTTAAAAAACTATTTCTGCTGAGGCATTCAAGCTGCTCCATACAATGTTCATGGTTTCGTCTTCACAAAAAGATAAAAGTAATCTGTGAACTGTAGTTGAAATTGCAGATCAGCTGTGTGTAAGGAGTATTTATAAAAAATGTTGCGATACAAATACTTTTTTTCCAATGCCACTTGAATTTTTTAAAATAGTTTTTTTAATCATCTGAAAAATGTTTACCTGTGATTTTTTTTGTTGTCAGATGAGGTAGGTGTGTTCATTAGGATATTCTCTTTTTGCAAGTGGCCTGATAAATAGTCCAAGTGGGCAGTTATTGGAGCTTGTTTATAGTTTTGTTTACCTTCTGTGATCACTTTTTCAAAGTAGGTGGATGCAGAAATGCCAGTCTGCTCACATGGATATAGAACACTTGCTCTTCCAGTCTAACTTCTTCTTTCAACCTTAGTATTGGAGAAAAACAAGCAAGTTTGAGCCCCTGTATTGGGAGTAATTGGGAAAAAGCCTTACTGGATTTCAACTTGAATTTATTTAAATAAAATTGTATTTAAGTGAAGTAATTATAGTGTTTACCCTGTGTGTATTTGTAGACAGAGTACATATGTGCATGTGTGTATAGGCATGCACAAACAAACACACACAAAAGAGCCAAAACAGGGTGACAATTCAATGAAGGATTCAATTTAGGATCAGCAGCCAGATCATTTTAGAAAGAAAGCGTGCAGAGGTTGAAAAGGTAATGAGGATCAGTAGTAACTTTTCTAACTCTCATAGGAAATTACAGAGATATGGTTAATGTAATTTTGACTTTTGCATTTAATTATTTAAACCAATAACATGTTAAGAAATGGTAGACAGTCTGCCTCCTCCCCCTACCGGTAAGCAAAAGCCTTAAAATTGGGTGATCACTTCAAAAAGGTGCTTGATGGAGAGAGGAAGTCATAAAATAGATTCTATGAAAATTGGCTTGATAGCAGTTAGTACCTTTTTGTTGGACTTTCATTTAGTGGTTGAAACAAATATTTTGAAATAACTTCTTCTGGGTTTTAATTTCCACGCTATTCATTCTTTGGGTGTACTTCATTTGGTAGCTTAGTTTTGCTTGAATTCAGTTTTTCCACTCATATTAAAAAGAGTAATGCTGAAGAACACTAATCTGAGATAGAAATCCAAGGTTCTAGATTTAATTTCACAGTGGTGAAAACAAACCTTTGACTTGAAGAAGCCCAAGTTTGGTGTTTATTTCTAAAACATATCCTACATTGTGGAGAATGACAAATCAGAGAAGCTGCTCTGCCTCACTGTGTCTTTGCCGTGGCAGAGCCTGTTGTGGACTAAGTGTGTTTGTTGAGGGGGGCCTGATTTTGACACACCATCTGGTATATGTAAGAATCCAAATTGTTAATGTATATACATTCTGAGTACAGTATTTTTTGTGTAACAAGAATTTTAGTGTCTCAAATTGCCTATATTTGTATGAATGAGTCTTTGGCTGCAGATGCTCTTGATGCAGTGAGGAGCAGAGCAGATGTAAGTACATTGCAACTTGCCAGAAAATGGAGACAGAATGATGGTGAGAAAGACTTTTAAGACAAGTACTTTAATGTAGCAATCAATTTCTCTTCTACTGTAGTTTTAAAGTTTATTTTTTCTGAAACACTTGAGCAAATAGCAGTTTAAAGACATTCTGAAGAATTGCTTAAATTTTAAAAAGCTTGTTAATATTGACCTTGAGTAGAGATTTTATCCTAATTTTTATCCTGCGAAGGTATGGAAGAAATTTTAAAATGTTGGTTTGCAATTAACTGGTCAAGTAGGGATATCCATTCTAATGAAACATTGGGTAAAAAGCCCTAATGTTTAGGACTGGGGAATATTTATATAAAGTCCTTTGATGAAAATGAGAAATATTATCCTGAAATGACTGCCTCAAATTTTAAATAAAAACAGCTGATGTGTCAACATTAAATAACTCGATGGTTAGTTTTGTTGTTGTTTGTAATTCCTATCTGAAACACAGATCAGTTTGTTCGTGTGCAAGTGGAGATTCTTTTTTTCCTTTTTTTTTTTAAACCTCCTGATTCTGAAAGTACATTATTTTGTATTTGAATATTGAAACTTGTCATTACTTGTCTTGTTACTGTAAAAAGACAGAAAGCAGCATTGTTGAGACTCAGAAATTTATTAAATAAATAGGAGTTTAGAAATTTACGTGTGTTACTTTTTACAAGGTGGATACTGTGAGCAAATTTGGAATTAGAGGTTACTTACGGAGACTGATACATGTAAGCCTTTTCAATAGGTATATTTCCTAGTAATAATATTGAAACTACTTATGTGCCCGTCCACTGGTCACAAATCCAAGCTTAATTAGCTTGTAGCTGACTACTTTTCTGCTCCGATGTGCATTGTTCAATAGAGTGTGCAGGTCTCCAGCTGTGTCACTGCGGCTCCTGTGGAGTGCAGTGAATTCACCGAACGCTTGCAGTGCGACGCGTGAACCTGCACCCCAAGATGGTGCCAGAGTTTCATTTAAAGCAGTTGCTGTGTCTTGCTGAAATGTGTGAGGACTTTTTAAGAATGAGCAAAGGAGACAAGTTCCTGTGGATCTTACTTTCTGCACTGATGAAACCAGTGCTCCAGGGCTTACTCCCACTGTAGAGGGCCACTGTACCTAAGCTGTTCCACAGCACATCCTGAGACATTCCTAGTGTCCAGTGCTGCTGATCTCCCACGACCTGTCATAATGGGTTCAGGCAATGTGGTCCATTCTGAACTAACCAAGCTCTCAAAATATAACTGCCACATGAAACAGTGTGCAACGTGTTCAAAGCAAGAGCTAGTCTTGGTTGATAGATTCCGTGATGAATTTTGAAAGAGAACTGCTCTCTTACATATTTGACAAGAACACACAGTGCCTTCCATCCCACTGTTCTAGGAAATTACTGCTTGGAGGTAACATGGAAACATAATTGGTGAAACTTCATAATGGTAATTTCTTTTAAATGTAGTCAGGTGTGGGCATGCTTAACAGCATAGAGCATTGGCTTTGCTTACTTTGAATCACGAGGGGAGGAATATAACTCTTTTGATACTTCTGTTATCATATGGAACCACATAAAGGAGCAAGTGTGGCTCTAGTGAACAGTTTTGTTAAAAATTTAAAATGATAATTTTATTCTCAAATGTGCCTTGCCTTCAGCACAAACTTGAGATGTGTCTAAAATAGGATTTTGTTAAAATTTTCTTAGTGTTTGTCATCTTTCTTACTTGAAGTGCAGAACTGTCAAACTTTCATAGAGTCATAGAATCCTAGAATGGTTTGGGTTGGAAGGAACCTTAAAGATCATCTCATTCCAACCTCCTGCCATGGGCAGGGACACCTCCCACTAGACCAGTTTGCATCTGAGTATGTTTTTATTGATGGGTTACTCTGGTCAGCTATTGCTGCCTCCAGAGATTATGGTGTCTGTGTGCCATTTAGACCAAGGCACTGTTGCATAATCTGCCTGCACTTTGCAATAGTGATAGGCGAGAACTGAGGAAAAAGGACTTCTGGAGTTTGTAGCAAGGGAATGGTCTTTCTTTGCCTCTTAAGTAGAAATGGCACCTTAACTAGATGATTTAAAATAAATTTTAATCACTGATATATCCCTGCTGTTCCCTGCCTCTTTAACATAAGCCAGTATTAATTAGGTAGTACACACAGACCACTATGCTGGGATATCAGGGAATCAGGTTGTAAACATCAGGTGGCTTCTCGAGTGATTTAAATTACACATTTTTGTATTAATGTGTGATTAGAGTGTTAATGTAAAGATAGGGGACAACACAAGAATGAATCAAGTTGTGCAAAAGCCATCTTAACGAATGAGAAAGATGAAGTGCATGTTGAAAACTTGAATTTATTAAAGCAAAAAAATGAAGTTAAGATCCCAAAAGAACCTTAATGGTTCTTGAAGCATATATCCTGACTAGTTCAGTAGTAAGCAATTCTGTGTGTCTAAGGATGATTGTTCAGTCTTTTACTGGAAAATGCCAAAACACTTAACCAAGTCAGTGAATATTATCTTTCTTTTGGGTTATATACAGTTGCTCTTATTGAATGGGATAAACTAGCTGTTTCCAGAACACGCAATGTTCTTTAGGAGAGAATTTAAAAAGTAACTTCAGATACCATATAGAAAATTAAAGTCATTTGTCTTGCCAAGGTAACCATCACAGAATAAATTAATTACAATAAATCAATTTCTTTTTCTTTATGACTGTGGCATTAAACAGATATTTATAGTACCGCATATCTGATTTATCATATTACTGAAGCTGCTTTGCTGTCTGCAATGGTAACATTAATTGAAATTGACGAAAGTTTTAATTACTACAATTTTTGTATGCGTTTTCTCAGTGTCGAAGAGACACATACTGAACTGGAGAAATTCCTTGTGGGAGCTTAGTCTGCACAAAAGTCACTTCGTAGCATTCAGTATTTCTGATAGTATAGATGACTGTCTTGGAGGCTGAAAGTAGATATTCAGTGTGATTGAAAGTTACTTTATCTTGTATGTGCTTCCACATACAATGGGAAAATGGGAGCAAACTGGGGCAAGGCAGATGTGTCCTCACAGCAGCTCTCTGATAACGCTGGGACAGCAGTGAAGTTGGCAAATGCATTTCTTGGAGGGAAGAGCAGGACAGTCTTTCAAGCACAAAGGACTGGCCAGGAAAATGCCAGAGGAGTTGGTTACAGAGCTTTCTGAATAATGCCTTGTGTTCCATCACAGAGCAGTGTTATTAGATTATAATTTTCCTTAATGCAGAACAATCACCAAAAATTTGAGTTGGGGGTCCATTATGAATTCTTATCATACAGACAAGCAAACTTGAGCGAATCTAGCAGAGCACCTGCTGAGGAAAATTCAAGTGTCCTTTCTGCATTTCACTTTGTGCAGAAAAGAGGTTTTCCATAATTGGTGAGAACACATTATAAAAGTTTCTCCCATTTCATTGATAATGCAGATAAGAACATTTTAGCATGAGCAAGCTCAAGTACTGTGATTAAGTGAAATCTCACAGCACCACTGCTTACAAGGATAGCAAGTCTGTTGTGGCTTTGAAGTCAGCATGTTTGTTTATAAGTGATGAATAATGATCAGGAAGAATAGTTTTTAGTGAGGAATTATCCTTTCTTGGGGGGATAACTTCTATTTCAGTGTAGACTGCTATGGGAAGGATCTAAAAGAATTAAGCTTTAAATAACAGAAGTCAGATTAGCTGCTCTAGTAACCTACATTTAGGGATAGCATGTTCATTTGAAGTTAATTTGAGCTGGCAGATGATATCTTTTATCTAGAATTAGTAAATAACATGTGCTATTTATTATCTCTCTCTCTCTTAGAAGGTGTTGTGTGAAGTGGTGAATCATAGCTCTGAAATCTGAGCCTGATCCTAGCTGTGTTCTAGATATGTAATTTACCTTTCCTAATGTTGCTTTAATACTAAAGACAGAATTAAGAGAGTTGCAAGGAAGTATTTTTATTTCCTTGTTGGAGAGCTATTGCTCTCATATTTCTTAAAATGGCTTGGATTTTTGTGATATTAAATTATTTTGCTTGGAAATTAATATTTTGAGGTCACACATTTATTGAAGATGACTTTGGATTACTTATTCAAGTGAACAGATAAAGATTTAATTGTGTTATTGTGTTCTTATTTCTAAAGGGTCAAAAAGGTTGTACTAGTACATACTCTTAAATGTTTCTTAGTGTCATCCACCTTATTATGATGGAGAAAAATTCCATTATGCAAGCTGGAACCTTATTTTATTCCTTTTAACTCCACCAGGGTTGAACAGTCCAGGGAAGTTTCTGTTTTAATGGATTGATTTATTTATTCATTTATTCACATAGTGCTGATCTTGGGCCAAGACTTTTTTTAGTCTTTTTTTTCAGTCTGTCTTGAGCACCTGTTTTGAGAGTAGTTGTAATCAGATGAATTATACTTTGTCAGAATGTTAAGAAAATGAGAACTTAGACTTCTAACTTTCTCTCATCATCCTACAAAATATAGAAATAGATGTGTGGTTGCAGTGAATCACATTTTGTGCCTTACTCAGTTCACGTGGTTTAACAGCTGATTCATACAGAAAAGCTATCTAATCCTGCACTTGGTGACAGGAGACATGCCAAGAAAACAGTCCTGGTACAGTCAGAATACCATCTTCTCGGGAGACCCCTATGGCCTGTTAAATCAGTGATTTGAAACTATGACTGTATTGATTTACTTTAATTTCTAGATTGTTTGAACTTGTATTTTGTGAAAGGAGTGTCAGTGTTCTCTAGTTTATCCTGTTTCAGCAGGGGTTTGGACTAGACGATCTCCAGAGGCACTTCTCAACCTAAACAAATTCTGTATGTTTGGGAAAGATAAATGAGGATTTGTCTTGAAAGTGTTAAGCTAGAAAGCTCTCAAAACCCTAATAGCAAATGAATGATTATTTTAATTTTTCAAGTAAAAGGAAGTGTAATGCTTTTGTTTTTCAAAAAGATTGAAGAGGGGCAAGAAGGACCTTTCCCCATACCTTACAGGCCTGAAGTAACAAGCCATATTTAGTAAATATTTACACTGCACTGTTTAAAGCTTCTAGAGGAAGCTTTTAACTTACGTTATACCAGAAGCAAAAAAACGGATCCTGCCAAAAACCTAAAGCCAAACAACATCTCCCTAAAACAACACTTCCCTTTGAGTTGTACAATCTGACAGAATTTTTGAGTTTCTGTGTATATATTCATGATCTGTCAGATGTGAAAGATCTCCTTCTGAGTGCTGGCTATCAGAATTTTGTTTTCCTTTGTTTTGTCCAGAAGGCTTGGCTACTGCATATGTGCAGACCTGCAGGACAAAGTATATGTTTGCATGGCATTTTTTTGTTGGAAATATGAGACCCAGAGCCAGATATAATTACTGGGTGATGGGAGGAGGTGAAAGCTCGGTGAAAATAAAAAATTTTTTTGAACAATCCTCTTCTCAGTTCCATATAACTTTGTGAAATAATGGTGCTGTTTGTGTTCAAATTCAGGAAAAACTTCTTAAATTTTCTGGATGGTGATTGTGCTGTGCTTGTTTGCAACATTCAGAAGTAACGTGCTGGCAGAGGTGAATATCAGCTAAGAATTCAAATGATTTGTCAAGCATATGAGAGGAGCTAATGTTTCACGGCTTCTTACTGAAAACTGTGGGAACATAGAAGCCAGTGCCCACTGTTAACATAGTCAACAGTTTTTAGTGAATTTCAGTTTGCTGCACATAATACAGGGTTTCTCCATGGTTCTCAATTTAACAGAATATTTTAAATTTATGAAAACATTTTAGAAGTAACTATACTTACAGATTGAATATCTTCTGGGGACATTTTCTGCAGCTATACAGAGGTGTGAATGTACATATGAAAGCAATTGGACTACTTTAGGCTAATGAGTTACCACTTGTCATCTCTAACTACACTACTTCCAAAGTAGAGACTGTTCAAAAGGTCTTTGGTTTAATGTTTGACAATATATATATATGTATGTGCTTGTGTGTTTAGAAAAAAAAAATCCAACCTCAAAAAGAAGTCAAAACTAACAAATACATTTATGAACATGTATAAAAATGTGTGTGGGCTTTGCTGTTTTTGTTTTTTTGTTTTGTTTTTTTAAATTGGTCTCATTCTTCATTATGCAGAACTGCATTAATTAGGCTCTGAATAGGGTCATGGTGGTCAGTAAGGAGGACAGTGGTTTTTGGAGTCGTCTAACTCCAGCAGTCAGATTGACTGTTCTTGTTCATGCTGGGTGAGTTCAGAAGCTTAATTTATCTGTTAGCACCATCACTTCCATGCCAGTAACATAACACCTATCCTTTATGTAATCCTTCCCATGCTGCAGCCAGCTGATAAAAAGCCAAAAAAGATCAACTTTTGGTGAAACTGGATGTGCATTGAAGTAGAGAAAGGAAAGAGAAATATGTTAAAAACAGTAGAAAAGAGTAAAATGAGTTTGGTGTGCAGGAAAGATTGTTATGTAAAATTAAAAACGTGAATTAAAAAAGTATACACTATCCTTTGTAATTTGAATGATAGAAATAGCTTGGTAGAAATCTGGGCCAGACAATTTTGAGGTTTAAGCCTTTCATGATGGAATTACAAAAGCAATCATAATTGGCCACTAAAACTTCCA
This sequence comes from Toxostoma redivivum, assembly GCA_013397375.1. NCBI lineage: Eukaryota > Metazoa > Chordata > Aves > Passeriformes > Mimidae > Toxostoma > Toxostoma redivivum. The sequence goes on from VXBI01013604.1 coordinate 1,100,437, forward strand.
TATTTCAAAATGTTAATAAGGTGCCTCCAGTATTTGTAGTGTAGGGGGGGCTGTCTTTAAATTTGAACATAAGCAAAGTACTTCAAGCAGATCACCTAGTTTTGTTAGTTAACTGTGTCCTGTTGAACCAAGCCAGTGCCTGGAACATGTTACTTTCAGGCCACGGGGTTGTTACAGCTACAAGGCATTAAAGTAAACAATAAAAAAGTAACTAAATCTCATATTCCGAGAGCACCAGTGTCATATATGAAATAACTGCCATGGCATTGGTTACATGAAGGCTGCAGCACGTTTTGACGTGCTGCAGTGAGAAGTTGAGCAGGGGTCTCCAGAGTCCTGGCACTGTGCACAGTGGGTCCCCCCCTTGTTTGAAAGCAGCGCTGTCTCCTTCAGCGCCCTGCAGGACAGCGGGCGGCGCGTCAGCTGACTCCAGTATTAGTTTCATGGGACAGGAGGAAATGAGGCATTGGATTCCAAAAGTTTTCCCTTCTTCGGTGTAATGGTAAGCATATTGTTGCTGGTTTGGGGCAGTGTTTTAGCATGCTGTTAAGTCAAGGAAGTGAATCTGTATTCCTTAGAGTGTTTGCTACAGGTGCTTGTTTGATTAGACAGTTTGGGGAGCTAAGGAAAACCAAGGCCAGCTCCTCCTCTGTTGACCTTTTTGAGGGACGAGGGGGGAGTCAAGAGTGGTATTGGCATAAAGTGACAAATTATTACAACTACATAGCTTTGTCCGTATTACTGTCCTGCTTGGTTCTTGCTAAATGATTTAATTTATACTGGTAAATTTACTGATATAGGAGATGCCTTCTGAAGTTTGATATTGCTAAGTCATCCTCAGTTAAGTATGTGGCATAAAGGTTTATATTTAGCACTTCAGTGCAGCAATGCAATTAGGAATAGAACATTGCTTTCTTTCTCACTTGGCTGCAAATAATTAAAGTTTAGAGTTAGCATATAAATCATTGCGTCAGTGTATGATTTTTCAAGAGTATTTTTCTGACAGTGAATTAAACAAGCTAGTCTGACTGTATAAATTAGTATTCTCTTTTTCATAATATTTGCTTGTGCTTTAGCAACATACATTCCCATTTTTCAGCAATTTCTGGACAGCAATCAGGAGAGACAAGAAACTCTTAGATCTTGGAAAAATGAAATCTTTATACCACCAGGGTGACACAGCAAGTCAAACTATTTTCTGTGTATTTCTGTAACTTGATATTTGACCGGCATTCCCTTTAGGGAGAAAACATGCCCCATAACTACATGCACAATAAGATCATATTAAATTCAGAAGATGAGATAATTTTCTTGGGGGTTGGTGTAAGTTTCTCCAAGTATAATTGGAACTAGACTTCCAACAATGATGGAGTTGATATTGAGGAAGCTGTGCACAGGATACAATAAGCTGCATGGTCCTCCCTCATTACCACTTCCAGCTATAGGGTGATGTGCAGGGGACCTCTTGTGTCCTCCTCAGTAGTTCCAGATTGCTGTGTTTAGCTGTGATTCCGGTTCTGTTTGCTGTTATGGAAAGTGTGAAGTGAAATCCCCGAGCACAATTCCCAAACATTGGATAATAATACAAGTATCCACACAGTACCCAGCTCACCTGGTTTTCCTTCCAACAGGAACGGTCATTTCAGGCTCTAAGTCGGTGTTTAGTATTTCACTGACCTGGAATTAAAATTTTATCCCATTGGGATGACATGGGGTTTTCCCCTGTGGGTAATATATTGGACTGTTTTGGGTATATATTTATTTTCAGTATTTCAGTATTTATGTAGAGGAATAAAAGAGGAAAATAGAGGCTTATAGGAATATGAAGAAGGTGTTTATTTTTCCCTCTGCTGTCCTATGTTGTTAATAACAGAATGTTTAAAAAGAAAAAAAAATACCTGGTTATTTTTTAAATTGGCAAGACTATGGGATGGGTTTTGCGTACAGGTACTGTGGAAGCATTTCCTTTCCCTCTCTGCCACATATATGGATATGCCTTCCTACTGTTCTCCTTTCCACCTTCATGCCTGATTTTCTGTATCCTTTTAACAGTCCCTTTCCCACAGGTATAAATTGTGCAGTCAAAAGGATCAGGCCTAGTTTTTTGAAATGTATCTTAGTGATCAGTGGGTCATTGAACTTCTATCCTGAGACTCCTGGCTAAATCTGCAGCAATACCGTGCAGTAAATGTGACATGCTGTGTTTGCAAAGCCTTGGATATCCAATGATGCAACAATGTGACCTGTAGTTTGAAACCTCCGTGTGAATGTATCTTCGTGTTTAGGGAATCATTTTGACTTCTAACTAATGCATTTATAGGATTGGATTTATACTAGTTGTAGTTTTTGTTGATTTTTCATATGTAGTTACTGTGCAAAAAGAACAGTATGTCTGCTGAGATATGTTTACTGTATTGGTTTATTTCTATGACATTAAAATTCTCTCTAGTAAGTTATGTTTTCTATTTTTTCCCCATTTTTCCCACGTGGTTTTGTTGTGCAGAGCTCTGGGATTGAAACATTAGTGGAGGAGCTTTGCTCCAAACTGAAAGACCTTCAGAGTAAGCAAGGTGAGGAAAAAAATGTTTATACTTCTGAGGCCATGTAGTGTATTTATCAACTCTGCAACATTCTGAGATGGGGGTGGGTGTGGGGGAGTAAGCTGTTATTTCAGTAGCTTTTAGTACAGGCCATGCAATTTTGAATTATGTTTGAATAATTTCATTCAATAACTTAAGCAATTTTGTATTGGTATGCTTTATTTACCTAAGAAATAGCCAGTCACAAATGGAGTTCTCTTCATGAAAAGCTGTAACTATTCATATCCAGCTGTGCCTGCTTTTTTAGTAAATACTCCAAATTCAGCACTCCTCTCCTTACCAAAAGTAATGAAAATAAAGTAGGCTTGATTCTATTCCTTTTGTGTATTGATGCTTGCAAAGAGCAGATTTGCCTCAGAATAATTATGTAGAAACTATTTGTGTGAAAAGCATCCAAATAACTATCATGACTTAAAATTTCTGGACTATAGGGCACTTTATGATGTCAAACTTAGGGGAGGGGAGGGAGCATAATGTAAAGTTGTGTTGTCTCCAGTGAAAGTTAATCGCACATAAATGTTTGTTCAGGCACACAGTAGCAGCTTTGGACACTTAGAGTAAAATTAATATGCTTATTATGTAGTATAAGTAGCTGTAGATAAGAGATAAACATCTACCTGCTTGAAGCATGGTTTTTAAGCTGTTTCCATTGCCCTTTTTTTTTTAAACAATAATCATTAGTCAGCTCTTAATATTTCATAATGCAGTGGATTTCTTCCTGAGCCAAGGTGATGTTGAGCATTTATTTTGAAAAATAAATAAATAAAGGAATAGTATGTCTCACTTTTTTCTTTAAAATAAAGGTTTTAATATAAAGAATTAGAAAATCTTTAGTCATCTCTCACACAGGAAATGTCTTTACATCCACTCAAAGCTCAGCAATTACTGCAAGGATATTTCCTTCTAGTGACACACTTGAGAAGTTAGATGTGGCCAGTGATAAAAACATTTAGTTAAATAGTTGATTTTTTAAGTAATGTTTTTTGTGTCTGTAGCAATGCAAGAATGAGATAAGGATTTTGATATGAAACAAACATTCAACAGGAGTTCTCCCAGTGGGGCATTGCTAGCCATGAGATTGCATGGAGCTGCTGGCCGGTCGTGTTTAGTCAGATTTGCAGGACTGGACAGCTGTGATAAACTTGAAGCTTGGGTGGTAATTCATAATTTCTTAATGTTATTTACAGTCTTGTATGGAAATTTTACTACTATTACAGTTATACATCCTGGTGCTTTTTGTTAAATACTGTGATAAAGTACACTGGTTCTTTTGAATTTTTCTGTTAAGCATTTGGAATTTTCTTCCAAAACAGAGGAGAAGATTCACAAAAAGTTAGAAGGCTCTTTGACTCCTGAGACTGATTTATCTCCCACAGCAAAGGATCAAGTAGAAATGTATGCATTTTTTTTCTTATTATTATTATTTTCTGACATGCTTTTCTCTTTTTATTCCCATATTTTAACATCGTGAAGTTAACTTAATGGGGAATCTGGAGTTTTTTGGATATTAAGAAATACATTTATTTTCATGCCATCTTCTTTTGTTAATCTTACATATTTAAATTTAAACACTTGGTACCATGGGTTAGTTTAAGCCCAGACTGCTTTCATTTGGCTATATACAGAACTCAAACAATACTTTAGTTTCCTGAAGACTAAGTCAACCAGACAAAAACCTTTAAAACAACTTTAATTGACATGTAGATTTGCAAGGAGGGAATAATCTATTTATTGGATGGAGAGCTTGCTGTCTTCTGCTGAAATGGCTAACAGACTCTCTTATAACCTTTAAACTCTTGATAACCAAAGTGATTTCCTAGTTAGCCAGTACCTAAGTCCAGCGTTACTGAGCTACCCAGAGGTTTTGTCATTGACCTCTCTTGGAGATACAACTGCTTCTGTACGTTTTAATAGTAGCAACAGCCTAGTAGAAACGTTACTAAATTAATGATCCCTCTTCAGGGAACTGATTGTGCTAATGTGCATTTCATTTAACTGACTTATAAAAATTTTTAATAAGTTTTCATTGAAATATATGTGATTCAGTATATATCTCTCTACCACCAAACACATACTGCTATAAATGTTGCAGAAAACCATATTTTAATCTCATACCTCTTGCATAAAGCTGTTAAGCATCTTAGACTACTCAAAAACTAATCTTTTAGAAATAGCTTTTTCTTAATAACTAGATGATCAAACTATGTAGAACTTAACAGATAGTGTCTCATTTCATAAAAGAGAATTTTAAAAACTGAAATTCAGGACTTCCTCATTTATAATCTAAGAAGACTGTAGTGAATTACCATATGATCTAATAAACCTGGAGCCATTGTTGTAAGCATCCACAATTTCTCTCTACAGTGATGTTTAGTAGTCTCTGAAAAGGAAATTCTTTTACTTCTATGCAGTATACTTCTAAACATATATTAATATAAGCACTTTTAAAGCTCATTTTAATTTTTCCTTTGGTATCATTCAGATAGTGCAATGAGTGGCATGTGCACATGTAGTGCAAACTAGATTTTTAGCAATTAGACAGGTAGTGTTTTGCTGTGTTTTTAGTAATGCTTTCTAATCTTAATGCTTATCTGAAGCTCTACGATCCAAATGTCCCTTTTGTTTTGCTTTCAGGTACTATGAAGCATTTCCTCCTCTTTCTGAAAAGCCAGTTTGCCTGCAGGAAATTATGACTGTATGGAATAAATCCAAAGTATGTTCTTACTCTAGCTCCTCATCTTCATCCACTGTTCCACCAACTAGCACAGATACATCTTCTCCAAAGGACTGCAATAGTGAAAGTGAAGTAACTAAAGACAGAAGTAATAAAGTATCTGCCACTGTACAGGAAAGAACCCAGCAGAAGAAGAGTAAAAATGAGAAAGAAAACAACTTTAGTAACAACACTGTTGAAGAGAAGCCTGTTTTGTACAAAAAGCAAGTCCGTCATAAGTCTGAAGGGAAGATGCGTCCCCGCTCCTGGTCATCTGGATCCAGTGAGGCTGGCTCAAGTTCTAGTGGTAATCAAGGTGAATACAAGGCATCAATGAAATGTATTAAAGTAAGACACAAAACAAGAGAGGTTCGGAGTAAAAAAGGGCGTAATGGGCAGAGCAGGCTGTCAGTGAAATCTGGTGAAAAGGTTGATAGAAAAGTCCACAGCGGAAGCAGCAGCAGCAGCAGCAGCGGGTCCATTAAACAACTGTGCAAAAGAGGTAAAAGGCCATTAAAAGAAATTGGAAGAAAAGAAGGTGGCGGTAGTGATGGAAAAGATTTGTATTTAGACAGTAGAAATGAAAAGGAATATAAAGAAGAGCCCTTGTGGTATACTGAGCCGATTACGGAGTACTTTGTTCCTCTTAGTAGAAAAAGCAAGCTGGAGACTACGTACCGCAACAGAGAAGATATATGTGGAGTAACATCAGAGGCTGTAGAAGAGTTGTCTGAATCAGTGCATGGTCTTTGTATTAGCAACAATAATACTCATAAAACATACCTCGCAGCAGGTACTTTCATCGATGGTCACTTTGTAGAAATGCCTGCAGTTCTAAATGAGGATATTGACCTCGCTGGGACCTCAATATGTTCTCAACCAGAGGACGACAAATATTTAGATGATGTTCATCTGTCAGAACTAACACACTTCTATGAAGTGGATATTGATCAATCCATGTTGGATCCTGGTGCCTCAGATACGATGCAAGGGGAGAGTCGGATTTTAAATATGATTCGACAGAAGAGTAAAGAAAAAACTGATTTTGAGGCAGAATGTTGCATAGTGTTAGATGGAATGGAGTTGCAAGGGGAAAGTGCAATATGGACTGATTCGACCAGCTCTGTTGGTGCTGAAGGGTGGTTCTTGCAAGATCTTAGTAATTTAGCTCAATTTTGGGAGTGCTGTTCATCTTCTAGTTCTGCTGATGCAGATGGGGAAAGTTTTGGAGGAGATTCTCCGATCAGATTCTCCCCCATCCTAGACAGCACAATGCTTAATTCACACATGCTTGCTGGCAATCAAGAGCTCTTTTCAGATATTAATGAAGGGTCTGGTATAAACTCTTGTTTTTCAGTGTTTGAAGTGCAATGCAGTAACTCTGTTTTACCATTTTCTTTTGAAACACTCAACTTGGGAAATGAAAATGCAGATTCTAGTAGCACTGCTAATATTCTTGGGAAAACACAGTCTAGATTGCTAATATGGACCAAAAATAGTGCCTTTGATGAAAATGAACACTGTTCTAATCTTTCAACAAGAACCTGTAGTCCATGGTCACACTCGGAAGAAACACGTTCAGACAATGAGACTATAAATATTCCATATGAAGAATCCACGCAATTTAATGCAGAAGATATTAATTATGTAGTTCCTAGAGTGTCTTCAAATTATGTAGATGAAGAAATTCTAGATTTTCTGCCAGAAGAAACCTGCCAGCAACAAGCTAGAAGTTTAGGAGAAATGCCCACTTTGATTTTCAAAAAGAAATCTAAGCTAGAATCTGTCTGTGGTATTCAGCTAGAACAAAAAGCAGAAAGTAAAGACTATGAAACTACACAAGGGTGTAGGGAAAGCAGTCCACATGGAGATGGCTACAGCTCAGGGGTTATTAAAGATATTTGGACAAATATAACAGACAGAAATTCTGCAGCGATGGTAGAAATAGAAGGAATAGAAGATGAATTGTTTTCAACTGATGTAAATAACTATTGCTGCTGTTTGGATACAGAAGCAAAAGTTGAAACCCTCCAGGAACCCAATAAAGCAGTGCAAAGATCAGAGTATCACCTTTGGGAAGGTCAGAAGGAGAATGTAGAGAAGAGAGCCTTTGTCTCAAATGATTTATCTAAAGTAGATGGTGGTGACTATACCACACCATCAAAGCCCTGGGATGTTAACCAGGATAAAGAAAACTCATTTATACTTGGTGGTGTGTATGGGGAGCTTAAAACATTTAACAGTGATGGAGAATGGGCAGTGGTGCCACCGGGTCACTCAAAGGGGAGCTTATTGCAATGTGCAGCTTCCGATGTGGTGACAATAGCTGGTACAGATGTTTTTATGACTCCAGGTAATAGCTTTGCCCCTGGCCACAGGCAATTATGGAGGCCGTTTGTATCATTTGAACAGAACGAGCAGTCAAAGAGTGGAGATAATGGATTAAATAAGGGTTTTTCTTTTATCTTCCATGAAGACTTACTGGGAGCTTGTGGTAACTTTCAAGTTGAAGAACCAGGGCTTGAATACTCATTCTCTTCCTTTGACCTGAACAATCCATTTTCACAAGTTCTTCATGTAGAGTGTTCGTTTGAGCCAGAAGGAATTGCATCTTTCAGCCCTAGTTTTAAACCTAAGTCGATTCTGTGCTCTGATTCAGACAGTGAGGTTTTACACCCCAGGATATGTGGTGTTGATCGAACGCAGTACAGGGCTATACGGATTTCTCCGAGGACTCACTTTCGCCCAATTTCTGCATCTGAACTTTCTCCAGGTGGTGGAAGCGAGTCAGAATTTGAGTCAGAAAAAGATGAGGGAGGTATTGCTGTCCCTCCTCAAGTAGATGTATTTGAGGATCCACAAGCAGATCTCAAACCTCTGGAAGAAGATGCAGAAAAAGAAGGGCATTATTACGGAAAATCGGAGCTTGAATCTGGAAAATTCCTTCCCAGATTAAAAAAGTCTGGAATGGAGAAGAGTGCACAGACATCATTGGATTCCCAAGAAGAGTCGGCCGGGATGTTGCCAGTAGGAAACCAAGATCCCTGTTTAGAATGCAGCATGAAAGAATCTCTAGAAGGGAGAGTGGTGGAGAGCTCTAAAGTAAACTGCAGAATAGTGGAGCCACGTGAGGAGACTGGCAGGTTTTGCAGTTGTAAAGCAGGGTGTCATTTCCCCACGTATGAGGATAATCCTGTTTCTTCAGGAGAGCATGAAGAGGTATGTGGATATATAAAATTACAGAATTTGCAGCTGGCAGCTGATAACCAGCAGTTTGTCATGTGACAGTTCAGTTTAAATGTTTGTGATTGTATAGATCTCTAGAAAATACAGTTTTGTAGAGAAACTGGAGGTCCCATCTGAACATAAGAATAAACTTGCTTATTGTAAGGGTGACCGAGTGCTGGCACTGGTTGCCCAGGAAGGCTGTAGAGTCTCCATCCTTGGAGATTTCAAAAGACATCTGGACAAGTTCCTGGGCAGCCTGCTCTACTGGGCCCAGCTTGAGCAGGGGGAGTTGGACGTGATGACCTCCAGAGTTCATTTTGAACCTCAGTCGTTCTGTGATTCTGTGAAAAATTAACCATCTTCAGGTATTTTGGTGTCATCTTGCATACCTTTAGAAATATATGCATGTGTACACTCATGTGACTTTAAAAATCTGTTTACCTTAGGTTTTTAGGTTATCTGATTTACATATAAAATGTTAAAATATGCATAAATTTTGAGTAATGAAATATTACTGATTTTGAATCAAACATATTTTAAAATTCTGAAGAAAAAGAACTGAAGCCAGTCTTTTCAATATAGTTTTCTTCCAAGTAGAAGAATTTGGAGTTGAACTACTGGATGTAAACTTCAGCAAAGAAAGGCTTGTAAAAAGGCTTAATTGTCTGGAAATTAAAGCATCCTCTTGTCAGCATAGCACCAAAAAGAAATAAAACGTGGATGCAAAATATCCACCGCTATCACAGTACCATAAAAAAGCCTCAGCCTAACTAAGGGTTAAACTCAGAGTTTTCTTTCTAGTAATTGTAGCCATAAGTTAAGTAATAATCAAGATAAAAAATCCATTCTAGAAAAAAATACCCTGAGTTTTTCTTGCTGTGATCTCCTTCTGTTGTTGAGTAGAAACATTTAACTATCAAAATAAATTAGATGTGTGGCCAGCCTAGAGATACTGTCTGGATAGGTATAAGTTACATCTTACATTTTCTTTTCCTTACATCTTACATTTTCGTTTCCTCTTCAGCCTCCTCTTGCACATACTCAGCAGTTGCAGTATTTACATTTGGAGGAAGTTTTTCCATTTTCAGCTGAGGAGTTGCATCCAGCTTGTGTTGTGCAATTGCATAGTTCTCAGTTAAAAGTTTGAAACACTAACTCATACATAGGCAAGCTAATCTTTCTTGCTAAAACTAAAGCTCACCTTTTTGTTGAACAAAATCAGACTTTCTTATTTTCCTTGTTCTTTATTTGTTTCTTCTCTCATCCTCCTTTAAATTAATTGCTTCTTTTCCCACCATCGGTAAGTTGGTATCTGCTGCTTGCACAAGAGAATCAAGTTTGTGACTTTTCCAGGCCCTTTCTAGACATCTTGGTTCCTGCTGCTCTGTTAAGTTAACAGAGAAGAAGTGGCTTCCAAAATCTTTACTGGTGTCTGGGAAGTTTCTGTGTTTGTGCCAGGCCTTGCAGAAAGTCATCAAAAAAATTAGTAAACCTAGACTGTAAGTCAGAACAGATTCTGGAATAAGTGAAATCTAACTTCATCATGCAGTAGGGCATAATGAATGAACAAATGATTATACAGTTACTTGTGACAGCAGGAGCCTGAAGTTCCTTCCAGCCCTTTTTGGATCTTCTTTTTGGATGTGTAGTGCTCTGTGAGGCTGCTTATTCTCATCTTCACTTCAACCACTTATCCATTCAAGAAGCTAGTAAGTGGTTGACAGTGGTGCCATAGTTTATGGTAGCTATGAGGCTTGTAAAAAGTCTTTTGGTAGTGAACAGTGCTCAGAAAGCTCTGGTATTTCATTTTATTTAAGTTCCTTAGTGCAAGAGGTAAACTTACTGCTTCCCTTACTCAGGTCACATGATTTTGTAAGCAGTTTCAGAGCTTCAAAGTGTTAAGCCACTGAGAAGTACAAAGGGCCAACAACCCTCTCAGCAGTCTAGACTCTAGTTTGCTTTGCAATTGAGCTCTTCCTGGGGGGGCTTGGGGAGCTTGATTACCCTCTTAAGCTCAGACAGCCTGGGTAAACTCATCCCCGTCTATCTACCATGTCTCAAGAAACTATGTGCACACTGCAGGCTTTTCTAAGCTGCAGTAGCTGGAGTCTGAAGGTAATTGGCTTTTTGGCTCAAGAGCATTTATTTAAATTTCTTACTGTGCTTAAATGTTTATAAAATTTTTATGTGAGCTTTTTTGTTTTTAAGATTGATATTTATTTTCATGAGCATTAAGCAAAATCAATATAAAATACCTAGAATTAGGACAGTCTACGACAAACTTTTTTCATGGACACCCCACACATACATGCATGGGGGAAAAGCAGGCACTGTGGTCTGGACTGATTAGTGTAGATCAAGATTTGTGAAGATTTTTTTTAAATTAAACTTTCTGTGTTTCTGTGCTTGACTTTGGACAAAAATTAAAGTCATTGTTTACCTCAGTCATCTAATGTAAAGTTTGAGATGTGTTCTGAGGTACCTCCAATATTTTTGCATAAACAATGGATGTGAAAATACTAATATAAACCACAGTGTAATAGTAACACATTCTGTTTTGCATCACTTAAACTTGAGTTATATATGTGCTGTGGAAACACACATCTCTGAATACCTCCTATTTATAAACAAAACTGTAGGAGAATCTGCTTCAGTTTCCTCCCTCTTACCTTCTATATTAGAGCACTTCTTTTAGAATTACAGTGTATTTTGCAGCAGGAATTTGCAAATAGCTCCTGCAGAATTTTTTCAAACATGAATGATACTTACATACCTAGCCGTGAGATAAAAAAAAAAAACTAAAATGAAACCGAAACAAAATGAAACCAAGAAAACAATTTTTTAAAAAAGTCCAAACCAAACAACCTCTACAAAAAACCACCAGCACATGCACAACTACATGAAATTTCACAAGCACAGCTCCCTTGCCCCCCCATAGTACAGTCCTTTTTCTTCCAAGTAAATGCTCCTGCTGTTTAGCTGTGGAGTCATGGGTAAGTACTCAATCTGGACCAGTTAATGGCCTGTGAATATACCAACACTGCATCTCCTGTCAACAGATTTTATATGGTCTCCAATCCAGCAGGTGTGCTCAAAGAATGCTCATAGTGTTGGGTCCTTGAGATAGATAAAATGATCTGTGGGTTTTTAAGGTCTGAACGTGCCTAAGATGCTGGTTTTGGGGATGAAGAAATTTTACTGACAAAACCTGTGTATCTCATGACTGAATTGGCCTTGAGATTTGGTGAGGTCCTGTGCTGGACTGGAGTGATGCAGTGGAAGTGCATAATCCCTTTAGAAAGGGCTGTTAAAAGAGGAAGGAAGAGGGGTGCTTTATAAACATTGCTTCTGAGGTCAGCAGTGTAGAAGGTAAGCTGTCATAAATCCAGGTAGTGATAAGAGGGAGACAAAATTTGGAGGTGTCTCCTGTGTGCCTTAAAATCAGGGAAATCAAGTGGGAAAAGAAAATGTATAGTCATCCACATACAAAACAAAGGACTGACTGTAAATAGTGAGTAATTTGGGGGCTACCTACGACAGGACTGGTCCAGGTAGTCCTTGGTAAGTGCTAATCGTGGCCAGTGATGAACACACCTACAAAGACTCTAGCCTTTTAATTAAGAAAATGTTATTTTGCAGACATATTGAAGGGCTTGTATGAAAGGACTTTAAAAAGATAGAGTTCACAATAACAGTTTAAAAATCACGTGGGAAAAACCTCAAAGTTTAAACAAAGCAAATAAAAAAGATTCGGTACATCTGAAAGTTCTAGAAGTAAATCAGAAACAGAAAGATGACAGAAAGATATTTGATAAACAGAACTAACAAGCTTGGAAAGCTATGAAAATGTAATATCCAAGGTATTGATTAGTGCATCTATTGTCATTGTTAATGAAAATACAGATATTACACTGTTTCAGTTAGTCACAGCAGTATTCATCTGAGTATCATGAAAAGCAGCAACTAATTTGAGAAAAGCCTACTAGAATACTTGTTTGAGAACACATGGAAGGTAGAAAATATATAAAAAGCAAATTTTTATTTTAAAGAGGAGAATGAAACTCAGGAAAAATTGAACCAATGACCCTTTTCAATTGCCTAAACTGTACTTTAAACTGTAAATGGCCCAAATGTGTGAGTAAAAGGAAGTTTCCAAGTATTAGTTTAAGAGTAAGATTGCACTCTCAAAATAACAGTTAGTGGCTTACTGGAGGACAACAGAGATGATTATTTTTTCTAGTGTGTGGCATGTTTATGAAAATCCCTGATAATAACAAACTGGGAAGATCTGCAGCTACACTGGGAGACAGGATTAGAATCAAAAAGTTGTTAAATCTCAGCAGCGTTTGAAACATAAAATGCAATCCTGCAGGGGCAACTAAAATTTCTGCAGAAAATAATAACCCTCTTTACAAACACTATGGGAGGAGTGGCAGGTGAGGAAGTGATGTGAAACAGAAAAGCATCTTAAATAGTTCATAGTTAAATGTAAATCAGGAATGATACGCTGTCTTTTGCAGTGTAACATTGAGATCCAGGAACAGGAATACCTTCCTGTAAGAGCAGAGTTGCTCTGCTGGAGTACCGGGCTCCTTGTATATCAGGAAGGATGTCTTGAGGAGAGAACACAAAGGTCACTACTTACAAAAACAGAGTGAAGGAACTGAGAGTGATTTTTCTCAAATGAGAGAGACTCGGAGCAGAGGCAGTGGTTTTGCAGAAGCCATGTTCATAGTTGGAGGAGATAAGGGGAAGAAAAGCTGTGTTCTCTGTAGGCTCTGATAAACATGAAGGAACTGGATGTGATGACCTTAAATCACACTAAGGGAAATTGAAGAGTAAGAATTCTAACCAGACAAGGAGCATACTGTAAGGCTCAATTATTTTTAGAGAAGTAGTGGAAATTCTGCCTTGATGAGACTTAACGTTGGAAATAGTGCATTGTAGTTGATTCGAGCTTTGTGCAGGAGTAGAGGCTAGATTATCTCATAGAGTCCCTTGCACATATATTTTCAGTGAAATTCAACAATGAGGTTACTGCCAAATAGGTTTTAAGAATATAAAGTGTAGACTCAGTTCCCTTTGTTCATTTGTAACTGGCTTCTTGAGCCAAGTGTATCTTCATTGGGTGGCTGATGAACTAAAATTAGGACCTGATCTTTTGGAATGAGATTCAATGAGTTCATTGCTGCTTTGACTTCTGAATTACTTATGTGTTGTATTCTTCCTGATAGTAAGGGGTTGCAGAGCAGGTTCAAAGAAATATGTGCTTACAGATTAATGTAATTTTTTTCTGTCAGTTGTAACACTTCTGATAATATTCATTAAGACCATACTGAGGCTTTAGTGCTTATTCTGCCCACATTCTGCAAGCCTCTTGTCACCCTTGTCAGCCATGATCCTCGTCAGCAAGTGTTCTGAAGCAGTACAACTAGTCAGTGGTGGTGTTTCCAAATTAGTATCTAACAGTCTGGGAGAAGCCTCAGTAACTCTTATGTCTAGCTGTAAAACCAGAAAGGTAACCCATCAGTCTTCTCTCTGACCTGCAGCAAAACTGGGAGTGAAACAGCATTGCAGCTGGTTTTGCCCTGCTGTCTATGAGTTCAACTTAAGAATAAAGTAAAATAAATATGAATAGTTTAAGAGAGGAGAGATTTTCAGTCACAATATTTAATATCAGAACCATTCTAAATAATGGCTATTTAGATGGTTAGCTGGAAAATTTAATAAAACTTCCATAAAACACTGGAAGTATATATGAGTATGTGTGTGAGAGAAGAAGACATAAATTGAAAATCCCATTGTAAAAGGGAGAGATTGCCAACAAAGGAAGGTAGACTCATGGTGCTGTTCTGGAATTGGTATTTTGTATTTACTGATTGGGAGTGTCTCATTCACAAAAAAATTCACAATGTGTGCTTTTCTAGAAAACACTTAAGCAACTGTAGGAAAAAACTTTTCTTCTGCAAATGTATAAAATGGACATTAAAAGCATCGTCTCTTCCCTCCCAAACAAAAATTCAACACTGAACTGGGAGCTGTCTGTGACCTGCTCCAGCTCTCCAGGTGTTGGGGTTGTGCTGGAAGCACAGAGGGGCTGAAGCAGCCAGTGCCAGTTCAGTCATGGAGCCATCCCAGAGCAGGTGCTGAGCTCTGCCAGTGCCTCAGCCTGAGAACCAAGGCTGCAGCAGCTTGTTGTGCCCTGCCAGACTCAAGCTGCCTTTGCCTGTACCTGCTGGGGTTCATCCAGCTTATTCTGTGTACAGGTGTGACAGCAGCAGTGGGAGAGACTTTGAAGTTATTATCAAATTATAATCAGCACAGAGTGAGGCTTCCATGATTGAATGTATTTGTAAATGCACATACTTTTTGCTATGTCCTGCTTATACCCTTTAGCTGCTTTTTTTTTTTTTTTTTACTTTTTTTTTCATGTTAAAAAAAGACACCAACTGATCGTTTAAGTTCCTAAGAACTCCCTTTTCTGGAATTAAGTGTTTGAATTTTTGGAGAATGGTTCCAAAAAGACTGTTCCTGAGTCTTATGACAGGAAACCAGCATGGATAAGTTCAAATAAGTTGAATCTAGGACATGTTTCTAAATACAGCACTCTTGAGTCACTCCTTCGATTTGAGAGGGGCTTCTCTTTATTAAGGAATAAGTGTTTGTAAGTTTAAGTTCTATGGGTGTGTAGTTCTGCAGCGGGTTAAGGAGGAACAAAAGGATGCTCATTAATCTTCCATGTTTAAACATTCTCAAGTTGACTGAGGAGAAAGCTAGCTGGAAAGTCAGTGCTGAAGCTCATTTGTTAATGTTTGTTGTAGGTATTTGCACTGTCATTTGTTTTTTGAGTCATTGTAATATCTATGGAGGATGTTACAAGGTGGCATAATCTTTTGAAGGCTAATGGGGTTACCTCAGGTGCAGCCATGAAACTGGGGACATGTCTGTTGTGACAAACCCTTGCTATTTTAGCCATATCCATCAATGTCATAAGGAAAGGCCTCTGGTAAAATAAACTAGCATTAAAATATGGGGAAAGGGAGAGTATTTTGACAGTCTTAGTGAATGCATTACTTTTAGCATAAAGACGAATCACTGATCATCCTCATAACCTCTTTGTCCTCATGTTGACACATAGTTCTCTAATTTTGTGTTTTTCCATTGGGTAATGGTACTGCTAATTCATCCTCACAAACTTTAAACATGCAATTTTGCCACTTTTTGTTCGCTGTCTTCTCTGTTTTGTTTTACACTGAACTGTTTGTCATATTGGCTAACATCTCACTGTACTTCCATCTCTTGGATAGCTCTCTCTAGATTATAAAGTGTAGGGCTGGAATTAAATTCTTTTTTCTGGATTTGTATAACTTTGTATGGGCAAAGTCTGAGCCCCAGCATATTGGCTGTAAGAGTTTAGAGAATGGATGTTCCACTGTAATTTGATAGTCATTTCCCATTAGTGTTAAAAATTGAGCAGTGTGACCTGTAAGACTTAGGAAAATTAATTGTAATACCAGAATTTCCTCCTTAACATGTAAGTATATTATTTATGGCAAAATGAAGTGTGATTATTGTCTAAACACTTTCCTATATTGAATACTAATCTGCAGAGAATGAGTGGCAGCCAGGAAAAGCAATGCTGGTGGGAAAAGGCGCTCTATTCTCCCCTTTTTCCTGCATCACAGTGTGAAGGTAAGCACCTCTGCCTGTTAGAACTAGCTTGCTGTTGCACCCGTGTTAGAACGAAATGCTCCTTGTTACGGATTGGAGTTGCTGCAGATGAATTGGATTTACTGTCTGTATTTAAAAACCCCGCACCACCAAGCTTCCATAAAAAATTCTCTAATCTGAAAGAGAACTGGGATGCTTCAGTTGCACTTGTAGTAGACCTCTAGCATGATTCTAAATTGGTTTTAAAACAAACTGGTTTAAAAATAATCTTAACAGTTACACAAATTTACTTAATTCTAAAGCCTACAATTAAATAAACAGAAAATCTCTGATTATGAAAACACTTTATTACTTTTTTTAATGTTTCATCCTGAAAAACACTTATTAGGTAGGTAAGTCTAAAAGAATGTGAAAACATGATGATTACCTTTTATGGGTGTGAGTAAATAACATGCCAGTTATTTAGTGAATGTGTGGAATCTCTCTGAGACTGAGAAGGAGAGGGATTTGCCACTTGGCCACTCCTTTCACACTGACAGTGGGAATTTTTCTGTCCTGCACAGAGAGCAAGTCCAGTCTTAGTAGGCCGGCTGCTCGTGACCAGAAGCAGGTGTACTTCCAGCACTCCCAGGAATCTATAGTATCTGACAACTGACTTAAGCCCAGGTTTTCAGTGGACTGGCAAGAATCCAGGCAGCTTTTTTTGCCTGCATACCAATTCATCTTTTTGGAGACAAGGCAAGAAGCTAAACAAGACCATGCTGTATCCTGAATTGACAGGAACTCTGGTGCTTTCTGTTGTTAGAGGCTCAGGGTGAGAAAGTTTTCATCAGAGACCTGGTTCCTTAATAATCTGAAAGTAGATTAGCCACTTAGTATTTTTGAAGTGCACCTTTAAAGTGCAGCCAACTAAACTTTTTCTTGGTTCCAAAACAGCCTTACTTTGGTGTTTAGGACAGTTTGAGTGACTTTCAAAAACATCTTAACTTTCAGTTCACTCCCAGCTATAGAGCTGTGCACAGTGCAAGAACAGATTGACGCTCAGAGCCGTCAGTCTTCCCGACGGGGGGATTTTGGGAATTTGGGGTCCCCCTGCAAAGCTGCGGGCCGTGCCCAGTGCTGGGGCCGTGCCCGGTGCCGGGGCCGCTGCTGTCCCCTGGCGGTGAGCGCGCGTCACTGCGGCAGCGCTGCCCGGGAGCTGCTGCTGCAGGGCCGGGGTGTCTGTCAGGAACAACAGAGCCACGGTGAGCTCTTTGTGACTCTGATTTTAAACAAGACCGGGACACTATCCTCACAGCTGATGTTACTCTTCCACAAACCTTTTTCTGTATCCAGTTTTCAGTAAGGGTACTTTTTATATGTGAGTGTTGATGCATATGTATGTTGATGCATATGTGATCCATATGTACCTGTCTACATGATAGATGTTGATATTATATATATAAGTTTACTCTGGTAAGTAGAAATCACAGGCATTCACATCAACTGGGGGTTTTGAGTTTTAGTGAAGATCAGGCCACTGTTTCAGTCTATACTGTATGGGATAGAAATAGGAGTGATGTGGAACACAATGCAATATCAGAATGGAAAAATGTACTGAACCATTTATCATAAAAAAAAAGTAATTCTTGTTCTTTGGTATTTTAGGTGTTTTCATTAACTAAGTAGCTTCTTCTTTTACTGTTAGTTATCCAGGTAGGATTTGATGAAGCTTCCGTGAGGTATTATGCGGATTTCTCTATGGGTGTCAGACCATAAAAACCCCCACAAGCACAGAGTTTACATGGCATAGAGTGTGAATTCCAAGAATACTTCTCTGGATGCTTTAATTTATGGTAAATGTGAATAACAGTGTTCCTCAATTCTGTTTTTTTTTCCTTTGCATCTGAAACACCCCCACAAAAACAATATAAGAGTGCTATACAAATGCCAAGGGAGAGAATGGTGTAGGAGAACTTGCAGATGTAAAGGAAGTATCCAATGATGATGAACATCTTTTAGATTTTAATATGGTAAGTTTGTCAATGGTTTTGGGGAGGAAGTTTTTTTACTTATTTTATAAGGGTGGGCTACTGCATCTTTCCTTTCATCACAGTTCTCAGTCTACCCTCAAATGAAATTCCTGGAAAAACCTTCAAAAGCTTCTCTTCTCTTACTTTGTTTTTTAACCTCCCCTGCATCTTGATCATCCTTCTGAAAGTTCCTCAGGGTGTTGTACTTTGGGGAGTACAACCCTTTGTACAGCTATACTTCTAGTAGATAAGCAAAGCCAGTTTCCTTTGGGAATGCTTGCCATTTGCTTGTCATGAGTGTTAAACATGAGTCTTCTTTTCCTTCAACTTCTAATTTCAGTAAGTGTAGAGTGAGCTGAAGTGCACTATGAGGGCAAAAAGAACCAGTAACTAAAGGCATAAAGATAGTATATGCTGAGAACTGTCCTCATTACAGGCAAAAAAAAAATCCTGTTTTTTTTCTCTAGGGAAAAAATTTCATGTACACATGTATTTACTGATATATCTTTAAACTTCATAGTGATGATAGCACTTAGTTTAACATTGTGACATGCTTGCTATAGCTTTACTCAGATGAAAATATATTTAAAATACATTTGCTTGAAGTTTAGTCAGATCTGTGCTGTGTTTTCTTACTATTTAATACTTATTACCAAGTTTTGGAGATAACTTTTACAGTAATTTTTCTAACATGAACTGTTATAAAGATACATCCTGAGTTCACCTTTGATTCTCTTGCTTTTTTATGCAAATCTTAAAATTAAGGAATAGGAAAAAGTAATAAAAGCCCCACTTTTTTCCCTGCTGTTCTGCAGTCCTTTCTACATAGTGGACTAAGTCAGGAAAGAGGAGGACTTGCCCTGTAATCGTGGCATCTCTTGGACAATTACAAAACCATATAACCTCCCAGCCCAGAGAAAAGCAAGCATGTTCTTTGTTGTTCCCCATCAACACTGTCAGTTTAAATCCTTAGGTTTCTTCTGTTTATGAAGCAAGATGTGCAGATGATATAAATGCTGAGGCAAAACCAAATGGCTTCAGGAAGAAGATCTACTCCAGTGATAGCTCCAGCTCTGAAGACACAGCTTCAGAAGGTGGAAGCGAGTGGGCTGATCCGTGTGAGGAGGAGCTTTTTTCTCGAACTCAACTGTAAAAACTGCAGAGTAGAACAGATGATTGAAAAGTAACATGAGATGGAAAACTATCTTTCTTGAGGGTCTGTAGCTCTAAAACAACAACTTGAGTTTCCTCTTCAGTTAATGGATTCAGATGTGTATTTATCTTTCTCTTCTTGCTTATTTTATAGATGAGGACATAGCTGTCCTGTTGAAGATTTTTTTTCCCAAAAAACACTGTTAAATTCTTGGCTGTTTGAACTAGACTAGATTGTGTTGTCAAATCAAGAATGGATGTGCATGTGCTTGTCTTAGTAGTACCACTGCTTTTTTGCATCTTAATTGCAGTTATTTTCTTTTGTAACTGTAGCCCTACCACTATTACGATCTTCTTAGCATCGCAGTGTCTACGACTACTTCTGCTATTCAGAGACTTCAGCTTTCTGCACATTAGGCTTTGTTCTTTAAGAACTGGGAGATAAATACTTAACACTGTAATCTATCAGTGCCTTTCTGAATGCAGGAGAAAAGCATGAATGACTTGTCCAGTCTTCATTCAGTAAATCTCATAACTTTGAAGTAGGAACAACAGGGTTGTGCTTTAGAGACTTACAGAAACTGTGTTTTCTATCCTATGATTCCCCCCTCCCACAAATCAACACTGAGGATACCATGGTTTGTATTTTTGCTAACTGGAGAAGCCAAGGATTTTTTGTAGGTAGGGAGGCAATGTGTTTTTTTTTTTCCTTTTTTTCTTTTTTTTTGTCCTTTTTAACAATTTGCCGATGTGAGGCAGAAGTTCAAAAAGTAACACCAAAAATAATAAACCACTGGGGTGATGTGTGGATTGTTGTGAATTTTGTTAATGAGAATGTTGTCTTGTTGCAGATGAAGGCATTCATGTACCCTGCAAAAGCATCCTGTAACTGAACTTGAGCCTGAATGACTGAAACTCTCTAAAATGCTCAGAGTGTTCAATGTTTTAAATGCAAAGGGTCAGTGCTTCACTTGAAAGAAATCCTGTGGCTGCTGCAGTTAGCTGCTGTTGTGGCTGTAATTTAGTAAATCTCGTAGTTCATTTTGTGTTTCTGAGAGAATGTGTGGGGCAAGTTATGTGTGTGGTGGGTGGGGGTAGGGAAGATGATGACTTACAACATACATGTGTGATTGCAGTAGTGATTGTTGCTTTATGTGACTTGCTTTTAAATTTTCTTTTGTTAACTTAGAAAGTCAATACATTGTCAACTTGCATCTGTACAAGACTATCAACTCCTTCTGCTTTTAACACATTATGCAAAATGTATAAGCCAGGAGGAGCAATACTTGCAAAACTAAACATTCTAAGTTTTTACCAACTCCTAGTTTAAAAAATGACAACTAACTAGTCTACATGATCGCAGCATGTCTGTAACACCAGGAAGTGCAGAAAGTCCAATACTGACTTAAAAAGCTTCACCATTATTTTTGACAGGCAATAAACCTCACAAGAAACATAGCTGTTTGAAATGTGAGCTGAACTGCCTTTGAAATATGTTCTGCGCTAGAAATGCTTTCTGAGTGACTGGGTTTTGTTGCCTTTATTCAATTGACAGTGTAAGAATTTAAACACGTGGTTGGGAAACCAAGCCGGTCTTCGTGCAGCGCTTTTGGTGAGATCCTTACTAAAACTGGCTTGGTTGCCCTTATCCAAGGACTTTCTTTTGGTTCTCCTCTTAGACTATGTTTTTAGGGTTTGTATTCATACAGCAAATCTTTTGACACTTTACAGTTTCTTTTCTTAATTTATTTGCAGACTTTGAATAGATTTTTATGTATTTTACTTTCTTCTGGAGCTTCCTTGAGAGGTTGTTTAGCACCTGCACTGAAACTAGTTAACTGTAACATGAAAGGAAAAAAGAACTTTACACACAAATTCTTCAAATCACTACAATGAAGAATTGAATAGAACTTCATCTGAGAACAGGAAATTACCAAGTGGACATATTTCAAACACAAACTTCAGCTCAGTTAATACTGGCTAGAGCTTCTTCGTTGGTAAGAAAGGGCTCAAAAGTAACAAAGGTGTTGCTCAGTTACACTGTGGCATGTAATGATTCCAGCACCTTTGGGGAAAATAAAATCCTATATTGAGCTTAGGCAATAACAAATTGTCTTTACTTGTTTTCATAGTTTAATGGCTAAAGCTCTAAGGCTTTCGGTGAGAGTTGAAGTGTGGTTTTTAGTTTTTCTATATGGATAGAAACACACACCAACAATAACAACAACAACAAGAGCATTAAAGGTTGGCATACGCTGAACCGCACTGTGGGATGAAGCGCATTGCATATCCATAGCATTGAAGTATCAGTTTTCCATTCCTGGGCTGAAATTTGTTTCTACTTTTTGCTTCAAGTGGTTGTATTGTTCTGATTTCACGTACACCAGAGTAACTGATTTTGTTTTCTTGTGGAGTTACTTAACACCGAATAAAAATATAAAAGGACAATTGGATGGTGTGTGTGTGTGTGTCTTCATTTTCTTCGGCTAATGTCTATAACTTAGATACCATATGCAGTTAAGCATTAAATATTCTGGAGAAATAGCATGACATACCTAATTTGGGAGTCCTTTTCATTGCTGTAATTTTTTAAACTATTTTTAGGATGTAGGAAAATTAAATACATTGCATATGTTCTTAAAAAAAAAAGATAAAATGAGCTTTGTCCACACTTTATTTCTGTAGAAATTAATTTATAATGACAAATTCATGTTTAGAAAACATGAGATCTTTTTAAAAAAAATCAAACCCAAGCAAACCCAGACTCTCTTTCACGTAAGTTACAGAACTTGTATGTAATACGGGATCTAACCCAGCAGACTTCTATTTCTGCTTTTAACTTGTGTTCAACCATCAAGTAACCAGTATCTTCTACTTCTACTTACAGAAAAGCTGCATCTATAACAACAAAGTGCACTTTCCTAATTCCATGGCTGCACCTCCTTTCAGAGAAAGGAAAAAAAACCCCAACAGCTCACATTCTACTCAGTGGAGCCTTGTGCTTTGTCGTGCTGTAAGTCTGCAGCCAAAGTGACCTGGGATTCTGTGCAGAATGATTCCAGCCTCTGGTGAATTAGAAGTTCAGTGAAAACAACACAGAAACACACACTTGGAAATAGTGGAAGAGTCCCTCTGTAACGTCCTTGGGTGAATACTTTTGTTCAAACTTAGTTTTCTTAAATACAGCAGAAGTAGTGTATTTTCATTGCATTTATAGAAGATACTTGATAAAATAACTACATTTCATCAGCCAGGCTTTTCAGTTCCTGTATCTGAATTAATATTAAATATACATATGGTAAAGAATTAGTTTCCAATGTAAACAATGCATCTGTCATGCAAAAACTACCACTGTATAGTCCTAGGCAGCAAGTGCAAGGGTAGGCTGGCTGTAAATGCATCACACTGTGCCTTTATGGGAGTGTCTGATGTGAAAATACATGGGAAGGCAGTGAACCTTCTGGAAAGCCAGGATTCCTTCACAGTAGCTCATTCTTTCCCTGCCAGGACCAGCACAGTTAAGTATTATCCCCAAGGAATTAGTCATTACCTTTCACATACAGCATCTCACATAATTTTCCTTTATTACCTGTGAAACTAATAGCAAAAAGACTCCAGAGGTTTAGGACAAAGGAGTCTTTACTGATACATTTTAGCTTCCTACTGTAAGACTTCTATTCCATTGTTCAAGTTCCTCTCAAAATGTAGTATTACATTCAAATGCTTATAAATTTTATGGTCTACCTCTGCTCCAATGGGATATAATGGGATGAACAGGAGAAAGTAGCTGACAGAGCTGGCAGTGGGCCAACACACTGCTGAGAAAAAGTCACTGAGTGACAAAGCACTGGTGTCCCTGACCTACCTCATCCATGTATAACAACTTCACCTATAAACAGTGAGGACAGAGGCTAAGGTGAGAGGCTGTCATGGATGCTGCCGTCTTCCTGGCAGCCTTTCTGTAAGATAAATGCTTCTGGAAGAACAGTGCCTTTCACTACTGTATTTGCAGTTAATTCAAGAACGAGGGGCTGCAAAAGCAGTGCTTAGTCTCTGTGACCCTTGGTAATGATGCAGGGTCCCTTCTGTTAACAGCACTATTAAATAGCTGTTACTGCTACAACTGCTTGTCACATAAAGATTGTGGCATTTGCTAATGAATGGCTAACTGACAATAATTTCTGCACAGGCCGTGTTTTACTCACTACAAGCAAACAGAGGCACAGGAGAAACAGCAACTTTCCTGTCTCCTAAAACTGAGAACTCTCAAATTCTTGAATTTCTTTTAAAACCATTGTAAGCAATCACACCTGTAAAAACACTGTTAAAATGTACAGATGAGTACATTTTCAGATCCATCTCTGGTTTCCTGTTCGCAGCCATAGAAATGTTCAAGCAAAGAACAGTACAGAACAGTAGCAGTACTGAAAGCAAATACATAAGCACTGCCTAAAAAAAGGGATGCCACTTCCACTGGTGGAGATTTTTAGACAAATGTGTCAAAAATTATGCAATGACAGACAAAAACTTGTGTAGTTTTTTCCTTTACTGATCCCCAATTTATGTTTGAAAAAAGTAGAACTTGGGTGTTGTCTTCTACTGTCCCAAGAATAATTTGCCTCATTAATCTCTACCTGCTATGATGGGTTAGTCTGATCCCTTACAGATACGGGAGAGAAACTGGTGTGGAATTTTTCATTTTTGTAGTTCCTTTATTTGTGCAATAATGAATATTAAGAATATCCTTTATGCTTCCAATACCCCTTTTAGTAGGATTTTGCCTTTTTCCTTTTTTTCTTAATTTCATAACTTTTTTCATGGATATTTGGCTTCTAATTGTCCTCACTTTGCAATGGAGTTCTAGCTCTCAATCATTTGACTCTGGAACCCTCATCTATTTGACAACAAAGTTTTCTTCAGGAAGTCTAAATTGTCATGAGTTTTAAATATTTTTCCACCATTTTTCCTGTAACTGTATTCAGTACAGAAAATATGAAATTCTTTGAAGCACTGCAGATCCATGGAGACATAATAATGGGATCTGTTACCTGCCATGTACAATGTTACTTAGTTTTATTTGTCCTTACTAGGTCTAGACAACAATTGATTTTTAGTCCAGTACTTCTTTTTTTCTTGGTAGTGAGTTTCAATATATGTTGCCATGTTGCCAACTGCTACAGAATAAATCTGTTTCCTTTTGGAAATGCAATTTAAATTGTGCTTACTTAAGAGAATTAAATCTCTTATAGAACTCCAGCATTATGCAGCTGTGCATAGTAACAACCATGTTTCCTTCTCTGGCATGATTTAGTGATGAGTGAAGATCTGTAACAGAGGTACCATGGAGGCTTTGTTAGCAATTATTTATGGGCACTCACGATTCTGCAATTCTGAGATATTATACAAGGAGTAGTATTTTTAGTTGATACAGTTTTACTCCTTCACACCTCATTACTCATGTTGTCTTTCCTAAACAGCTTGTAGACAGTGATAGAAACAATCCTGTCACACATCGTGTTTCAGTAATATCAGTTCAAACATGCTGCAAAGTCTCACACTCTGCTGCTGCCTTCTCTGTTCATGTTCTTGCTGTCTCGTGGAAGGGAACTGTCTCAGTCTATTCTTACCCAGTGGTAAGAGAAGGATTAACAGTGATGGTGGCTATAGACCAAGCTTCCTGATCCTTTATCAGGTCCAAATGCCTATAAGAAGAAGCAGCTTTTTGGGATAATCAAATGGCATGTTCTCCAGCTGTTCCTGATTCATCCCAAACCTATTAAAATGGCCTGGTGTACAGATAGTCCACCACCAGAAGGAACACCCGTGCAGATGGTGCCCAAGCTGAAAATGGACTGCTATCAAATACAGGCAGGCAAAAATAGTTTTGTGTGAACAAAATTAATTTCTGATTAATCTGAAGAGCATAATACTAATTTCTCAAAAGCATTACCATTTGCTCCCAAGGTATTGAATTTTTCACAGAATTATATCCCTTTTCATTGCTATGAGTCAGTAGAAACCTGAATTTATTCATTGTTTTCTTGTGCCATGTAACAAGCATGAGTTATTTCACTGTGCCTAATTCTGTGCAGCATGGAGGAAAAGGAGCAATGTATCCTGTGCTAACACTTGCTTTCAAGAGAGAGCTTCTCTGCCTCGTGGTATGACAGATAGTAAGTCAGAGTATCCAGCACTGCCACACTTGGTATGCTTACACTCGAGCTTGGGTGAGCTACAATTGCCTTAATTCAGTCATGGCAAGTGGAGGCAGGAGCTGTTGTTAGCTCACATTCAGTGATGCACAACTGTTGTACCTTCACAACATGCTAATCTTTGGTCAGCTAAAGAAAAAAAAATTAAATTTTCCTCTAGCTTATGACAGAGAATTACTGACTTTCAAGAGCTGCACAGTGGATTCAAATGAAGCTCCGTTTGGCTCTGAAAGCTGCTTGCATCACACTTGGCTTGTGGTGAATGAAAAGTCAATCTAGATGTTCTCACCTAAGTCTTAAAAAAATAAATTTGAAGTTGTACCAATTACAAAATTGCTGAAGCTTCAGAACTGAAAGCCTAAGCAAAGAGTGTTTTCTTACATCTGCAGGCATAGGAAGTATGATAGAAACTTGCATTTCTGTTCCTTGGTTCTAATGAAACAGAAGAAGGACTGGTATTTGGTGTAATTTTATCATATGTAGTGTATTTTGGAGAAATCACCAAGACAGAACAGAGCACAAACCCTTCATGCTTTCCTGCAGAATAACCATAAAACTGGGATATCAAACTCTGCTGGCATGAATATGAGTCTGTATGACAAAGCTTTTGAACAGAATGTTTTTAAAAAAATTAAATTCTCTATCACCAGTCTATTATTACACATGTAGAAGTTTGTTTGCCCACTAGGAGGCTGCGCTATGTAACATTTCATTTCTATACAACAGCTGCAGGCAAGACACTCTTAAACAAAACATGATTTTATACCAAGAATTTTTATGAAATTAAGTGTTCTACAGGTTTACTTGACCCTGAATCAGTGGCACAAGACTGCTGATTACGTGCCGCAATTAACTTCTTATCATGCTTCTAAAGATTTACTTACAACCCACGTGTTTAAACAGGAAGACTTGATTTCTGTGTGCCCTTCTATGTGGACTTTAAATTTTGCACAGTTGCTGCAAAAGAAAGGTGCTAATGGTCCCCTTTGCACTGAGTTATGCTTTTATACTTTCAGTACCTGGCAGTACCTGTTCTGTTTTGTTTTAGTAATTAGCACGTGCCACACTTCATCAGAGCTAGTGGTGTGACACTGTATTTAGTCACAATGTGAGCCCTTCAGCTTTTTCCCATAGAGAGGATTAATAATACACAACATTTGCAGACAGAAATTTACCTTATATAGGATGGAGAGGACATGAATGGGCTGATGCTAACTGCTAATGCAAAACACCTTTTGGTAATAGCTCATGACAACCAGAAATTCTACTTCCCTTTTCCTATGAGTTATACAGCCATTAATGTGAAAAAGAGGGGTGATTTTTCAGTATTGACTAGGCTGCAATTTTCTGAGACTTTCCATTTGCTCTGCTACCGCTGAAAGATTTTCCGCAACAGGATTTTCTAATAGCTTCTTCAGCCTAAATTATATTAAGCTGCAAGTATCATTATTTCCTGTGTGGGCACTCTGCAGAATTAGAGAATTCCTGATTGTTTTCATTCTGTTATTTACCCTAGGAGTCAAACCACTGACCTAGGTACAACAACACATCATGGTGACAATACTCTCTTCTGGTTGCTCCAATTCTTCAATTGATTCCCACTCTCAAGAACAGAAGAAAAAAATTTAATATGGAAAAAGAAGTTAGTGACAGTATAGACTCTAAAAATCTTTTGCAAATAAACAAGTTTATAGTGCCTCAAAATTGGTTTGCTTTATTTACTTTCATTTATTTACATTTAATGTGGAAGCTCTCTTACAGAAATAACAGTCATTTTCTAAAGAAGATACAGACAAATTAGTGCCAATCTTAAATCATTTTATGTTGATACACATCTTAGAAATACAGCAGACTAAGGACTGATCAAGTCACAGAAACAAACTATCTGCAGGGGTATAATTTTTGATTGATGCTAGACTTTCAGAGCAGTTTCATAATGATCTAATTCTTATCTTTATAGTATGGAATTGGTATCAGCAAGGTCATGGTGGGAAGGTACAGGTTTACCTCAGCCTGTCACGATTCTTTCAAGTGTAAGTTGTCCATATCAAAGCTCGAATAACCATGGGTTTGCACTGCTTAATAGCGAACCAGTTACACCAACATAGGTTCAGGTATTTCTGCGTTTGCTGCCCTCACTTCCAGCATCAGTGCAGACATGAGAGGCGTGAGGTGACCAGAGTGCTTATATCCTCGGTTCAGATGGGGGACAGCTTTATCTTACCGCCGTTCTAGAGGCATGATCACCGACTCTAGGTGCGAAACATATGACCTTTGCAAGAAAAAAAAAAGCAGTACCGAGTTTCACAGATGATAAGGAAACACGACAGCTCTGTTCCTGTCAGGTGCTGACTGCTCGGAATTTCAGTATGGGGGTAGAGCAGGCTGTGCACAGCTCCACCACGTGAACAGCAAAAGGGTGCACTTTGAGAAGGAAGGTGAAGAGAATGTAAAGATAAACATACAAAAATTGCAATTACCAGCCTAGAGCCTCCACTTTCGGCATTACAAAACAAAGTTCCACAAAGCTAAGGACACACCTGTACATGATGCCTCCACACGTTCCGTAACCCACAGCCCACTGAATTTTGTCTTCCTCCTAAACGCAGGTGGCAACCTGGGTGCTGCCCGCCCACCTGCTAACCCCGGGATGGCCAGGGCCGCCCGCCGGTCCCGGCAGGAACGCGGGACGGGCTGCAGTACCCGGCAGCCAAAGACCGCGGAGCTCCCTCGGAATTAGCGCCCTCAGCCACAGCCCCGCGTCCCTCTGTTCGAGGGGCTCCTCAAAACCAGCACCCTCAACCACAGCCCCACTCCCGGGGCGCCTCCGCTGCTGAGCCAAGCGAGCACCACGGCCCTCCCTGCCGCCTCTCCATGGGCGCTGAAGTGATTCAAAATGGCGCCCGGCGGCGGCCGCCCCTCGCCCCCCTCGGCGCAGGCGTTCCCTTCCCCTGTGGGCGGTGCTTCCCCAGCACGCCGGGCAGGGGGAGCGGCGGAGGGCGGGAGGAGTCTGAGCGGTGGGGGCTGGAACATCGCCGGAGGAACCCGGCACCTGTCCCGCAGCCAGGTGTGCGCCGCCGGCGCCATGGGAGGCCCCGCGTCACGTCGAGGGGGCGCCCGGCGAGGGGCGGCTGCTCCGCCTCAGCCGCGCTGAGCCCGGCGCTGCTACGCGGGGACCGGAGAGCAGCGATATGGACTGCTCGCCGCAGCCGCCGGCCGCCTCCTAGTCCCGCAGCAGCGGCTGTGGGGCGGGTCGGGCATGGCCCAGCGTGAAGAGAGCGACGGAGGGCAGCGCTACCCCGGTGAGGTGTCTGGGCTGCTCGGGCTCTTCCTGCTCGGGCTCTTCCTGCTCGGGGGGCGGCGCAGCCCTGCTGCTGGGGGTGTTGGTGGTACCTGTTGATGTGAGGGGCAGAGCCCGGGGTCGAGCGGGGCAAGCGGGAGCAGCCTCAGCACTGAGGGGGCCGCGCTGGCTGTGGCCGTGGCCACTTAGAAAAGTTAAGAGGAGCAGGTGGGCTGAGCCTTGAGAATGTTCACCGAGAGGTTAAAGACCGCAGAGAAGAGTGAGCGCTGCTTCCTCAAGGTTTTGTTTTTTTTGGTTTGTTTTTTTTTTTTTCGTATTGTTTCAGTTTCTTTGGGTTGTTTTGTAAGCGAAGGCCGCTAGCTCAGAAAGCTTCGCGGAGTGAGTCGGGTTCAGCCCGTGGGAAGGAAGAAACTTTGATCTCGCTGCCTCTCTTCTAGTCGAAGTCTCCTAGGCAATTCCCAAAAACCAAGCAAAACTACATCTCACAGTAGCTGAAGTTCTCCTGATGTTGCTGCTAATTTAACGTGGTTTACGGAGTTTTCAGTAGTAATGGTGTGGGGAGGATAAAAGCCCCGTAAAGCGCTTCTGGAGCAGAGGCTTTAGCAGTGTACTGTAACTTGTTTGTATTGCCGGCCTGACGGAGCAGAAACTGTCTAAAAGCGGTGAATGGCTTACTTATAACTACTGTCTGAGCACTCCGCTCAGAAGCCAGATTTGTAAAGCTCACACTTCTAAAAGGTCATCAGTTGAGAGTTAAATAACAGTCATCTTAATTAAAAAAAAAGCAATCCCCATTAGTTTATTTTCTTTTTGCTGGTAAAGTTTCGGCAGTACTTACATAGGTAGCCTTAATTTCTATATCCCACGTTTAGTTTAAAGGCAGATGTTTTGTAGCTTCAGGAGTTCTTCACTGTTGGCAATGCTATGGCTGTTTGAAAGTGCATATAAACAAACGGAGCCAAGAAACCTTTCATAAACAAAACTGAGTTTGATGCTCTTGTGCACCAAGGTCACCCAAAGCTGCCCTTGGTAACAGCAAGGTCTTTCTTGGTATATGCAACAAAAATACTGTTAAATGAGTGGAGAATATAAACCGGTAATTTAAAAAAAATTCCTTTAAGAAGAAGAAAGAAGATGCAACTTTGTAATTGAAGGAATTCCTTGCTCTTAAAAACTTAAGAAAAAATGCTGGCAGAAGTGTTGAAGAGATAATGTGTGATGTTAACTCTTTGAGAACTGAGCTGTATATGCAATCATTCCTCTTCTCATTCCTGCTAGGCAAGAAAATATAGAGCCTGTTTTGCAAATTGTTGCCTTACTCTTGTTGCTTGTCTAAATTGCATCATAACTCCCACCAAACTTGGAATAATGGGCATTGAGTTGGCATCTTTCTGGTTTTGTTTTGCCCTAATGGTTTGGCATTGCTGTTATCTTTTAACTTTTGTATTAAGCTGAGTTAAAAAGACATTTTGTTGTAGATCTTAGAAATTATAATCAAATATTACTTGTTCCCTGTGTATGGTTGAGTGATATGCAAAGCCAAAATCTATTTTAAAGCCTCTGGTTATTGTCAGAACATGCCTTGCATGCTGTGATCAGAATTTGGGGAATGTGAGGCCGTATGGACAGCCCTGCTGAGACAGATCAAAACTCCACTGCCAGAAAAAAATTTACCCAGGAGAGAGTCTGAAAGCAGAACTAATGTATACTGATGTTTTCATGAAGTTCTGATACTTGCGGTTTAGAGCCTTTCTTTTTGTTTAGGAATCATCAGTGATTTTTTTTATTCCCAAGCTTATGTAAATTTTTGGCATCCACAGTGTTCTGTGACAGAGTTGTGCAGGGTAGCTGCCCTTTGTGTGAGTAGTAGTGTCCTGATGTTAATTTTGAACCTGGCTACAAAGCTATCAGGTGCTCCTTAGCACTTGGAACTGGAAGTGTTAATGAGTAAATAACATCTACTTGCTCTCTCATTGCCACTTGTGACCTTGGCTGTATTTTCCTAACTCCCTTTTCCTTGTTATTTCTTGTGGGATGTTCCCTCTTTTAAGATCGTGTTCTCTATGTGACGTAGGATGTTAAGACTTTAAAAATACTGATTTTATTTAGATCGTAATATATTTAAATAAACAATGGGGATTAATAATCTTGTGCAGACAAAATTGCATACTATTTCTCAATTGTTTATTGTACTCAGATGATAATGTTTCAACATTGTTATGTTAATAAATACTTTATGGAAAGAAGTTAGCATTGGAGTACATGACAGAATATTTGACATCAATTGTCAGATTTTGCACTTACCAGCAAGGCAGCTAAAACAGGGTATAAATATCACTCCATCTTTAAAAACAATCCTTCAACAACTTAACTCAAAATGAATCAAGGAGTTTGCATGTGCATTCTTGACAGCTGATTGCATCTCAAGTTTTCACTTAAAGCTCTTGATGGGTACACTTCAAAGCCTCCCACAGTTTCGCTGAACTGTGTAAAACCTTTGTAACTTGCTGTTGCATAATTTGCTCCAGCAAGCTGTAGTGTTGTATACTTCTGCATTTCCTGGTTGCCCATTTAAATGAGCTCTTCCTGTTAAATTTATTGCTTGAAAAAATACCAAGTCAAGAGCTTCCATACCAGCATGGAATTTTATTTTCCCTTTTTAAAAAAATTCTTTTGTTTACAGTATTTGGCCTCTTGAGCTGCTGTAGTTACTGCCTCTGCCAAGGTCACTTGAATGATTACTGTTTGTAAGCTTGGTTGAGAAGAGCAATGCAATTAAGCTAGGGACTGGCTGCTACTTGGGAAAATCATTGAGCAGAAGTAAAGGCAGTCAGTCATGGGAGGAATTCATTATGGGAGCATGCTTGTACTGTTTACCCAAACATCATCAAAGCTGTTCCTGGCAGATTACATTTCTGTGTTTTGTATTCTGGACTGCACTTTCTAGGTGCATTTGTAAGTTTGAATTCTTGTAAGTAAAATGCCTTGGTTATGCTGTTCTGAAGTGTGTATATATATATATATATATATATATGCTTCAGAGTAGCATTGAGCCTGGGTGGGCTGTGGATTTGAAGAGCAATGTAATGTATATGAAAAAATAAAGCTGAACACAGGGAGAAGAAAACAGTCAGACTTATGTTAGAAAAACAAGTGAATTCAAGTAAGAACATCTGAGAACAGGAGATTCCAGTATATACAACAGTAATTATATCTAATGTTCCATATTATGTCTTATTTGTGCACTTGAACTATCACTGTTGACTTCTTCAGTATAGTTGGTTGCCTGCGTTCAAGGATTGCTCTTTAGGATTGTTTGGTTTTTTCTGGCCCTTGTAATTTTAATTTAGTGAACAGAGAATTCATAATGTACACAGTTGGTGTGCCAGCTATTTCAAGACATCAGTTTAATTGCAGGGGATGTAAACTTTTCAAACCATGGTAATGTGAAAAAAAAAAAGTTGCTATAGCAACTCTTTAAGGAAAGAGTTCGCACATCTTCACAAGCTTTTTAGTCAAAACAATACACTTGAAACCTTGCTTGGGCAGAGGATTAAGCAATTGGTGCATTGATTGATTTAGATGGGTAGCATATAGTTGACTGTTAAAAAGTTCTGAAGAAGTCTAAAAGATGAAATGGCCTGGGTTGTTTTTCCTTGACTTTTTTCTGTGCTTAGGAATGGATTGAACTGGAGTTTCATATCTGCTAGTAAATACCATTTGGGTAGTAAGTTAAAGATTTAGTGTAGCATACAAAGTGCAGTTGGATTCTTGAACTTTCCACATGACTGAAAACTTGTGGAAAAAACATTTCTGTTTGGACCAGGGAGATATGTTTGAAATGAGTTTTTTCTCACTCACTGCCTGTTGGTATCACAATGCCAAATTATATTGATGTCCTCAGATCTAAGAATGAACTGTGTGTTAAACCCTGATGTTTGGCAGGGCTCAGGTGACATTATCCAGGGGTTTAGAACTGCTGTGAGATAGCAGTCTTCACTGCCGTTTGAAATCGAGAACTTTGGGTTTTCTTTTGGGGTATGTGTGTATTTGTTTTTTAAAAATAGAATGTGGGGAGGACCCTCTAGAACACATAGCACCTTTAATTAAGTGATCTACTTGAGAGAGAATAGGAGACCAGGCTTCAGAAACTGAAGAAAAATCTATCTAGAAAGCAGTCTGTTTGCAAGATGGAAAGAGTGTTCTTCACTCATTCACACTTATCCCAGAGTGCTTCAGAGAGAAGAAATTGAAGCAATATGCGCATATTTGTTCTGCCAACTGCTGTAGAGTAATTGCATTACAAATTTCAGAAGAGCTGCAGACAATTTAACTACTCATATAGAAAGAGTAGATTTTGTGTGATGTCAGAATAATGATCATATAGTGTTACAGGGTCAGCAGCAGTTCTGGAAGCCAGGGCAGTATTCCTGGTGGTGTTCCAGGTGTATGAAAGTTGCCATTGAGTTTGGTGCATCCAACCTGTAGCTCCTATTTGACAGCCCTTGCTTTACAGGTCATTCAGATTCAGACTGTAAGTGGGGCACTGGCAGCCTCAGGGAAACAGCATGGAAGGATATTGCAAAGATGAAGGATCACAGTCCCTGAATGCTGTAAATGCAATGTATTTGCAAATGTCATTGTTACTGGATGTGCACTGATGAAGTGCATTGTGTGTATTATTAAAACATTGACTATATGGATAGCTTTATAGCTGTTCAGATTTTGCATCTCTTGCTTAATGCAACAATGATACATTATGCATTCTCTTCTGTGACAAATTTATTATCAATTTATGGTTCCCAGAAGATTGCTGAGAAATTCTGTTTAAACAAACACTTCTGAATCTGGTCTAAGTGTATGTAAAAAAGTTTTGTAGCCCTCTGACATCAGCAAATATGAATTTATGACTATATAAAAATAAATTTCATGTATTTGCCTCAATATTGACAGGGAACATTAAAATACTGCAGGTTTTATAGTATGTGATTTCACTCTCAGGTGATATGTAAGAAGCAAACATGGGCACACAAACTGCTTATGAAAAGCTTTTCATGCTTGACATTTTCTAGAAGCCTAATTTAAGTTGCCATTGTCTTGGTTGTTCGTGCTGGGGGAAGGGATAATAATCATTTGCAAGAGAAGACAGATAACTTTTAACTAGAAACCTAAGTTAGAATAGGACCGGGTGCATTGAAAAAACAAACCAAGAAACAACAATGAAAAAAACCAACCCTACTAAACAAACAGTCAAGAACAAACCACAGCCTTCCTGCAAACTCGTAATACTTTCTTTTTTTTTTAACCAGTTACCAGCTGGGCCAAAACAACCGATGCAAATTTATCCAACTCTTTAAATGGTTTGACCTTCGTGGGAATTCTGGATGCAAGAGTGGGCAGCAGTTTCCAGGGCCTTCAAAATTTGAACTCTGCGACCCCGAGAGATATCTCATTGCCTGAATATGGACCTGGCCTGCTGTCCAGTGCTTTAGAAGATTGTCATAGCCTTAAATCAGTGGATTCTGGTATTCCAACTCTAGAAATAGGAAATCCAGAGCCTGTTCACTGCAGTGTGTTGAATGTGAAGAGAAAGCAATCAGAACCTGAACTTGTGCCTGACAGGGCTTTTCAGAGCGTGTGCACGCTGCCGCCATATGTGCCTCCACATCTGCTGACTGCTGAGCATGACCATGCTGTGCGAAAATCTTCCACTTTCCCAAGAACTGGGTATGACACTGTCAAGCTTTATAGTCCAACCTCAAAAACTCTAAATCGAAGTGATGATATCTCTGTTTGCAGTGTGTCTAGTCTTAGCACAGAACTGTCAACAACTTTATCAGTTAGCAATGAAGACATTTTGGACTTTGTGGTCACAAGCAGTTCAAGTGCAATTGTGAATCTTGAGACTGATGAGGCACACTTTTCGGATGTTACCCTGAATTCCTCTAGAGACAGCAATCACCAGAACCAGCAGCAGTATTGTCACGAGACAGATGTGGACAGTAAGCGGAAAATACTGGGACCTTTTACAAACTTCTTTGCCAGGTAATGTTTCCATAAAATAAATTTTAATGGATTATGTAAGATTTTGGGAGAAAGGTCTTGTTTGATGTTGTACTTTGAATGATAAAATAGCATGGTGTTTTCATTTGGATCAGTATTAACATATTTTTTCTGTCATGAGTAAATAGGCAAGTACTGCTGGGGTTGAAGGCTTTCCATCCTACTCCATATTGTGTTTATGGTGTATGGAAGCATCTTAAATCTTGGAAGATTCCTTCTATATTACAGTAAAAGGATTTCTGAACAAGGTGTTTTTTCTTCTGAACAGTGGCTTCTCCAGTGATATATTTTGTGATTTTGGCCAAGGTCTTTAATCTTGTGTTACATAAGTAGATAAATATAGGTTGGAAGTAGATAAATATAGGTTGGATCCATACTCTATTAAAGAACTTTGACATCTGAGGATTCATAAGTAGTTTAGCAATGGTGCAATATTTTATTGATCATTCTAAGGGTATGAAGCTTAAAGTACAAATACTTTACAAACACTAGGTGTGACTACTCTGATCATTCCATTCTCAGTTACTGTTTTTTTAATATCCTTTTCCTTAATTTTTGTATGGAATAAAAACGTCTGACATTGTCACCCATTTGTTGAAATTATAGCATTGGCTACCCAAAGTAGTTTCTAAATGTGGCCTTTGTATGAACAATAAGATTCTAAATGCAGATACCCCAGGGAAATGGGAAATAAGGAAGTGGAGTGGTCTACTTTTGGGGATTGAGCTGTTTGCTGGTGGGTTCTTTTTTTTTGAGTTATGTAAGGCCTTCATAATGTCTCTTAAGTTATATCATCTGAAGTTTGATATATTTTAGATAAATCATTCTAGAAAGAAATTTTAGACATCAAGCAGAGTTGACTGTAAATAACCTGTTTTGCACGTGGCTTCAGCTAGTATCTTTTTCCTCATGCAATTATGCAATTTTTTTTTGCATGAGACAAGTAAGCTAATGAAATACATCAAGAATTGGCAAAAAATCATTCTTTGAAAGGCTGCCTTATTTGCAAAGCTTAAGAAAATCAATTTGTTTAGACCTACTAAAGCTGGCTGAAGTCTTTGTTGATTCTTATTCTTAGGTTGAAGTATTGTGCAGCAGAACTCCAGTCATCAGTCATGTTTGAGATGCTGATGTTTTTGTGGACCTTTGTCTCTTTGTTGCCATGGAACCAGACTTAATTCTGAGGTTCTCAGCACTTCAAAGCATAAACTTTTGTTATCCATTCTGGGAGCACAACTGTGAACTCAAATGCTGTCCTTCAGCCTAGAAGGGAGCACAGTGGAACAAGCACATTTAGACCTCACAGAGTAGGATGTTTAACCACTTCTCAACTTTTCCCATCCAACAAAGCGAAGCCATCTGTTCAAATTCTGTTCTAGCATAGTCTGTCGTGGTTTTACCAGCGTTGCAGAAACTGTAGTACTCACTAGACTGAGCTTTTTAACCTGAATCTTTGCAGGTACATTGAATGCCAGGAAACTAAGACTGTTGTTCCTGCCTTTTAAATGGGGAGCAGATAATCTTGGTCACTGGGTGATGTCATTGTAAGAATATGAGGATTAAGTTCAAACTAGGTGATCGGCTTTGAAGTCCCAGGTGCTCAGGCTATAACCTGACCTTGAATATCCTTCTCTTTGGCATCCACTTCCTGCTCTGTTTTGGAAACAGTTGCCCAGTTTTTGTCTGTACTTGCACACCACATGCCCATATTTTATGCATCTGTCTCATGTCATGAGACCTGTGGAGAGTTTCACAGGTATTGAACAAGCAGGGAGCCTCGGAGGTTGTTCTGTGCCACAGAGAGTACTATTTATATTTATGCTGTTAGCATTGTTAAGGTTCAAAACATGTCGTTGCTAGTTTTTGTTGGTATTTGTAATCTGCTGTACATGGGTTTGAAAACTCCTGTTCCCTGGAGCTCCTGTGAACTCCTTGGATTCCCAGAACTTAAACCAGTACTGAAGTAAATGAACCTGGGCCCTGCAGTGTTTTTTTTTTTTTGAAAATAGCTGCTTTCTAGAGGCCTTCCTACCCAGTTTACCCTGTGCTCTGTACTGGGGTTTGTGTGCTGCAGTGTGACATGAAGAGGAGGCATTTTGAATACTATTGTTAAAGATCAGCTTGCTGAGAGGGAACTTCCTAAAGCAGTTTGTTACAAGTGTTGCAGTGGTGGGTATAAACTAAGTCCCAGAAAGGAGTGTGTTCCTAGCACTGCACTCTATGCTGAAAGTTGTGATTTAGTCTTGTAGGTTGAGTGCATAAACTTCACTTTAGAGAACCAAGGGTAAGCCGTGGCAGGAGAAAGTCAAATTGCCTTGGCTTTGATCAATGGCTGGAACACATGTATACAACATGGAATAATGAGGTCTGACTGCTTTGTACACAGCCTTCCAGCTGCCTGATGGTCATGGGGTAAGGCTGCAGTGTGGAGATTGAGCCTTAATCTGCAGGTTTAGCTCTTTGAGGGCTTCTTTGCGTAATAGGATACCGGTTTGAACCACTGAGAGCAAAGATGAGTCAGCTTAATTTTTTGCATAGGCTGTTGATACGGGAGAAACCTTGCTTCTTGAAATGGCACCTCTGCTTGAGTTGAACCCCATCTGGCCTCTGAGGATGTGTTCATTTCTCTGTTCTTATCAGAGTAAACTTGGCCTTGACATGTCAGTTAAGATTTGTGGCTGCCTGTAGAGATAATACTGACAATAATTAGATGCCTTCAGTGCTTGATCACATATGCTTAAGCTACTTACATATCAATTAGGGGTTAGTCTTTTGCAGTATCAAGAAAATGCTTAGAGAAGTAGTTGCTTTAGAATATGAAGTTATTTTTTGGCACTCTGTATACGTTTATTTTTTCTTTTGACACTATATGTATGTGTTCATGTGCATTGTGCACAAGGTTACATGTTTAGTGTCAGTTCTGTGGTGTGTTACGGAGTTGTGGTTTGAGACTGCATTATGAAATGAGTTGTAGAAGAGATCAAAGTAAAAGGGAGCCCTGTTGGCTCATTTTCTTCAGCCCTGGCACCTTCAAGATCACTTGGGAATGGAGTGCTCCTGCCTTGCCTTCTTGAGCACTGTGGTGAAGAAAATTTCCTGGACTGCTTCTCTGGCTCAGTTTGTGTCTTCAGCAATTTGAGTATCTGGAAGGTCTGGTTGTTTCCTCAGGCTGCTGGATGCATCTTTGGGTGTGGGCAGCAAGATCCAAAGGGAGAAAGGGGCTACTTTCTTGCTTGCACACAGCTTTTCTCTTGAAAGAGCTTAAGGCACCACAGGTACAGTGCTCTCATTAGGCTCCAGGTTGGCATATGAAAATGAATTACTGCTTCTGAAAGCAGCTGTAATGCTGATTGTTGACAAAAACACCTGACATGTTGATTGTTTTCAAGAGTCACTTGTATCAGCTTTAAAAGCCCAGAGGTTTTTTATGTAAGCATGAGTTGAAATTAATTTCCTTCATTTGAATATATGCAGGAACTTGGTTTAAAAACTAGTGTGAGCAAATAATTGGGTGGAAGACTAAAAGAGTCAGTGGCTTGTCTGCTTATTTGCCTTATTGACCCAGAGTAGTGTGGGTCAATGAGTTTTACCTTTGGACTTTACTTCTGTATAGTACTGCTGAAACCTTCTAAATATGTGGATCTTAAAATGGTTTTGCTGAATTAGAACTGTAGTAATCTTACTGCAGAAGTTGCCCTTTTCATTTATAATTTTCAATTATAAATTTTAATTATTTGGGGACTGAGAATGAAGACTTTTGTGCTTACATGGAGAGTGACTATAAAGGGGTTAGGACTATGTACAGTTAAATAATAACCCATGCAGTTTGTTTCACTTTAATGGATTACAAGTGGTATAAGTCTTTACTTAGTCCACTGCCATGGATATTGTCTGTTTTCCCAAGAATCTGGATCTTCTTTCTATTCAGGCTACTCCTAGAAGTTTTTGATCCAAATGTTGTAAGTATTTGGATCTCAGGAAGCCTCTAAGGAGCATAGGGACTACACATGAAGTAAAGGGCTTTAAGAACAACATTTCATTTTACTATTTGCAAAGAATCTCTGCATTTCTGGAAAAAAGCTTCTGGAGCAAGATTGGCATCCTGTACCATACATAGAAGCACATACATGTGACCTTACTTATAATCTGATATGAAAAATGTTTTGAATTTCAAAATAGTAGCTACTGCTATCAGTGTTAAGTCTGAAATCTTTTGAATTTGTTTATATCACATATGTACACCCATGTTTTGAGATTACTGGTCACACGTAATTTGGAGTTCTGAATTAAGAAATTCATCATCGATGAAAATCATCGATGGCAAAAGCCATATGTGTTGATGGTTAGGACCCTTTCATAATGCTGCTTGTTGCTTTTAATGAGAGGACAGCTTATTGTACTTCTCTAACTTTATTGTTAAAAGGAAGATAGAATGACAAGGAGCACTGTAGTGTTGATTTCCCACTTTCATGTCTCCAAAAATGGGAATTCACTGACCACAGGAGGGAAGAAAAATTACGAAAATAATTTGCAATTGACTAATCTATTAGTTATGATGTTGTCTCCTCTTCCATGCAAGTTTCTGTTCAATGAAGCCTCTTAGAGGGCTGTTCAGGAGGAGACAGGCTGAGAACAGGACAGAAGTGTGTAGGAGGAGGAACAGAAAGAGCTGGATGTGCTGTGGGGGCAGATATAAGTTCCACTGCTTCTAACCACAAATGGAACAAAACGAACTGGGCTGCAGGTGGAGTTGTCCAGAAGCTGATGGGAAGGACTCCAGAAAGCCAGCCTCTGATGGAGGGAACCTGCATGGCCACCTAGTACAGGCTGCTTCCCTGTCCTGCTATGAGCTGGGCTCCCATGTGCTGTACTTGCTGGGCCCTACAGGATTCACTGCCCTTTTGGAGGGAAGAGAATAATTTAGTGGCAGTTTTGTCCTTCCCTGCTACTTTATCTGGGTGCATCTCTAGCAAATTGTTGTCAATAACAGGCAGCTAAAAGGGCCAGGAAGAGAGGAAGGTGAACAAAGTTATGCTTCAGTGGTGTGGGAAGCAGCACAGGCACTGAGGATCTGTTTAACATAGGATGCTGGCAGCAGTATTTCAGCAGCTTGTGAGGCATTCAGGTGTGCTCATCTGAAAGGTGCTTCAGTTTTCACAGTGTGGTTTTGGATAATTCTTATTTGAAAGCCACTCTGTCTACTGACAGAACTGACAGACTAAAAGTCCTCTCCCCACCTGTATTTACTACCATGGCTGTGTGTGAAACAGAAGAAATCAGCAGAATTTACTGAAATAAACATTCTCTCTCGGAGCAAATCTTCCACAGGTGGAAAGTGGGAATTCTACAAAGGTCACAGCCTTTGCTTCTGATAAAGGTTGAAAAATTGTATGATGCAGTTTTCAGAATTCCTGTCTTATAGAATGAAGTTTTGAACTTTGTCATGTGGCCTATTCTCCACTAGGTGTTGAACTGAAACTGTCTAATTTAATTGCAATCCTTGTTTTCCCTTTTTGTGTGGGATAATGTAACTCTTTACAATTATAGTTCTTTTAGTTCTCCCTTAAACTTTTCACTAAATTTTGAGATGTGGCTCTTTAGAATAAAGGGAAGTTGCTTTATTAGATTAAAATCTTTTTGTTTTGTTTTGGTTTTTTTTTTTTTTGTTTTGCTGTTGAGTAACTGAAAACAGTTTTACATATACTTTTAAACAGATAGGCTTGTTAAACTTATTTGTTCATTATGGAAACTAAATGAAAATCTGCTTAGTGATACTTTGGAGTTTTTTTTAGTAACTGTACAAAACTATGCAGTAAGTGAGGACATAATATGGTCTGGTTATTAATTAAAAGCAGGTGAAACGCATATGTAGCTTGTGAGAAGCATTACAGAAGTCTGATACTGGCTGGTGAATGAAATTTGTAGCATAGATGGGTGCTGAATGTTGCTTGCATCATTGAGCTGTAATGCCCCCCCCCCCCC
>VXBI01013604.1:1141466-1261007 GCA_013397375.1 Toxostoma redivivum
TGGGGTAACAAGTCCTGCCAGCAAACCTGCTCCAGTGTGGGCTTCTCATTCCAAAGTGCCACAGGTGCTGCCTGGAGCCTGCTCCAGTTCTCGTAGGGTCAGTCTTCTTTAGGCACATCCATCTCCACTGTGGGGGCCTCCATGGGCTGTAGGGGCATCCCTGCTCCATCCTGGACCTCCATGGGCTGCAGGGGAACAGCTGCCTTGCCATGGGCTGCTCTGGGAACTGCAGGGGAATCTCTGCTCTGGCACTTGGAGGACCTCCTGCACTGACCTTGGAGTCTTCAGGACTGTTCCTCTCACACAGTCTCACTCCTCTCTTTTGACTGCTGTTGTGCAGCAAACTTTTTCCCCTCTTAACTGTTATACCAGGGGAGCTACCCTCCATTGGACTCAGCCTTGGCCAGTGGCAGGTTTGTCCTGGAGCCAGCTGGCATTGGCTCTGTTGGACATGGGGGAAATCTCTGACTGCTCTTCACAGCAGCCACTCCTGTAGCCCTCCTCTACCAAAATCTTGCCATGCAAACCCAATATAGCGCTGCACACACTTACTTATGAGTAGGAATGAAAACTACAAAAGTCTGTCACAGATGTGCATGAGACTTTAGGAACTAATTCAGATTAATGAAACTGAGCTCTGTTTTCATTCTGATTCACTGTCTCTATGAAAGTTTAGTGAATTGGTGGGTTAGATGGTCTTTGTATCTTCATTTAATTTGCAAGAGCTTTCCTGATGTTTTCCTTTGTTGAAAGGAGCTGTGAGAAGTAGATGACATGGGGAATGGAGAGTATCAGCATAATTACTGCTTTGTGATGCTCTATCTCTCTCTCCATCTGATCAAAGTACTGTTTAATGTTCAGTTGACCTTTTCTTTCCTGAAAAATGCAGTGAGCAAGGTGAAATTAGATGGAATAAATGTCATTTTTGCTCCTTAATGTTTTGATTTATATAGTATCCCTTCCTATGTTACATAATCTGTGGAAGAGTTGGAGTCAATATTAACTTCGATTCTGAACACATTTAAGATGGCTCAAACAAGAAATTGTCTGTTGAAGTTTTCATCCTTATGTAGAATTTTTTTAACAGAAATGGTATATGAAAACCGTAAATTTTCTGAATCCATTTCTTATTTGTGTTAAGCTTCTCTTTTTAGTCATTAAGTGCCTCCAAAGTTCTCCAGCCATATCATAAGAATAATAAAGAAAAAACCCTACAGTAAATATTAGGGTCATTTACACCTTAGAGCTGATGGAATAAACACAAGAACTTGGCAGCAGTTGGAGGTAGGACAAGGAATGTACTTGGGGCTTGGACTCCCCTTTGGGAGCAGGGAGTATAGAATCTTAGAGCAGTTCAGGTCAGGAGGGATTTCTAGAGCACTGTGTGTAAGCTGGGCTGGCTTCAACACTAGAGCGTGTTCCTTGGGACCCTGTTCAGTTGTTGTAAGTACATCCAAGCTTGGAGTTAACCTCCATGGACTGCACAATTCAGCATTTGTGTTCTGCCACTGTGATTTTTTAATTTTTTTTCTCCCCTTTTATCCATTTGAAACATGCCTTGCAGCAGTTTACTGCTTTGCCTCTTGTGGGTTTTTCACATTATATTTCTGAGGATGGTCATCCAGGCTAAATGAAAACACCTTTTGCAGCATCCCTGCTCCTATGTTGTAGGCCTCAGCACTCTGCCATCATAGTGGTCGTCCATTGGACTTCCTCCAGTTTTGGATCTCTTTATTGTAGTCCAGGAGTCCCATACTATGATATGATATGATCTTGTAGGTACCAGGCAAAGCTTTCACGAATTTTTTCCTTTTGATCTTAATGCAGACGGGTCCATATTTAATCTCTATTGCTGGAAGGTCTTAAGAGTTTACTTGGTTTCAGCTTTTTGCTTATGATGACATTTCATGTATTCTGTTTTTTATTTGTGTGGTAATAGGGCCTCAAATCAATGAAGAAATTTACTTTCATATTTTAGGAAAGGAATTTTCAATTACTCTGATAATATGAGGATAACTGGGAATTTGGCCAGCTAGAAAAGGATAATTTATTAGAGCTTGTTGATGCTAATATATTCATTTGAAGTTGGACCCGTGTGTTGATTTTGTATGACAGTCCTTACTTGCTGAAAGTCCGGTTTCTGAGAATTCTTCAGTATTTGCATGGTAGACCAGCATTGTGCATTATCCATGTGGAAAATAGTTCTTGGCTTGCTGCAACCAGTCCTAAAGGTAAACTCTCAGCATTACTGCCCAATTTATCTTTGCATGTCTTGGATACTTCAGTGCAGTCAGCACTGCTTTGTTCCCCTGTAAAATGAGGGGAATCTTTAAGAAGAAAGATAAAAGCAGAATACTGTAGTTTTGATAAATAGTTTATTAAACCCTGCTCTTTTTTCCAGAAATCCAGCGAAATTTCCAAGTTACCCTATTGCAAGCTATCAGGTATCCTATACTGCTAACTTATATTGTATTACTGTTTCTCTCAACTGTGGAAGTCTTTTTTTTCCAGACCTGCAGGTATCTGTTACAATGTAAAGTGTTATTGTTTTTGATTCTTACCGAACATACTGGAATGAATGTTAGTGGTTGGAAAACTTTGTTTATAAAACGTGGTAGGAATTTATAAAACATAGTTCTGTGACTAGTTGCCTCTTTCATAGGTAAGTCAACTTGTAGGCTGTCTGGCTCTATTTCTGTTGATTTGTTTATCCATAAACCAAGCGCTGTTCTTCCTTTAGTCTGACCTTTGGCAATCTCCTGGAGACAAAATTCTGCAAGCCCTGCTTTTGTATGTAATTTTGGAATCTTACTTGGAGCATAACTTCTGACTTGTTTATGGAGGTTCTTCACCATAGCTGAAGTACTTGAACTTTTTTGATTATGTTCTCTCTGTTGGTTGTTTTGATGTATAGCTTGACTAAGAGGTGATCTGGGTTTGAGAGGAAGGAATATAAGAACTGCATCTACTTAGTTATTTCTAGAAACCAGTGTTACTGGATCATGGGTAACAAATGTTGGCTTTTCCCTTTAGAGAATGTATATTTAGTGCATTTCAGGAGACTTTGG
This sequence comes from Toxostoma redivivum, assembly GCA_013397375.1. Taxonomy (NCBI): domain Eukaryota; kingdom Metazoa; phylum Chordata; class Aves; order Passeriformes; family Mimidae; genus Toxostoma; species Toxostoma redivivum. Next base: position 1,144,535 of record VXBI01013604.1, read on the forward strand.
TGGGTCTCCTGACTAGTCCATCAGTTCTCTAGTCATGATGTGTCAGTCTTGTTCCTCCACTAATTAAGTAACAAAAATTCCTTTGCTAGAATATGTTGCTGGTTTTCCAGGATTTATTTTCTCAGTCTCTGGAAATTAAGTCGGCAAATTAGGAATATCTAGAGGTTAGAATCTTTCTTCTGTTTATTGGTAAATTGCAAAAGTTATTATTAGTACAGAATAGAAAAGGTCATTGCAGGATGAGAAGAAAACGATGTTATTGTTGGAAACATTTCCTAGATATTGTTAATTGAATTAATACCACATCAGATAAGGTGTCTGGACGTTTTTGCTGACAATGCAGCAAATACTTAATGAAATTTATGTTATATTTTTTACTTAATAGGTGCTGTATGTTACTTAAAATGTCTTGTTTAAATGTAGTGTTTTGGATGCATTGTGGAATAATGTCTCTGGAGACATCTCTTACAGTGCCTATGTGCTCAGTGTGGGTTTACCTGGTTCTTACGATTAGTATCTGCTTACTTATCTAAAGTCTATACATGGACTTAGCCTTGGATAGGCCAAGGAGCTCAAGAACTTTGTGCTCTCACTTTGTGTAATTTAGACTTACCAGGGGAGTTTCAGGGTCTTCCTTCAGAAGCAGCCGAAATGAACTTTGACTTGCCTCTGTTTCTTTCTTGCTTCTTAAGAACACATGTGAGTCTGATACTCATTTGAGAAATTGTCTTTCAAGATAAAATTGTTCTACAAAACTGAACCTTTTGAACTTTCTCCACTGTCCTTATTTTGCATCTGTTCTGCTCATGAGACTGGTAAGTCCTTCCAGTAGTTAATTTGCATGACTGTTCCACTTGTTTTGTCTTCTGAAAATAACCTTAATTGAAAGACTAATTAAAATTTGGAGCATGCATCTTGAGAGCAAGAGATGATGTGTGTATTTTTAAAACTTGTAACAAAAATTTACTTGCATTTGCAAATTAGTGTTGGTTAGATGCAGATAAGAAATTGTGTCAGTTTGCATGAGCTGGGTCTTTTTCTAGACTATTTTCATACATGTTTCTGTACACCAGCTGTCTTTTTAAGAGTAAGGAGCCCATCTACTTGAAAATGTAATCTCTGTGCTAGGTCAGTGTTAGTCTACCACAGAGCAGCATATGCCATCTCACTTTTCTATTGCTTGCAGTTGTGATCCTGAGCTGCTTGTCAGTAGTTCAAGTACTGCAGAACTTCATCTAAGGAGCCCTGACAAAACAGTCACACCAGTAAAGTTGAAATTCAGATTTTCTGAAATGCTCTAGTTGTACAAACTCTTAAATCCTAAGCTCTTCTACCCTTTTGCTTCAGTAAACTGTTATATCTTGGGCATTCTGGTAGAAAGGTACTGTGTGCCTGGAAGTCCAGAGGGGTACGTGTGTGCACCAACCGGTGTCACTGGGTGTGTATGTGCCTGCCTTGCTCAGCTCCACCCTCCAACAGCTCCTGTGGGAGCCGTCAGTGTCATGTGCCAGAGAAAACAGTTCCTTGACTATGGTGGTACCAAAATTCAGAGAAATCTGAATGGGCTCAATGTTGAGTCTGCCTGGCTTGAGAAGACTTTGAGACTATTCAGGAAGGAGCTTTGCAGCTGACTTCAAGACTTGGAGTAAATTAGCAACAGAAACCATGGCAGTGAGCACTGTCTCTGCTGCTTTAGTGGATAGGTTTGCATACTCAACGGGAGGGACTTGGTGGAAAGCTGACTTAAGAAGTGACTTCACATAAGTGACTAACCTTGCTTGGGACAAAGCATAGCTGAAATAGGGAAGAAATGAGTAGCTGAATGCTTGTGAAGCTGCTGTGCTCAACTCCTCAAGGGGCAGTAATTGCTCGCAGTTGTGTTGCAGATCTCCTGTGTTTGGAAAGAGAATTGGACAGAACTAGATAAATTTACTGCTTCAGTGGTGATGTTGGATTTATTTTAAAAGCAAAAGCTTGAAAATGCTCTAACAGATACAATATGGTTAGGTTTGACTTGATAACTTGTTACTGATGTGGTTCTAATATCGTTAGAACCACATTTTTAAAATTTGATTGAGGCTTCAGCCTAATCATGACAACCTACAAGGCTACATTAAGAGTGGCAATATACACGTGTGCAGTACATATATTAGCGGTGCTTAGAGAACCAAAATGGAATAGTTTCTTAAATTTTATTAAAAAATAAGGTTTTCCTGACACTGTTAAACTTGCCTATTGTATTAACTTCCTCTTTTCACCACGGAGGAGGCAGCTGGGCAGATCAGTATAGAGTGGTGACGCAATATCTTTATGTTCAAGCAAAAGATTGTTCCATCTCTGTCGTGTACCATAGGATGTTCTTTGTACGTAAAAATTAACTCTGGAGTTAGAATTAATTATCTTCAGATAGGTAGTCCCTCTCCACAGCTCAATTAAAATAACGAGGTTTAACAGCTGTTTGGTGCCAAATACTGTTTTAGGGGACTGTGCAAAAACAGTTTTCTAATTGAAATTTGATATCAGCTTTTGTGCTTGGCTTTTCTAAAATAAGCAGCTGCAGATACTTCGTGTAAAATAGTGAGCACATGGAACAGGAATGCAGATGTAACCCATGACACTTTAAGGACTCCACACTAATGAGACTGCAGGCATCATGCATTATGTCAGATGTTCTTGTTAATATCCTTATTGTAAATCATGATATGTTCTGATAGTTGTGAAGAGGACAGTGAGACTGAACTTATGATGAGTGTGTAATCTTTTCTTTCAAGGCATGTCAGCCCCTTTTTGCATTCAAGATCTCAAACTTATTTTTGTTATCTTAAAACGTTTGTAATGAAGCTTTGACATCTTTTACCCTAGAATTTCTGGGCTCATCTTCAGAGTAAAGATCTGTTTGTTTAGGGTTTTGGTTTTTTTTCAACTAGAGAAGTTTTGCTTCTTGTTAACATGTATTTTCCATTAGTTAGATCTCCTTAAGTTACCTTTAATGTGGAATTTTTCTTAGTGAATTTGCTCAGAAGTGAAACGGCTTAGTGCTTTTCTTGAAAATCCAAGGGACCTGTGTAAGAATAGGAGAAAAATAATTCCTTTTTGTGCTGTAGCAGCAGAAAAAATGAAAGGTTTTGCTATGAGTTATTTGCTCTGAAATATATATGGCAGAAACTTCCTCCAAGGCACTTGCATATTTTAAAGATTTACTTTCAGTTCAGGAATCTCAAGTAGTGGCTTTATCAGGACCCTGTGGTGGTGTCCTGATTTATTGCAAAGCCCTGTAGAAGTTGAACCAGAGAACATTACTTAGTTCTTTTTTGTTCGGTTTGTGGGGTTTTTTTTGTTTTGTTTTTTTTGTTGTTGTTTGGATTTTGGGTTTTTTGGGTTTTGTTTTTGTTTGTGGTTTGTTTTTCTTAAGTCTTCTCAGAATAGGTGCAAATTAGGTGGCATCTCTTCTGCTCCTTCCATGCCATCCTGCCATATATTACCTTTGTTTCAGTCTGGGACTGATTAGGGTTTAATGCTGTGTGTCCTCAGTCAAAGCAAGAACAAGTTGTAGTTTGCTGTTCTACATCTGATTGTGCTGATTTGTGGCTGCTGATAATGTTAAACCTTTGGGAGATTTTGACACTTTTTGGAGTCTATATAGAGTTGGACACCAACCAAACACTGGGACTTAGGCGCAGGCAGAGGGTGGAGGAAAAGGACAGTACAGAATTAAATTTGTATATTGACTATGCCTGCTGCTTTCAGTTCAATATATATGTGTATATATATATGTATATATTTTAAATTAAAAGTGAACTGAAAATCCCTGACATAGTACAAAAGGAGGAAGAGATGCCTGGTGCCCTGGAATGTAGGGATAGAGAAGAGTGAGCTGAAGTGCTGTGTCATCTGCTAGATAATCTGTAGAACAGATTATTTATTATGACACTGCCTGTAAAGGGAAAGTAGATAGTTAGGATTGTGGAATTGAATTGAGAGGAAGTGTGTGAGATGGGTTTTTCAGATTTAATGCATCTTATGCAGGCACTGGCAGCAGAGAGCTGTTACAATTTATCATTCCAATTTATCTTTATTTTGCTCTGAGGGTGAAGACCTACTGCTGTTCTTAAAATCCCTCAGAGGAGACTGAAGGAGTTGTTGCTCGTATATACACGTGTGCTAGCAACCTCTGATATGGATAGAGACAGAGAGAAATTGCCTTAAATTTTTGAGTTATTGCAGTGCTAATGAAGTGTGGTGAAAGCCTTTTACTTGCAAAAGGATTTGAATGTGCACAGACCTGTCACAGAGATGTGCCTCCTTACGGGGCTCATCAGTGGTCCTGATGCTTGAAGTTTATGTTTTCTCTGAAGATGGAGTCTGGAATTTGCTTGCTTCTGAAGTAGTAACAATTTGAAAAAAAACCTTTTTCAAGAACAGCCAGTATGTCTTGCATTGTGTATTCTATTTACATGCAGTAGATTTTATTATGTTATTTCTGTCATGCTTTCTTTTTTATTCTTAGATATATTTTAGAACTTGCTTGATATTTCTCCATTTTAAATGGACTAAAATATATGTATAAAAATAATTATTCTCTTATCTGTCTGTTTTTATTTTGTTTACCAGGTAGCTGTCTCAAATGATGCTACAGATCCATCCTCTCTGGCTTTAGTTACCTTACAATCTCTGCACAGCTAAAAGGGGTTTGGAGAAGTACAGTTACTGCTTAGCTTTGGCATCAGTTGTAATTGACTTGCTTGATTTCTGTGCATAAACAGTTTGTTCTTATCTTTTAATATGATAATCTGTTCTTGGTTTGAATTTCAAGGTAACTGCACCCTTGTGATACAGAAGCATGTGATAATTTGTATAAATATGCGTATTTAAGGATGGCAGTGCATACTATTAACCTTATCATATATTTCAGCACGCTTTGATTTTATTACTTCAATTGTTTTTCACATATGAAACCTATCTCTTGTATTCCAGCTATGTTATCTCTGTTGGTATAGTTATGGTATTCTTCGTGGCATCTGATACAAAGTGGCCAGGAAAAAAAACTTTTAAGTGCCTAGGTTGTTCCTGTTGCAGACATGTATTCAGCTCTTCCAGAATGTGAAGCTCAGTATAGTTTTATTTCCCAAACTATCACACTTTTAATGTAAGAAACAATCTCTACTTGATGGCCAACACAGAGTGCATTAAGGTGTTAACTGTAAGGAAAAGCAGTAATGTCAGAATGGAGGCATTTGTGGTTTGAAGGCGCTGGAGCTGCCTGCTGAGCAAAAATGCCTGCCTGCTCGAGTTGCCTGCAGTAGCAAAAATGCTTTTGTCTCAGTGGATTTTTTTTTTCTTTTAAATGAGGGAGCAAAAAATGATAGTTTCCAGTAAAACCTGCCCTGAGGTGAGTAAATAATGGAACTAACCTGGACATATTTAAATATGTGATAAACTGGATAGTAGGACAAAAGAAAATCGTTACCTTAATAATGCAGGCATGCCATGGGGGTAGAATATCTGTGCTCTCGGAGGAGCTGAGTGCTATCAAAAGCATGAAGTCTGGTCTGTACTGCGTGTCCAATTTTGGAAAAAAAGTAGTTGTGGTGTGAAGATGCAAGTCTGGCAAATTGCTTTATGATTAAAAACTAGCAATGTCAGTAAACCTAATCTCATTTTCAGTGGCTTTACGCCTAGCTTTATAACTGTTCCTGCAGTGTTTAAGCTAGCAAATATAAGACATTTCAGAGAGACTTCAGAATTAATGTGTTTTGATAGCTGCATTTAAGCTTATTTAAAAAAATAATATTTTGTGAAAGCAGATCAAACACAGTAAAAGGGTACTATGTCTCCAAGGTTTTTGTGATTTTTGGTAGTAATGTGTTGTAACAGGTGGGTGAAGAATGTGCAGCAAGAGGTTTAGTGTCTTAGTCTTTTTAAAAGAGTGAGGCTGAATGATCACCAGGAATGCTAAAAAAGGGCGTCCACTTTTATGAATTTGGAAAATGAACTTCTTTTTTATCTACTAAAAGTTATACTTTAACAAAGTCCATTGCCTGGGATGATGATAATACTGCATGATGTACCTTTTGAAGCTGGGAAACAGTGTCTGTCTGCACAACCACAAGAGGAGTTGGAATACATGATTAGGATATGTAAGGTTAGCAAATGCTTATCCTTCTTTTTATTATGATTAATTAACCCTTTTTATTAATAAAACTTTTTTTTTTAGGAATTTGTTTACCAGAAGGCAGAGTGTAAGATTTGAAAAACAAAATGATGTGCGATGGAAGTTGTTTGGAAAAGTACCTCTTGGAGAAAACTTACAGAAAGACCCAAAGAAAATGCAAAAGGTATTTGTTTAATTCTGTGTTAAGATTAATGGTGAATGAATAAGCCAGTTAAGTTTATAATCTCTATATAGAGCTGTGCAGTCTGTTTGTTTGAGTTGCACACAATTTAAGTTCCAGAAAAGGCTCTTTGTTGAAATTTTACTTCTGTTGTAACAGTGCTGTTCAGAAGATATGTTCTACTTGGTCATTACACTGAGTATGTGAGGCATGAAGAGCCTTCCTTAGTGTGTCATAAGAGAATAAAAAAACCTAAGTGAAACTCACTTTTTTCCAACTTTGTTGAAAGCAACATTTTGGAGAACTGGTTCTACTACAGATGAACCAAAGCTCTTGGCTAGTAAATCAAATGATTTGCCTTTCCAATGGGGAAAATCTTGTGAAATCCAGCTATGTGGTCAGTAGTTCATGAGCTGTTCTTTTAATGGCAAGGAAAAAGCTTTCAATTTGTCTGACATGTTCTGGGATTTTTGGATTGTATGTAGCCTTTTTTATATGTTTAAAGCTTTTTCTGTATTTCAGTTATCACTTCCTTGTTCAAATGATTGTGGGAATAGTGATGTTTGTATGGAAAGAGACCATGTAGTAAAATTTCAAAACCAGCTGCTGTGTGAAATGCAAATGCTGATTTGAAAGATTGTGCTACTTAATTCAGGGTAAAGTATTCTAAAAAGCCACGTCATGTGACTGTTCTTAGCTTGTAGTTAGGCTATTAAGGTGGAATTGAGGCAGCTTTTTGAACTTGTCACTGTACTCAACCATTCAGAATTTAGCTATAGCTTGTCTTGACACAATGGTTCTGAAGTGTTCACCAAAGATTTTTGATGACAACATTGAAGAGGCTTTATAAATGCAGTACTTTGACATTAAGCAGTGTATTTTATTGTAGTGCCTGTTCTTTAATAAGTGGCTAAATAATTTATTAACATTTTGTGGTTGTTGCTGGTACTATGAATATTTTTCCTTTACATCTAAACTATTTTAAATTACAGCTTTGAATAGTTGAATTAAATTTGTTACAAAACAGTCACTATTAAATTATTATGGGGTATGGCATCCAACCATTAGTGAGCTTCTGGCAAAATTGCAGTCTAAAACAATTGTCTCCAGTGCCTATTGGGTAACAATAACTAATCCTTCCTAAATAATTTTTTGCTTTTTTTGAAGTTGTTTTTGACATGTGGGCTTGGAGTCATGAGTAGTGCTGTAAGTCACTAATTGAGCCTCACCAGCATCTAAAAGCACAGCCTGATTTAGGTGACCCCTTGCCAAAATAATAGTCAGACAGGCTTTTTGAGCACATGAGCCTTTTCTCAAGCCCTGTAAAAACTCTTCTGACAGCGCTTACTTGTTCAACAAGTGTATATCCAACATAGCATCATACTGTATTTTAACAATGTAGGAATTAAAATCACTCCAGCTAAGTTGTTGCATGTCCTGTTTTTAATGCTGAAAATATAAGTGAATATTAGTCTTCTGATGAAGAAGCAATATTGGTATATGCTCTGGCTGGGTTGCTTTACTGGGTCACTGAAAGCTTTTATATAGTTTTTATCCAGTTAAATGTTTTAAAACTCAGAGGCTGTCAGAATGAGCAATCTTGCAGAAGCTGAAAGTGCATTTGCAATGGAGTTTTGCATTATTAATTTTTTATATCAGATCTCTTCAGGAATTCTACTTGAGCAGAACTGGTTATGCCAGGTGCTTTTGCAACTGATGTTTGAAAATGTACTAAGTCAGATGACAGCAACTCACCAAGAGTAATCACCAAAGTAAAATTCTCTCCTAGTAGACTGTAGAACTGAGTTAGGCTTTGCAGCCACTGTTTCTTTTAGACACTCTTTTCAAGCTTGGCAGGCACAGAAGTATATGTAAATACCATTTATTTCCAACAACTACTCTCCCCCTAGTTTTGTTAGTGAATGCTCTTCAAAACAAATTCCTTTAAAAATTCAAGAAGAGGTAACCAGAGGTATCATTTGGTTGTCTCTCTTTGTGATCTGTCTTCACAGAACTTGTTTGCATGTGGCCAGTCAAGATTTTGTATTAAAAGAATAAGACATACAAAGGAAAGCCAGATTTTGGCTATACCTAGAGACATGTTACAGCTTTCTTTCCCAGTGAAATTAAATTAGTTTTTTTTAATAGTGTATTTATTTTAATTTTCTTTCCTAAAATAGCAAAATCCATTTTTAATCTGCAAGTTTGGGGTTTTTTTTCCTGTCCAAGTATGCTTTGACCCTATGAGGATTGTACAGTTTAGCTTTCACTATATGAATTCCAATAAGATCTCAATGGAATATCTTCTTTTTTTGAAGTATCAATATTGATAAACTTCAGCACATATAACACTTGAAACCTTTCAATTACAATCTTTACTCAAAAATTCAGGTATTCAAATATTTTATGATCTCATTTGCTGACATTTCATGTTGGAATATTTTAAAATTTTGATGGCAGTTCCTTAATAAATAAAAATAACTATGATTTTTAACTTGGGGATTGTAATTTTACCAAATGTTTTTCTGTAATGATTAGGATATGGATGTATGTGAGGGGTCAACATTCCAGTCAATTAAAATCAGATGTACTAAGGAGGTTTACTCTGCAGCACATGATAAAGTGAAAATGAGCTCTTGAAACAGGAAAATAATTTGCTTGGCTCACAGGTGATCCTTTATTATGGGATGAACAGTGAAGCTTATAACATTACTGTAGGAAAAACTTTGTAGGTTGAGTTGGGTTAATTATAATTCAATTCAATTTTCACTTGATTTAAGCTATAATCCTAGTTGATGAAGTAAAGTGATTTTATCAAAGTCTATTTTCTGGCTTGGATCTGTTAGATGGAAAAGAGTTTCAAAGCAACAGCACCCAGCAAGAAATATGGAAAGAATTTACTACAACCCATGGTTTAGGCAGACAGTGATAAAATCTCCCATTATAAGTACTGTGTTTTCTCCAGGTTAAAAAAAGAGCCAAGTCCCCAGACTGCTGCTGCGTGGAGGTTCTCGTGCAGCTCCATGTGCCCGAGCAGTGTGGCTGGAAGCTGTGCAGCGTGGGGAGCTGCAGCCTCGTGTTCCGCATCCACACATCTGCAGCCTCTGCTGATGGCCGGTGGTGGCTAAAAATACACACACCACTTTTCTGAGCGTTTGCCTGAGCTGTGCTTTACTGCATTCACGTGGCCCATTTGGGGCCTTTGGAAGGGAAATGACTGGTTCAAGCTGGCTGCTGGTTCTGGCACGAACTAAAGCTACAGGTTTGGATAGAGCACTGTCTTGTACTGGATCTGTCTATACTGAGTTGGTCTTTGGGTAGTCTGGGTATGTGGTTGTGACTGGTGGCTATAGCTGCCAATAGAGTGAGTGTTTACACGTAGACTTCACTGCCACTTTGTAGCTAGAAACTGTGGAGTGCATTTTTTGTGTTCTGCCTGAGAAGCTCAGGGGTGTAAATTAGTCACTTCCTGTGTTCTCCACTGTTGGGTTCATTTCTATTTGTCAGCCTTCAGAAAGGCAGGATTTAGAGTGGCAGAGTTCCTTTTTTTAACAAGAAGCAAGTGCAGTGTAAGAAGGTATAGCTACTGTGGTTAGTCTAACCTATGCCTATTGTTACATTTCTTGAAATAAAGGTGTAACTAACTTCCTCACTTAATAATCATAATCCAAAACGTGCAACTTGTCTTAATGCTCTGCTCTTTAATGTCTTTCCTTCTGATCCAGTTATAAATACCTTTATTTTATTGTAATCGTATGTAAAGGGCATCTAACTAATGTGAAGGTAAATAAAAATAAGTAAAGAAAAGAAACCTATTATATCAGTGATGATGTCCTGAAAAGTCTTTTTTCCCCAACAAGAACAGTACTAAATATTTCATTCAGCAATTCCAGTAGGCTGTATTAATCTACAAAGAGTGTGTTGCCCTTGTCCTGTCTTGAAAATCACCTGCTTCAAACAAAAATACTATCATATTTAAGCAGATAAAGCAAGAGTAGTAGCTTTCATTCACAGTAAATGAAAGGGTGATTTAATACTATGTCAGGACAATTGTTCCTGAGTATGTTAATAATAAAAGCATTTAATATGACCCATTCAGGTATCATAATCTAGCAGAGTGTAGCTGACAAAGTCCTGTTCTTGATGCTGTTGGAACTTCTTCCCATATGTTAACATGTGAAAGTACAGAATATGTTACAAGCATCAGACTAATATAAAACAGTAATCTCTGAGTATTGGTTTAGATAGCTATGACAAGCTACAATATGTTTTTGAAAGGAAGTGAGGTTTTTTTCCTGCTTTTCCAGATTTAAAGCTTTTGTTTTAGCTTTCTCACTCTCTAGAATGCCTAATAAATTGTGGGGGTCAAAAGCCCTGGAAACTGGAGGGATCCTGAAGAGGTGTAGCAGGCCGTTTTGGAGGATTAGTACCTGCTTTCAGGAGTAAAGATGGTAAATAGAAGTATAAGCTTGCTGAGTTGATACTGCAGTTACAATGTCAGCTCCTGGTCTCTGCTGCAAGATCTGTTTCAGTGCTGGTGGAATGTTTGGGGGGAAGTGCAGTAGCTTTGAAGTTGTTCTCTTTGTCTCAATAGGGACAGTTACTTTGTAGCCCAAGTTGATACTTAGTATTAACTGGAATATAAATGCTGATAGCACAAGATTATTTTTAAATTTAGGAAGCCATAAATTCATGGAAAAATGATTGACTTTTGGATATCAAGTACACAATTCTTTCTAACCCCAAAATTTCAAAGCCAGAGATTATAACTTTTCAGGACAGCTGATCCATCAGTGGAAATTTGTTCTCATTTGTGTTAAATAAGAATCCATCATGCAACTGGTATTTGTGTGTCTTCCAGTGCTAATTGAAAGATATTTACACACCTGCTTCTTTGTGTAGTCAGTAAGCTTTTTTCCATGTAGTAAACTTCCACTGGTAACACACAGGAGGCTTTCAGATTCCCCCTCTTCCCTCATGGGTTTTTTAATGAAAATAGATGTCTGTAGAGAGCAAGCCTGGAAATAATGCCATGTGCCTTTGGCTGTTGCATTGCACAAACTCTTGGCAAAGCATTGCTGTGAAGCAAAGCTGGCAGTAAATGTTTGAAAGCAGATGTGTAGCCCCTAAATATTGTGATGGAACTGTCTATTCTAACTGGAGACTGGAACATTTCTATTGCTGACATGTAAAATTGAGAAAGCTTTGCTAGACTTCGTTGTGCTAATTGTGTGTTAAGCAGAAGCAAGCTCCCAAGAAACTCGACCCAAAGGTTTTCTTTGTCTGTCTTTAAGTTTATACATCTCAAACGCCATCTAAAATTAAAGAATGGGGGTAGATACAGGTTTTGAAAGGCTAAGTTTTACCATGCTCGCTAGCAACAACAAACAAAGCTGATGTTCTTTAGCAAAATGGATGGAGGTACTGTGTGTTACTGGAAACCCTGAAGATATGGATGTAAGGATTTTGAAAAGCCAGTCTGATGCTTTTTCCTGAAGTGTCTTTCTGAAGGAAGACTAACCAATTTTATGCTCTCGTTGTTCTTCTCTCACTGAGGATTCTTGGTCTTACTTTTTGCCTTGATTTTACTACAAATTTGTCATGCCTGTTAGTATTTTCACATAATTTTCTTGTGCTCTATTGAGAAGTTGTCACTTGAGCATGACAAAGTTCAGTGGAAACAGCTCCATTAATATTAAAGCTTAAACATAGTAATCACTTTAAATCACACTATGAAGGTATGTTGCCCTCCTTCATATATAGTATTTCTATTTGTGTGTAGCTTTAAAAAAACTACAGTTTCTTCTTGTCAAGACTGAAGTTGTCGCAACTTTAAGTTGTGAAGATGGTTGTATTCAGGAATATTTACATTTTAATATAGGGTTTTTTTGTAAAATTAAACAAAGAATGACTTGTCTGGACAAGTGATGAGAGAGAACATGATGTGCACTATCAGTATGAGTACAAAAGAAACTTTTGTTAGGTATGTAAGAAATTGGCACTAGTCATGGCTTCAAAGGTAATTTCAGGGATCAGAGAAGCAAACATGGGTGGAAAAAAAACACTCAGAGGTTTTGATGCAGTAGACTTATTTCCTTATTTTTCTGTAATTTCCAAGGGCATATAAGCATCGAACTTGTAGAGGTCGGAAACCCTTAAAGATATCCAAGTCTTGATGAGGGAGCTGAAGGGAAATTAGCAGAGAGATTTGAAAGCAGGAGAGAAGTAGAATATGGTTAAAAATATCAAGTGAAGTATCTTTCCCTACACTACTTCGGTGTATGTGCTGGAGTCATGGAGCTAGATAAAACACGTGCCCATACTTACCTGCAAAGACAACTGTTTGCAAACCAAAACAGTGACTGTGCTGTGGAGGGTCTCTGAACAGCGTAAAATACAAGTTGTTGTGCATTGCAAAGTAGGTGGTCTTCCTGGGTGAATACCACAAGTATTGCTATTTACAACTGATTTGAGAACTTGCAAGATGAAACGTGATATTCCTGTGATTCTTTTCCTCTATATCCTGGAGTTAACCTGGATTTTTGGCCATCTCAGAGTGGTGTCAGCATCAGGTTGATGTGGCATTGAGAGTCCTTTTATTTTAGTGTCTCTCTCAGAATGAGGGGGACATGATCTGAGTTCTAACATGATCTTCAGCCACGGTAAGACTGTTATTTGAGATTAGATAGGAAAGGTAAGTTTTCTTCTGCAACATCAGCACTAATGTGAAATGTCAGAAGAAAATGTTGCTGAGAGATTATTTGGAAGGGTATCAGGCTGGGACCATACAGATAATTAAGGTGGAGAGATCAGTGAGCAGGCATACAGATTAAGTACAGTTATGTTTTCACATGAAATCTATAATCATTGAAATTCCAGTCCCTGGAAGTAATGTTTATGGGATATGCTGAAAACAGGTGTTTATAGTGTTTTGTTCTGGCAGATGCTCACAAGAAAATAGCAGTAAAATAAAACAACCATTTAGCTTATATTCTCTTGCTCAGACATTTCCCAGATGCATGTCCTGCCGGAGGCCTTTCTTGCAGATGTTTCCGTTTGATTAACAGATGTGCAGATTAAATTGTCCTTTGCAGTATTCTAAGCAGGAGGGTGTTGTTTTTTTCTTGTTACTCTGACTCATTTGTGCAGAGTACACTGCACAATCTGATTGAATATCCCACTTTCCACAGTAAAAAGCTGTTCTTAAGCAACATGGTTCATGGTATGCTTTGTCTCTGAGTATTTCAGATATTTCCTCCTTTTTTTTTAATGGAGCATGTCACTCTATATAACCAAAACCCACTTAAATTATTTATATATAGCCCAAATGAAATGTGAACCCTGAGGGTGAGAACCATCTGATACATAGCACGTTGAATGATCACAGGCAACAGACTTCGAAACAGCAAACTGTTATTCTTTCTTGGAAGAACTAACCTGGCCTTGTCTATGCTTAGGTTTTAAATGTTCCTTAACATAATGCCTCGAAATACGATGTTATAAAAATATATGGAAAATTGTTAAAATAGTCCAGTGGCTGGAGCACAGGACTGCAAAACAGAGTATGTGGCTTCTTGCTCTTTTGCTTTACTTGTAACTTTCTGTAAGATGTATGGATTATTTTATTCATTTAACTTTAGTGTGATTGTGTGGGATCATATCAGTTGCCAGCCCAAGTTCTGTATCCCCTATAATCTGAAAGGAAAAGTAGATGCTTCCCAGGGGAAAAGAGGCAAATTTCAGAGGATTTCAGATTATGCCTATGAATAGTGTGAGGTTTTCCTCATAGCCTGGCCATAGTGTCTTGTCTTTTACATTGCTTAGGCATTCCTAATTTGTAAAGTATGGAAAGGAGAATACTGTGGTACTAAAGATGAAAAGGTGGAAGATGAAAACACATATAATGTTACTACAGTCAAATTCTGTCTTGTCACTGCTATCTTCTGCTCATGTATCCTTTCTTTAATGTAAGAGGATTAAACATATATGTATACCCATAGAGAGAGAGCTGTGTAAACAAGTAGGGTTGATGGTTCTTGAACCATTAATTATTTGTAGAGCTTGGCAGATCACTAAAGTGTACAGGTTAAGCATGCAATTCTGATTTCTCAGATTGTTAGATCAGTGACTAATAAATTACTTGCATTTCAGAATAGTTCTGTATCGGTTTTAAAATGATATAAAAAGCTTCCTAAGAAGTTGTTTGAAAGTGTAATATCTGAACTCAGAAGTGTGTTTTCTCTATTAAGTTTGAAGGATAGTCTCCTAATCTGATCTTTGCCTGAGGTTTCAGTCTTAAAATCTCCTCAAATTCTCTTTGATTACTGTATATATAAGGGTCTTCATTAAAATTATTACTTTATGACCTGGTGCCATGTGAAGAATCAGATCTTAGTTTTCCAGCCCAAAGATCATCACAAATTTCATGATCTGGTAGTCCTGCTGCATATTCTTTCCTTTCACATTTAGATTGGCTCACAGCAGGCATTGCAGAGTAACCAAAGTAATGGAACAGAACAAAAGGTGTGGTTTTGGTGTTATCATTTCCCCAGTCCAGCATATTGAAAGTCATTTGGCTGTGTAATGGTGGCACTGAAATGGTGTGAGGGGGCAGAAGAGGGGGTGGAGGGCAGTGGAGTGCTGGGTGTGCATCAGAGGAAATTTGTCTGGCAAACTATTTCATTTAGAAAAGGTAAGAGATTTCAGATGGACACGCATTAAACAGTCATGAAACAAATGAAGGGAACATTGAAGCACTGTTGAGGTACTGGTAAGACTGAAAATCTAGGGAAAAAATAGTGGGCTTTTTTGCTTGTGCAATTCTGGTCTGGTTCTTATTCCATATGCTGAGGGAGGCCAGTGGAAAAAATAAAATGCAATTAAATCTTGCACCTGTTTAAGTAGTCTCAGGTACTATTGTACATGCAGCAACCTAAAAATAGTGACTGCTACCAACTGTAACATGTGGCCAGCTGTGGTTTGAGTTGCAGGGAGTACTTCACTTTTCACCCCACAGTATCTTCCTGTGTCACCAGGCATCCCTCTCTCCCAGTCAGCGCTTTGCAGAAGTGCTGCAATATCATTCTATTTTCAGCGTGAAAGCACAGACATCTACTGCAGGAATACCAATGCCCATCTAAGGGTGCTCATCCACGGGAGCTTCTTTTTGCCTGTGCTAATAGCTATAACTTTACATGAATGGTTTTTAGATAACTTAGTTTCAGATAGTCCATGAGGTAAAGCATTAACACTGGAGCCTATAGTGTTTTGCATGAGCTGTGTTCACTTGTGTTCTGACATGAGATGTTGGGATGGCAGGTGTCTGTAACTAATTGGCAGTGGTGGGAATGAAGCCGAGATACTTTTAAACAGTGAGCTGTTTTGTATTTGGCATCATATTGCTGCATCTGTGAAATAGATGTGAAGTCACAGGCTGAAAACAATAGCTGATATAGCACCTAGCAATTCTGAGAAAATAAGTTAACTTCTGCAAAGCCACCATTTGAAAGCAGAATACCTAAGTGACCATTGTTTTCAGATCAGTCCTTGCTGATTATTTTGGAATTGAGGATCAGACTTTGATAAAGGTCATGAGCAATTCATCCTGGCAGCTGCAGGCCACAGTCGGTGATAGTTAAGAATATGAAATCCTTAGTGCAGAGCTGAGAAAATGGCAACAGTTGCAGCTCAACAGATAGTATTTTAAAATGCAAGTCTATCGAACATGGAGCCACAGCAAGTTGGGTGTCTTCACTGAGTTAAATAACAGAGCCTTTGGACAAAGGAAAAATTAAGGTTGATATTCTATCTGAATTGAGGCAAAATATTTAGCAAGAGGTAATGTGGAAGTTGTCTGAACTGTAGGAGAGATTCATATATCTGTCTCTTAGAACTGTCAGAGGTGGACAAAGCATGAGCGGTACTGAAAAGATGCTTATGCTGTAGGAAGTATTTCAGCAGAACACTGCTGCTGTTACTTTGGCACTGATGTAGGGTTTGATGAGTTTTAGCTGCTCTTACACTTCGAACAGGTACCGAGGCTGTCTGTCTCAGCAAGGCACAGCAGCGGGACTCGGTACAAGCAAACGCCTGGCTTGGAGCCAGGGACGCGGCAGTTGGGAAACAGTGGAGAGAGATTGTCAGTGTTTGAGGAAGACAGCTGCGTCCTAAACCAGCACCCGTAATGCTGAGCTGACAAAAGACTGCGACTAATGCAGACGAGCTTGTGCGAGGTTTGGATTGTCCGTCATGGACCCGGATCTGCACCGGGCAGGGCAGGGCTGCCGGGGCGGCCCGGGAGGCGGGAAGCGTGTGCCAGGCGGAGCCGTGCGTGCCCAGGCAGCGCTGGGCGAGGCGGAGAGAAGCGATGGTGTGCGGCGGCTCCGCGGGTGATTAGCGCGGCTGGCGGGGCGGGGCGGCGCGGCCGGACACACCCGCGGGAGGCGGCCCGGGCGGGGCGGGCGGGCGGCCCGCGAGGCCGTGCGGGCCCGGGCGGCGGGAGCCAGGCCCGCGGTGCGGGGCGGGCAATGGGGCTCCTGCACCGCCGCCCGTGAGGGACCGCAGCGTTCATGGTGAGCGGGGCGGCTGCAGGATCGGGGTTCGGGTTTGGCGCGATGGGCAGGCGGGCACTTGAACGCCTGTCGGTGAACCCGGCCTCGTCCGCTTCTCAGTCGCCTCACCGAGTCCGGGGAGAGCCAGCTAACTGGGGAGGGGATTCTCTTTGTGCGAGGCGAGACTCCGCCGGGATGGAAGGCGGCGGCACAGCCCTGCTGGGTTTTCGGGGTATCGGAGCTTGGGAGCTGCAGGCTGGAACCCCGGCTGTGCCGGCCATCCCTCCTGCCCTGCAGTGCTGCCGCCCGTGGAGCCAGAGTCCCGCAGCCTGGCATCTGCCGCTCCAGCACCCAACATGAATATTTCATATTCGGCTTTGTCGGAAAGTGGCTGCCTTTAAACACGCAGGGCCAAAACAAGATGACCTTGATAGAGCAGTTCGTGTTATTTTACGTTCAGTTCTGTTGTGCTGCTGATGTTTGGGGAGGCTAGGGGCGTGTGGGAAGTCACACAGCGCTCTCCCGGGTAAGAGCAGTTGGTCTTTCAGCGCTTGCCCTGTGTTCTAGAGGGTTATTTGCGTCTCTCGGTAGACATTGTTGAGGATCCCTTTGTAGGTTGGCTTGTCTTTCTTGAAGAATCGCAGAGGATCACCACAGTCAGAGCTTCTTGCATCTTAGCTGCAAAGCTGGCAGGTTCCACCCAGAATTAAACTTGGTTTCAGGAGGCGTGTTTCTGTGGGTTTTCTTTGTTTGGTTTGAATTATTTAAATCAGTGCTTTAATCTACAGCATGCTCTTATAGAACATCTTCAGACCGTAGTTCAGCTCTTGTGAACAGCTAAAGGTGAAACCTGGAAGAAAGCCTAAATGATCCCAGTGATAAGGCTGTATTTTAAATCGTAAACGGTCAGCTCATCCTAGGTTGATCCTAGAATTAACTTGCAACCTTATGAGGTTAGTAACCCCTAATTGCAGCATACCATTTAAACAGATCCTGAATTATTTGGACCTGCGAGAGACTCGAGTCTGGTTTAAAAGAAAAAGCTTAAAATGAGCTATTGTGTAGCTCAGCCTATTGCAGTATGCCTGTATGTGCAAATACTTGTATTTGCTCAGTCAGCAGATACTCTTTAATATGAGTTTGTGGAGACTTCAGTGTGCTTCATTGCTGTATCATATGTTGTGCTCTGAAATTGCCTTCTCTTCTCAGTGGAGTAAAAGATAATTTTCATAAGCTTTTGTTTTCTGTGACTTTTAGGGTGTATGGTTTTTGTGGGTTTTTTGGGGCGGGGGGGGGAACTGGGGCGGGAGGTTTTGTTTGGTTGGGTTTTTTTAATTTTCCCTAATTAAAAATCAGTCTTGTAGATAATATCACCAGAGGACATTCTTACTAATTTTGGCTACCACTGAAAAGAATGAAATTGCTACAAAGGAATCATACTTGTAATCTGATCAAATGTGCCACTCCCATTTTTGTGCTGGTCTGGCTTTTTTACTGTCGGGTAGTGCTGAGTAGAACACCAGTGAATACTTGCTGAAATGCAGGGTGGGCTTTGGCTCTTTTGAGAGGTTTGCATAATTGTGCTGATACTGTAACTAGCCATCCATATTTAGAAATCAGATATTTTCTTAACCAAGAAGTTCTTGTAAGGAGATGCACAGTGCTGGTCTAGAGGACTTTGTGCTTAGCTGAAAGGGATTTCCATATCAATTTGGGTGTACAGAGTAAAACTCCCATTGCAGCCCAGTGTGGACATTCTTTTCTCACTTTCCAAACGCAATTTTGCTCTCCAGTTGGCTGTCAGTGAAAGAAGACCCTGAATATAATTTTCATAAGTCAAACTTAAGCAGCTTTTCTAGAACTTCTACTATGATAAACATCGGGTGCATATGTTTTAATGTCAAATTCTGAGATGCTCTGGGGGGAGTAAGAGAGATTAATGCTTGACTATGTTAATTTGTCCTTACTCATTAAAAAAATCAGTCTCCTAATAGAAACCGGGAGAAAGAAAAGCCATGTGCTTCATTCCTATCAGCACATCGGATTTACTCTGCAGCTGGTGCAGCTGAAGCCCGTTATGATGGTGCACTTACACACTGGTCACTCTCAGTTGTTTTCTGATGCAAGTGACCACTGTAAGACTACTGCCTGTGCTTTCTGAATATGCTCTCTATCTCAGTACCTTTTTTACAGCATTTTTTGCTTATTTTCTTTCTGGAGGTTTTTTTAGTGAATGGCTTTGTCAGCATGAGCACTGTCCCATTACTTGACAAAGCTAAGTACTAGTCCGTAGTTTAAATGCATTTTCCTTGGTTCTTTTCCTTGTTTTCAAACTGATGTCATGCATAGCAATATTAGCTGGTATTAATGAGCCAAGCATTCCAAATTCGTGACTGTGATTCCCATTACAGCAATGTAGTCATCATAGGATTGATATTTGAGCCAGTGCCCAGTTAATAGACAAGGAAAAATAGGGATTTGTCCTGAGGGCTGCACAGACCTGTACCCATGAGTCCCACAGAAGTAGTTTGAACTAGGATTGAACTGTACAACAGAGTAGGAGACCAAGGCTGTGTTGGTCCACATTCATTGCATCATATCTTGTTTTCATTCATCCCACTTTTTAAGGTGTGCTTGGAGATGGCCTTTCTGGAAGGAATGGATCCCATTTTAGTTGCTGAATGAACCTCATTGTGTTGGAAACATAGTATCTATTGCCCAAGGAAGTTTTGATGTAATGGAAAGGTTAGGCTGAGAGAAAGCAGGCAGTACTATGTGAGGAACTCTTTGTGCTAGCAGGAAAAGGTCTATGGCAGAAACACTCTTCATAGTGCTCATTGATAGTGCACATTTGTGTTTTCCTAAATTTTATTTTAATAGAAATGGTATAAAAAAGCTGTGCATGAAAGCCTTTGAGTTTTGGAAGTGGCAAGAATAATTTTAAAGTTGAATGTAGAGGTAACTATAATGTGGATGTAATTTTTCCATAGGACTGTTTGGCCATGTTTGTTGTTTGTGTATCACTGATACTTTGTGTTCTTAATGTTTGCTGTAATACTTCAAGCACTCAAGTAGATGGAAGTTGTGTAAAGGTAGTTTTATCCCATTAGGTCATGGTTTTAGTATACTTTTTTTTTAAACCAGTGTTTGTAGGAAAAGCAAAGATAAAATAGTACCTGAATGCCAAGTCCTCTCCTATAGATCAGGGTGATGCAGTAATTAAGGGTAGAAGGACCTCTAAGGGGGCTAACTCTCCTCTCAGGACAAAGTCTGCTTAAACCAGGTTCTCAGGGCTCATCCACCTGAGCTTTGAATGCTTTCAGGGTTAGGAGTTCTGTCACATCTCAAGCAACTTGTCCAGTGTTCACCTCCCCTTCCTACAAAGCCTTTTCCTCTGGAGGCTGAGTTAGCCTGGTTCTTTTGGCCTCTCTTCATGTGGCATTTGCTCCACACCCTGACATCTCGATGCCCCTTTGCTAGTCTTGTTCCACTGTGTGTCAGTGTCTGATTACAGACACAGGTTAACATGTTATGCTCTATTGTGATTTAGGATCGTGCAAGGTTTTGTACCAAGTGTGGATTTTCTGTCTAACACTGATTTTAACCTTTTTTTCTCTTTCTATTGTTGAGCTGTTGCATATGAAAACAGTTTGCATAGGAGAAATCTTACAATGAGATTTTAAGACATGGAGCTTGTGGTCATTTTTGACTTTAACTTCTAACCATGTAAATGAAAAAGAAATTTAAATAGGTCTTTTTTTTTGTACCTCAGATAGTATCTGCTGTTTGTAAACTCCTTCTTAGTAATACTTTGTAAAAGCAGACTGTCAGCCAAAGTAACTTAAGATGTTTTTACAAATAGAAAGAATGGAAAAAACCATCAAGACTCACTCCTGAAGATAAATATTGTCATTCTTTTCAGTGTTGATGTTGTTCTAGTTGAAAAGTTTCAAAGGGACTGCAGTAGGGCAGAGATCTGAAAGCATCATCTTGAAGACTTTTGTAGACCCTTTTTAAATTCTCGATTACAACATCTTGGTGTTCTCCATTCTTGTAAGTTCCCCTGTCTTTTTCTTCTCTAGGAATATGAAGAAAAAACTGGACGAGCTCAGAGACCACTCTCTCCTAAACAGAATGTGAGGAGGAATCTTGATTTTGAACCACTCTCCACTACAGCACTTATTTTAGAGGACCGACCAGCGTAAGTTTTGGAAGTGCTCAGTGAAGGTCTCTTTAAAATTAGAGATTTTCTAACTCAGTATATTTGCTTGCTCTAACTTCAACAGATTGTTTAAAATCTACAGTAGATTTTTTTTTCAGACTAGTGAATATTAAATTGGGTTGATTATGAGAAAAAATTATTCAAATTTTGTTTTATAATAAAAGCAATGGCTTTTTTTATGAAAGGAGTTAATTAGGATAGCAGAGCTTTAGTTTTGAGTAATTCTACCTCCTAAACATGATTAAGGGATTTTTATTTTTCATAAGAGAGCCTAAGCATAAAAACAAAGCTGATACATGATAAAGAAATTGAGAAGCAAGAGTACCGTGTCTGTTTACACAGAGAAAGACCACACCTCCATAAATAATGAAACAGTACAGCAATTGCTCTGCAGTGAGTTCAGCATCATATTTTAAGGGTTGTCAAGCACTTGATGAGTTCTTTCATACCTTTTACTGCAAAGAGATTTTTGCATATGCAGACTGACTCCAAAGCAATTTACTGGCAGCTGCCTTACCGTGTTTTTCTCCTGAATTACATTAATTCAGTCATGCTTAGTCAATTTATGATTATGAATGTGATCTGGCTTTATGGGCATGACATCTGCAATTTTAGTATGGCTGCTCATTGGTGTGAAGAATTGGCATAACATAGATCTGTGTTTTCATCAACAAACCTGTATGAAAAATCCTCATATCAAAGTAGTCTGTTTGTAGGGTTACTTAAGTAACTTTCTGGCTTGGCTGATGGACTCTGTGGCAAGACATTGGGAGATGTAGAAAAATGTAAGAGTGATTATTTGTTACAGCAGGCTTTATTTTGTACAACTGGAAACAAAACATACTAGCTTGTCTGTTGTATTTAAAACCTGTCTGTTAAAAATCTCTTTTTTGTGGGATAATCTGAGTAGTACAGTGTACAGATAGATGGAATTAGTGTTACATTACAGGAAAATGTTCAGATTTTTCTTTCATTCCTACTATTGGTAGAGTGAGGAACTTCTAGTAGAGAGGTATTTTTAAATTGAAGACAATTGAAACATCACTTCTTTTGTCTAATGGGAGAACTGCTCTGGTCAGCAGTGCTGTCATCTGGCTCTCACTAAGTAATCCTTTTTAATTGTTTACCTACAGCCTACAGTTTGCATACATGTTTACCTATTAGGCTTTGAGTAGGTTTTTTTTTTTAAGACTTCAGACAGAAAAGTGGAGTGTGATTTGATTTTTTTTTTCTTTTTTTTTTTCCCCCCCAAAATACCTGCTCTTGATTTCATACTCATTTGTAGGGCTTAGGTAAAACTTCATAGTAAGAAATCAATAAATATTCCATAGTGCCTCTAGCTTCAACTGGAAAAAGTATTAGTTGAATTTTAATAGGTACTAAACATCATCTCACATCTATGTTAATGATGTTGAGACATAGGGCAAACGATTTGAGTGGTAGAATTTAAGTCAGCAAAACTTGACTTATTTAATCTGATTTTCCTTTCCAAACTTCCCCTAACTTAAATCATTTCTGAAGACTTGGATTTAAAAAAGATACAGATCAATTTACCAAAGTGAAACTTGAAAAAGAGTAGATTGGTCTCTGTGGTTAACAAACCAACACTTCACCAATGTGAAAATTTACTTTTGTTTTTCTAGTAACAATCTTGATTTGGAAGACTACTCATTGGCCAGTATAATGTGGTTATGTGCACACTGCAGGCTGTGATTACATAAATAATAATGCATGCTGACTATTAATGGTGTCGGGCTGTCAGCTGCCTGATGTGTGACACCTTGCAGGAACATGAAAGTGAATTTTTTGCTTAGTTTTTCTATTAACCAAAGATATAAACTGTTCTAGGAATAAAATACAGTGTTCTGCAATACAGAAGAACAAAATAGTTAGTCATTTCCTGTTTTGAATTTTTTCTGATCCTGTAGTTGTAAGAAATACGTATGGTTATGTTATTTACAAATATGATTAACTGAAAGGCCATGTGTTCTGACATACGAACACATGCATTTGTATGGCAGAGCCTTAATCACAAATCAAAATGTTTTGTTAGTATTAATAAGTTGAGAATATTGAGGATGATGCCACTTGTTGCTCTAGAAGAGAGGGAAAGGAGTTAAGTCTTTAAATTAGAAATGGGGTTTTAGAGAGCATAGGGAAAAGGCTGGGTTAGGGAGTCATTATGTGTTGGTAAAGAAAGTTGTGAATGTAACTGTTAGATAAGGTGAATGGTGAGAAAGAGTACAATCCTGTATCTTACCAGTTCAAATCAAAAACAGCCAGCTTTGTATATAGCAGTATGTTCTCTTTATGAAGATCAGCCTGTGGGTTCAGTTGGTTTAATAATAAAAATGCTGAAATTACCAAACTGTAGGGAAATTACTCAGCATATTTTATGTATAAACGTAGTCATAGCTGGTCAGTGTTCTTCCCTTCTGCTGACTCTGGCAAAAAAAAAGATTCTTTCCAAGGATCTGTTGTTCTGCTCTTTGACTCCTTATTTTGACAAGAAGCAGAGTGTGCTTTTCTTTTAGAAGTGTCTAGAATTTGATTTAGACAGTCATGCCAACTGTAAATATTTTTTTTTTCTTAGGAATCTTCCTGCAAAACCAGCAGAAGAAGCTCAGAAGCACAGGCAACAGTACGAAGAAATGGTGGTTCAAGCAAAAAAAAGAGGTGATGGAATTTCTTGTCTTCATAGGAGAAAAGTATCGGGATATTTCTAGATTTGAAATACACTTGTGTCAGTCTGTTGCTCTATAATGTGAGGTATCTCTGCCTCCTCTCAAAGAAGGATCACTCCCAAGAGAGAGGAGCAAAAGTAGTTTTGTTGAAAAGCCCAGCCCCAAGCTCAAAAGGAAATGGTCCTAGAATCCAGCAAGAAATAATTTTTTAATACATAACTTTTAAATGAGCAGCATCTATTTGTGTGTTTAAAAACTTAGTAATATATTGAAGAAGATGGTTCGTCACATTAGTGAAGACTGGACTTAAAACTGCAGGATATTTGTCAGTTTCATGCTGGAAACAACCTGTTCAGGCTGTAGGGCATAAGCACATAATTTTCCACATAGGAAAATATATGCAGTTATGTTCATTTGATAATCTCTCACTTAAAATTTACAGCTTTCTCAGGGATTTGCTCATAATTTCTTGCCTGAAGTTTTTCACAGAAGTATCTTAGTAATACTGTACCACGAACATGAGGTAGAGGGTGATGGTAGTGGTTTCTTTTGGCTGATGTTTTTTACCATCTGGGTTTTCTAATTAAAAACAAGCATTGCAGTAATAGGAGATTCGGACTTGGGTTTTGCATCCAATGGGAGCTACTGGAAATATTTTTTTCCAGCTGGCCAGGTTCTTTGACAGTATGAAACAGTGAAAAGGATATATGAACACAGAACTTATTTGCATTCTGCAGTTGACACACTAATAGAAGTATCCTCTTGTGATTTTGAGCATCATACACCTACAGTGAAGTTCTAACTTCATGTGACTCCTGTTCAATATATGTACTACTGTATGTGTAGTCTAAAGGAGTTTCCATGTTCTTTCTTTGCATGTAGGGTNGGACCAGGTCCTTGTGCTGTCTTCATTGAACTGAGTATGTCATTCTGTCCAGATAAATACCATGACAAACCCATTTTTCCTAAAGCCGCTCCAGATGAGCAGCTTTGCAGAGCGACACATTGTCTAGAGGTCAGGAGATCAAAGACTCTAAACACCCTCTTGTTGGTTAGAAAAAAATTGAAAGGCTGCATTTCAGCAGGCTTGCAAAGACCTTGTATCAAAGCTGAAAACATTATGAGGCAGTTGCTATGGTTCTGCTCAAGCACAGCTTCTGTAGGGCTTTAAAGTGGACACATTAGGTAAAACGTGTCCCTTCCACAGACCTTGTTCATGGTACTGCTGTTCTGCTTGCCAGGTGGGCACCTCCTCATACTGTAGGCAGCATGTGAATGCACACCCATGTCCTGCTGTAGAGACTGCCTGCATTTGTCTAACAAATTTGCCAGTGGAAAAAGCAGTAGTTGATAGTGCAGGAAGAAATACTGAGTGACAATTCCAAACTGCAAAATACATCTAAACTAGACATTAAATATGTTTTCTTTTTAATGAACTAAAGATTTCCATTTGGGATGTGTAACATTTAGATTATCCATATCTGAAGTAGCATCAAAAATGTGACTCTTGTGATTTCTTGGCAGTATACCTAAATTGTAATAGAAGAATGAACACAAAATAAAAATTTGTATTTTTTTTGCCTGTAGTTTTGAGTCTGCCATAAAAGGGGTGGGACTTTATTAGGAAATACTCTGACTAGTTCTACTAGGTGAGGCTGTTGGCTGTCTGAGGTGCTAATTAAAAGTTAATAGTATGGTTAGATTTGAAGAGTCAAAGAAATCGTACATTATCTAATTCCCTTTGTCCCATCTGTTGAAAATGAAACTTATAGTTCCAGTTTGTTCGTTATTTACTTTTGCAATCACTGCTCAGCTTGCTGTATTCTTGGGAGATTTTCAGAATTTGAACAGTCCACTGTACTTTAGGGTGAGCACAGTGTGCTTTACATGTTGCATAGCCATGACTAAGTGAATATTTAGTTTCTGGTTTCATTAACTTAAAAAGGAAATTCCTTTTTTGCAGAGCTTAAAGAAGCCCAGAAGAGAAAGAAACAACTGGAAGAACGCTGTAAACTGGAAGATAGCATTGGCAATGCTGTTTTAACTTGGAACAATGAAATCTTACCCAACTGGGAAACTATGTAAGACAGTATGTTATATTGAGTTTTAATTAAAAATTGCAGTCTATATCCTGAAGAGAAGTTGCAAAGTTAGAAGCATAATTTTTAAATGGTCTTGGAAGCTTTTGTTAGAAAATTCTAATTCTTGGACAGCTACAAAAGAAATAAGCAACATCTTTATTTCTACAAGGTGGTTGGAAGTGATGCAATGCTAAGTCTTACTTGTCTTTAATGTAGGCTCAAGATACTCGGAAACTATGAAGCACTGAGGAGTGATGTGGTAGAGAATGTAAAAGCATAAGGCACAGTACTTGAACATCATTCATATATCAGAAATTACCTTTCCTTGACTGTTTGAGCTGTTAATGTAACATCAATGTAGATAGAAGTACGTGAGTGGTTTATAAAGCCTCTTTCCAGAATGGTGTACATGCTGGGATAATCAAATGATGGAAAAAGTTATTTGTATAAAGTGCTAGAAGATTTCTTCCAAAGGCATGGGACAGGCAGTTGATAAAGTACTTTGATGGTCTTTGCTAGTCATCTTGAAAAAAACAGCCCCTAGTGCTCCAAATACAACCACCACAACAACATAGACTATAAACCAACAGCACTCAGAACTGCAATTTGCTTAACAATGGAATTCAGTTATCCTGAGACTGTATATTAAAAACACGGGATTTGTTGGAAAATGTGTTTCTGGAAAACTGAAGTATAATAAACTAAGTCTTAACAAATTGTAGATTTACATGTTTGTCTTTAGTATTTGAAGATGCATCTGTTATGGTTGCTTTAAAAAAAGATCACCTTTTCTTTTATTGGTTTATAAATTCAGAAGTTCTCCAATGTGTTCACTGTTTTACATTTTAGTTTTTAGAATCTGCTGAGAGATAAACTGATCGCTGTGGTTTTACCACTTCATTGGTATTTAGATGCTATTTTGTTCCTCCTCCTGGGCCCTCAGATTGCTGAACATCCACTGCATCCATTTCAAAGCCTGTTTTCTGTTAAAATGTATTTTAAGCTCCCACCTAAAAGTTAGTCCTTGTCACATCTTCACGCATTTTTCCAGAGGCACAGAACTGCAAAGATAGGTGAGAAGCTGCATGTCTGCGCAGCAGGGTGATGACATTGGGCAGAGGGTAGACTTCCATAACTTATTCCTGTATTTAGTCTTGTATGGAGCTGTCCACTTTAGCATAGGCAGTGGCATAGGTGTGAACTTCCTTTCCATTTGTTTACTTTTTCCCTATGATTTTTGCTAATCAAGTATGGCTGCAGATTATGGGTATTGTGATTGCCATACTTCTGTCAGTATAAAGCCATTACATTAGAAGGAAGAAAGATTTCCTTTGCAGTTCAAAGCAAAATAGTACTAAAGAATGGGTATGTGGAAATTGCATTTGACTTCTTGAGCTGTTGATGTTCATTTTGGTTTGAATCCCATCAGCAGTGGTAGGAGGATATATTTGCAATTCAGCTGGCAACGAAATATTTTTTAGAATAAATTGTTTTACTTTAAACAGGTGTTGTTCCCGTAAAGTCCGAGAGCTGTGGTGGCAGGGCATTCCACCGAGTGTGAGAGGCAAAGTCTGGAGCTTGGCAATTGGAAACGAATTAAACATCACCCATGGTGAGGCTGCTGTTTTTTTTGACATTTTTTACAAAGTGAAATAGCATAGGGACATTCTTGTGTGTTGTGGTGTGGGTGTGAGGAAATGTTATCTTATTATGCTTTTCTTGTGCTGCTTTGATGTGTTTTATTCAAAAATACAGCGTCTTTTAATCTTGCAGCTGTTCTAGGACTGCTGCTGTGAATTGTTTCTGAGTATTACTGTCATTGTGTCTTGCTTTGATGTTGAATGGAGATGGTCAGAATTAAAGACTCAAGTTTTGTTTTTTTTTCTTTTTGAAACACAAGTTGTTAATTTTGAAATGCCTATGAGTATGTGTATAGTGTGCTTCCTTTGATTAGAAGCAAGACAACAGGTTTGTAAGAGATTAAAAGACCTCAGCAAGATTTGTACTTAGTTTTGGGAAAATGGAAATAATCTGTTACTTCTGAGTACAGAAAAATTCGTCTCTTAAAGACTAACGTATGTAATTAATTCCAACATGGAAATGTAGTAGACTGCCTGTACTGCTGCTTTTCTGTGATTGCTTAGTTCCCTTGGGTGTAGTTCTCATATGTAATTTGCTAGATTTTCCTAATTATCTATTCGGACTGTAATTTTGAACATCAGTGCTCTGCAATAAAAAGCAAATATTTGAACTAAAGCGCAACTTGGATTGCCTTTCCTTTTCACTTAATATGAAGTTACAGGTGAGTAGAACACGCCTTTCAAAACTGTAACCCAGTTAGAAGTTCTGCAACTCTCAATGCCTGGGGCAGCATTCCCCATGTGGTGGTAGGTGGTTAGTGGATATGAGCAAGCACAAATAGTGGACTTAGTTTTGTGTTTTTCTTTTTTCAGAACTGTATGATATTTGCCTTGCTCGAGCCAAAGAGAAGTGGCGATCACTTAGTACGGGAGGGGCTGAAGTAGAATGTGAAGGTATGATTTTTGTAAATGATTTGTGCTGTGACAGAATAAGACTTTTTTAAACTAGTTCCTTAAAATGAAATCACATATTTTAAACAGCAACAAAAAAGACCAGCTATAAGGCTGTGTTCTGGTAAAAAGAAAATGTCTTTTTGTGAAAGTAAGTAATAGCTGTATTTTTATCAATGAAATTCTGGTGTTGTACAAAATGCACTTGTTTGGATTTTTTTTATAAACAATTTCTGTATACAGTTCTTATTTTGATGCAAATTTGTAGGAAAACTACAAATAGTAGTTTGGGGATTCGCATTTGAATTGCACCACTAGCATGCTTTTCTGTAACTATAGTTTTGGGATTGCAACTCGGGTTAAGGCAGAAAATTGCATTTTAGTCCCTTATTGCAGCTTTGAGCTGAAGTCATTGGTGTGTTTCAGAGAGCAGCAGGGGTTTTTTTTTGCAGATGAAATAGTTTGAGATCTACTAATTAATTGGAAGAGCTGACTGTGTTTGAGAGATTATGAAACTACATGCAAATGATTGAAATTGCCTTCATTAAGTAATTATACTGAGCAGAGAAAAAAAAGGAGGACATACATACTGACATTTATGAGCAGAAAAATGTTTTTGATTGGAAATTCCCTTTATCCCCTTGTTCCCTTAAGATTGTTTATATCTTAAATAAGATAACATCTAGTATGTTTCCAGTTTCCTCTTGCACTTCATTTTCTGAGTGTAGATGCTCATGTGATTGATACAAGCATTGTCTAGTGACAGCTTACTCAGTAAACAGCAGTAGGTAATTCCCAACTATACAGAACAGACAGAATACCAATATGAATCTTGATACCAGAAAGAAGACTAATGCTATGGAAATATACTTGGTATAAGATCTATTTCAGTTATGGAGAGTGTATTATAGTGTTAGTAACAAGAAGTACAAAGACTAAATAAGCATGAATCTGAAAGGGAAGCTTTTACAGTAGTAGAGATAGGTGGCATCCATCACAGGCTGCCACTTTAGGACTTCCCTCTTCCACCACAGCTTTTCCACAGGGGCAGCTAC
Source organism: Toxostoma redivivum (assembly GCA_013397375.1). NCBI lineage: Eukaryota > Metazoa > Chordata > Aves > Passeriformes > Mimidae > Toxostoma > Toxostoma redivivum. The sequence continues at coordinate 1,173,990 of VXBI01013604.1, forward strand.
TTCAGGATCCACTGGGAAGCCTTATTGGAGGTGAGGGGGTCACAAGTTAACAGACTTGTATCTGGCTAATGATTTGCCAGCAGATTCAGGAAAAGTGCCTGACCTGCCTTGCCCTGCTTCTTTCCCCACTTTGGCTCAAAACATATTGAGGGTCACTGGGCACTGTGGAGTTGCTCTAGGTCAGGACATACTTTTTGCTTAGCCTGTTGGCTGAATTTGGGGAATTGTTCTGTTTGTAGCCTTATTCCTTAGCATACAAATCAAAATCAATTAACTGTGCAAAAGGTAAACCTTACTGGAATATAAAAAAAAAAGAGCAAGTGTACACTGGCCTTTGAAATAAATGTAGTAACTTTGGCTTTTGCAGATGCTGGGTTTTCTGCAGCTGACAGAGAAGCAAGCTTGGAGTTAATAAAACTGGATATCTCAAGAACGTTTCCTAGTCTCTGTATATTCCAACAGGTAAGCAATGTTAACTTCTGTCTTGACATCTCAAGCAAATTAAGTTTACATAATCTGGCCTGTCCCTTAGTTGGAACAGACTGTTGAGTTTTGAAGGAACACACATGTTGAGAGGATAAAGTTCCTAGAGATTTTGGAAAACTAGAAATAATGTGGAGGAGAGTAACATCAAGGTGCATACAAAACCCCAAACTGTTTGGTAATCATTGTGATTTACCTAACCTAATTCATGCTGGCTTCTATCTGATCAAGTGATGTAGGTGAGTGTTCCAAATTCATTGAATCAATGCTGCTGGTTGTAAATACGCAGTGAGAGAGAACATCTCAAACAAATGGGACTGGTTGGCCTTTTTTTGGTTTGATGCAAAACTGATTTAACTTGTATGGTTTTGGTGTGTTTTAGGGACTCAGTTTAATCAGATTTTGTCCTTCTATGCACAGATTTCAGTAGCCCTGTAAAAAATATAGATTATGATAAATGAACATTTTTAGGCAAAAAATTTTTCCCTTTGGAAATTCTCAGTCAGTTACAGAACTCAGTGCAAGATATGGCAGCTGTTAATAGTCAGAAATGTGAAATTCTTTTTAGCATTCATGTCCTTCTGAATATGCTCTTTCTGTATTATGGCATATTGTTGTTTTGACTCTTTTCTTCATGGTTTACTTTTGCCTCCAGTCTCAGAGACAATTATGTGGTTTGCATTATTGTTCTACTTCCTTAGCGCTATTGCCAAAGTGCTGCTGAGATGTAAGGAATCTCTTAGACTTACATTCCTATTGTGTAAGTCTTTAATGTCTAATCAATTTATTGGATGAACTGTATGTATTTATAATAAATGGGGTTTGGAGAGTTGTTTCGTTCTGTTAAAGCAAAAATTATTTGGAATAGTTAAGTTGTTCTAAGCTACATTGGGAAAGAGTGTGTCCTTCGTTGGTAGTAATAGAGACCATATGTAGCACTGAAGGTTTTTTAACCTGCTTGTTGTATAATCTGATGTATTGTGCTGTTCTTGTTTAATTATAGGGTGGTCCTTACCATGACACATTGCACAGTATTTTAGGAGCCTATACTTGTTACAGACCTGATGTGGGCTATGTAAGTGAAGAATTTATTTTTTCAGGGGTGTGGAGGGAGATATTTTTTAGGGGGAGGAAGGATTTTATTAATCAGTCATTTTTAGACTGGTATTTTATATACACACACACACATATATATATATGTATGTATGTATGTATACTGGTTTTAGATCTGTATGAATTGGGAATTTGTGTGTTTTTTCTATTCCACTACATGCTTGAGAATTGTGTATAACATTTATTTTGCTAGATTTAAGCTTTTTACAGGTTAAGTAATTGGAAAACTCGTATTTGTACTGAAAAGTACATAATTTGAAAATCAGAATCAAAGACAAGATGTAGTTATGTTCTTATTGTTAGTATCAGTCTTACTGAGACTGCCATTGAATTGAAATGATTGGCATTTCTGTGCCTTAAGCATTGTGAGTTTCTGGACCAGTCTCTAAAGCAATGCCTGTTGAAGCTACATGAACTCAGTCATAGTGTTTGAAGTAGTGATTATGAGAGGACTGAGTAGATTTCATTTAGTCTCTGTAGGCAGAGCAGGATTATTCAGAGTCTTATTCTTTATTCAGAAACAGTTTTAGACAAGGCAAGTGTAGAGGGGGGACGTTCCTACTTTGTAGGTAGCATATAAGGCTTGGCAAGAGCTGCTGGACATGACTGCTGGGAAATGAGACAAAGGGCAGATCAGCTGCTGTGCTTCCTGGGGCACAGCAACAACCTGTTGTGTGGGGAAGGAGCTTGTTCCTCAGGTTTGCAGGAATGACAGTCACACCTTGTTCCATGTGACTCACAATGGCAGCACTACACCCTCGGGGTGAGAGAGATTTGCCTGGATTCCACAACTGACTTTGTAGAGAAAGGTAACAATATCATGAGCTCATGGTAGATGAAACAAGTATAATCTTAAAATGGTTTTATTTATCAAATGAGTCAGTGCAGTTGTCTTTAACTGCTGGTAATTTATTGAAAAACAAAAGTACAGGCTTTGTCTCCAGCGTTCAAGTCCAGCTTTCCACAAATAAGGATCTAGTGACCCCATCCCTGGGAGAAAAGGAATTACTTTGAAACACCTTATTCTTCAAAAAAATCTTGATTCTGTATATTTGAAAGTATTGTCAACCCAGCCTATCTTAGGAGTTCAACTTGGAGTCTTTGAAAGATGGCAGCATGGGAACTGTTAGCTTCCATGGACTGAACATGTGATATCAAGGGGCATGTGGGTTAAAAAATCCTCCTTTTCTGAACATTTCTCAAGATGCAGAAGCTCAGTGAGTGCATCAAACACTAGTGAACACAAGGAAAAAATGAGGCAACATAATACTGTTATTGCTAAAGGGTAACACTTCTCCTTTCTTCAGGTCCAGGGCATGTCATTCATAGCAGCTGTATTGATCTTGAACTTGGATACTGCGGATGCCTTCATTGCTTTTTCTAACCTTTTAAATAAGCCCTGTCAGATGGCATTTTTCCGTGTGGACCATGGCCTTGTAAGTATGCAAAAAACCTTTAGTCAGCATACTGTGGATGATGTGTAGAAAAAGTTTTTAAAAAATAAATCTTAGTGATTTCAGCAGCTTGGAAAAGAAATCAGAATTTATTATAAACCAACACACTTTATAAACAAAAAAAACCCCAACACACATATGCAGAATCCCTCAAAAAAGTGAAACCCAACCAAAGATCACCCGATCAGCCTTTTTGACAAGACATGTGAATGAAATTGTTGAGTAGCTATTTTATGATGCTCAGAGAATAGTTAGGAGAATATTCCCCTAGGTGGTTTTCAGCGCTGCAGTTGAGAGCTGAAAACACCTTTATAAAAGTGTCTTGAAAGTACTTTTTATCATAGGTAATTGGTTGCTAAAAATAGACTGTTGCAGGGAGAACCAGGTTTTCCATATCTTCCTGTAGCAGCTGTGTTTGAGTCCCACAGGCTTCTTTTCAGAGAAAGAAACCTCTGACCCCTCAAGTTCTCACTGGGAGCTGATTGTCTGATTTTCTCTAGAGTCTCTAAAATTTCATGTCAGCAGGTACACTAGCAAAATAAGGCACATCTCCTCAAATGTGGTTTTAATTTACTTTGAAGGTACTTTTGTGTAAAATGTATGGCATTCTATATTTCTTTCTCACCTCTTAGCACTATGAAAACAGGATCTGCTTCTTAAGAATTCAAATGCTAGAAATAAAGTGAGGGAATTGATGATGACAGCAGTCACTGCTGTTGCTTAAAAAGTAGACACTAGAAATCCTATCAGTATTCCTGCTGGAAAAGCATTCCCTGCTCAGTCCCTGAATTTCATCAGTTGTATATACCATGGGAAAATGTGCCACAGGGCAGACAGCATTGCTAGAAGCAGTATCAGCTATCTCCATTACAGTACTTGGAAAAAGAGGACATGCTTATGCATTCATTGTGTAAATACGGTTTTTGTGAAGATGATTTTAGAATTGAATTGGATAGAATAAGATAAATATTTTTTTAGTTGAGCTAGTGGGTTTTGCAATTCTTTCAGATAGTTCTGTTCTGTTAGCCTGGCCAAACAAGGACTGTGGGATAAATGTGTGCTTACAGAGGGCAGAGATGGTGATACATGAAATATTAATGTCATGAAAGCAAACCCATGATTTAACAATACAAGAAGAATGTCCTCTAATATTTCAAAGGGACTAGTGACACTTGAGTGAGACAGTTTTTGCTTTCTGTGGTGAACATACTAATCTGCAGTCTACCCTCATCTTCTTGTGTCATCTTAGTAAGCAAATGCTGATTTGTTGTATAGTAAATTAATAAAAAATAGTACCAGCATAAGTTAGTTGTATGAATAATAGTGATTTATATAGGTTTATCTTGACTTCTTTTGTTGGTTAATTTTATTAAACTATATTGTTTTTTTCATTACCACTAAGGAAATGTCCTGTTGAATGTGAATTTGATCAAAATAACTACTTGTACTGCTGCCCACATTGCTATCAATAGAAATAACTGTAGCACTGACGTGTAAGGTCCTGCCTCTGCAATACTTTTGAAAGTAGGAACTTCAGTAGAGCTGTCTTACAGTGGTGCCAGCAGATTATTTTGAAAGTTGGACTGTCTGATGCATTACCTGCTTCCTTCTTTATACTCACAGGTCTCATAGGTGCTTGGATTTCATGCATTTAAAAATCCACACTGGGAAGCTGTTTCAGGGGTACAGTTCTCTAAAGTGGATTCCTGGGTTTCTGGTGTCATGTTTGACATGAAGACGTTTCTCAGTAACTGACAGTTCAGAGATTTCAGTAACCTCAGTTATTTTTCTAGCATACTCCCATCTCTGATTGACTTAAAGCCTTATACTGACTATCAGACTCAGGTGTTTATTTGTCACTGTTAATGAAAGTAGTCCACCATCTGTCACTTCATTCAGAGGAAATAGGAAATACTTCTGTAAGGACATTAAAAAATCCTGGGGAAGAAACTTTTCATTCTTTAAGAGGATTTCACACAGAAATCCCTGAAAGGATCCCTTTTCCCTTTACCATCATGTTTTGGGGAGAAGTATGCTGTTGCAACTCATACTTCAAAGAAATCACAGCCTTTCTTTATTGCTTTTATTGGGATTTGTATTACTGAATCATTCAAGGACCTTGCCTAACTTTGCTTCCTGTAGTATTAGGGAAGGTGATTAAATAACCTTTTAACTCATAATTAAATTGAAAGATTTATTTTTAACATGCTCTCTGTTATGAAATTTGACTAAACACTCAAATTCTAAAGTAGCATAGGAGTCTTTGTGTTAAAAGCAATGAAATTCAGGGGTTATGATGTCAGAGAGTTACAAACTGTTTCACTTGCACAGATGTTTTGTCCCAGTCTTTAAATTTTTTGTCTAAAACTCATATCTTCCTTTTTGCAAAAGAAATGCCTATTATCTAAATGTAGAATGTATGGTTATTATGTTGGTATTAGACTATTAGAATAGCTTTGGTATTAGAATATTATTTTATGACTGGAATATACTGGATTCTTCACTGTTGCTGTGGAGTATTATTTTAGTTTTGTATTTCATTATGTTCCATTGGGTCTTGGATTTTATTCAGTATAATATTAAATTACTGTCACAAGCATAGAACATCATTCTGTTTTAATTATTTTGAGAAATCAGTAAAAAACTTCTGTCCTGCTGGTATTTTTCTTTCAGAAGGAAGCTGGCCAAGACCTAAAGGAAATGTTACATTATTTAGTATGAGAATCCTATATAGAGTGGATCTTAAACTCTTAGTGCTTGCAGATGCTGCCTTTTATGTAAATGCTTAGCTCTTTTTAGTATCATGTAACTCATTGATCCTGTTTTTGAAGAGTGTTAATCCTACAACAGATAATGCATTGAAGCTTGTTAATAAAACAGCTAACTGCTTATTTTCTCCCTGTTATCTTTTCTCAGATGTTGACTTACTTTGCTGCATTTGAGGTATTCTTTGAAGAAAATCTGCCAAAGTTATTTGCCCACTTCAAAAAAAATAACTTAACTCCAGACATCTATCTAATAGATTGGTAAGATGTTGAAAGTGTAATTGCTAATTTGTGTGACATACAGCTCCATGTCAGAATTCATGACAGAAACTGGAATGTTCTTACCTGGTTTAAAATTCGTCTAAGATAAAGGCTTTATTTTTTGTTCAGCACTTAAGCTGTCAATCCAAATCATTCCCACCTACTTCTGTGATGTTCAACATTTGCCTAACCTTTATTACTGTACTGTGTTAAGTTGGAAGCTTTTTTTGTTAATACTGCTGGATAGAAGTGTTTATCCATATTTAGTGCCTGTTTGGATTGATCTTCTGAGGAAATTTGTCTGTTGCATGTGCAGGTGTGTACCACGGTCGTCTATTCAGAAAATATTGCCAGTCTTGCATTTGAAATGTGTACTTTGTCCTGCACAGATCAGGAAAAGCATAATTAAAACATTTGCCTATACAACATAAAACTCAAAGCTACAGAAAAGCTATTCCACTTAGCAAATAGGCAATTAGAGTTTTTTATTAGATGAAACTGTCTTCCCTTTAAGTTCTAGTATAATCAGAGGAAAAAAGACAAAGATCTTGTTTGCACTTCTGCCAAATTTCAGTCAGGTATTATGCACTCCAAATTGAGTGTTTGCATTTGTGCCTATCAGGCCTTGGTTTGGGGCAGTTAAAAAGTCTCTTTTCAGTAAGACTTCGTTTCAGTTTTGGGATGACATGAAAGATTTTTTTGTGAAAAATTGGTTTGCCCTTACATTGTTGACAATGTCTTCTGTTCTCAGGTATTTGACAAATATCTTAAGTAAAAGAATAAATGCCCAGTGGTAACAGTGGAATTTTTTTCCCTGAGATTAATAAGCTGTTATTTTGGAAAATTTTTGTAATGTTAATGCAATTTTACATGAATGTATCTGGCAGTACCCTGATCTTTAAGGTCTAGTTGGTAGCACTTAAGATCTCTTAGACAAAAACACATTTCAAGTAAATCAGTCCAATACAAGCTCAAAGTTTGAATATATTAATTTTCATAGGATCATAGAACTTCTGAGGTATTGGAACAGTCCTCTGAGATCATCTAATCTGAACCTGCTGCTCAAAGTACAGTCAATTAGAGCAGCTGGCTCAGGACCTTGTCCAGTTGGGTTTTGAGTATCTTCAAGGAACAACACTCCACAGTCTCTTCAGGCAACTCTGTTCAGTGTTCAACCACACTTGTGGTTCACAAGTTTTTTATTTTCTTATGTTTAAAATGGCATTTCCTGTATTTCATTTTGTGCTTGTTGGCTCTTGTCCTTTCACTGGATACAACCAGTGAAACCAGCAAAAGTCTTGTTTTCATCCTTCTATCAAATGTTTTTAGATATTTAGGTCCAAGCCATCTCTTTCAGCTGAACAGTGCCAGCCTGCTCAGCCTCTCCTTCTGTGTCACATGTCCAAGCCTTTCATCACATTCATGGTGAACTAGACTTGCTTCAGTATATTCATGTCTCTCTTGTACTGGGAAGCCCAGAGCTGGCTTGTCAAAGCTGAGTAGATGGATGACCTGCCTTGGCATGCTGCCAGTGGTGTTTCTTGTTCAGCCCAGGAATTCGTGAACAATCTTTGCTGCAAAGTCACATTGCTGGCTTACATTCAGCTTGGTCTCCACGAGAGCCTCTGTGTCCTTTTCTGCAGAGCTGCTTTGCATCCAGTTGGCTTCCCAAATAGACTTGTACCTGGGCTTACTTCCTACCATGTGCAGGACTTGGCATTTCCCTTTGCTGAATTTCATGGGACTCCTGTTGGCTCATTTCTCCTATGACTTAAGGTTGCTATGGAGTGGTGTCAGCCACCCTTCCCAGTTTTATATCACAGCACAACTGTGCTGTGGGTACAGTCTAACCTATCATCTGGGTCCTTAATGAAGACATTTAAAAGGTATCAAACCCTGGAGTACACTGCTAGTGGATCGACTTGAAGCTATAATTCATGCCACTAAATGACAGCCTTCTGAATTTGACAGTTCCAGCCAGTTTTCAGTCCACCTCACTGTCTATCTAATCCATACTTCATCAGTTCATCCACAAAGATTTTATAGGATACAGTGTTGAAAATCTTGCTAACATCAAGATACACAATGTCCATTTCTCTCCCCTCTTCCACCCACCAAGGCAGTCATCCCATTGGATAAGCTATCAAGTCTGGGCATGATTTTGCTTTCATAAATCCACCCTGTCTTCTCGCAATCACCTTTTTGCCCATAATATGTTGTGAAATAATCTCAGGACTTTTTCTTACATTACTTTCTCAGGGATGGAGATGAAGCTGACTAGCCTATAGTTCCTTGGATCCTGTCTCTTAAAGATAGGAGTGGCATTTGTTTCCTTCAGGTCCTCAGGAATTTCCCTTGATCACTGTTTCAAAGATAATTGAGAGCGGCCTCACAACAACACTAGACAGTTTCCCTGCACACTTGTATATGCTCAATTTATTTAAATGTTCTCTAATATGATCCTCCTCCAGGTAGGATAGGTTTTCCTTATTCTAGGCTTTTCCACTGGTCTGGAGGACCTGGGATTCCTAAAAGCAAGTCTCAGTAAAGACAGAGGAAGTTGGCAGTGAGTACCACAGCTGCCTGCATGTTCTTTGTCACCAGGTTTCTTACCCTGTTCAGCAGTGGGCTTGTGTTTTCCTGAGTCTTTTTTTTTCCTGCTGATGCAGGAAAGCCCCTCTTGTTGTCCTTAATATCTGTTGGTTGATTCAGCTCCAGATGGACTTCTTGTGCTGCCTTTGCTTGTTCTGCGTGGTTTGTATATGCCTGTTGCACAGAGGGTGGTGTAATATCGGCTTTGTGTGACTTAGCTGTTACACTGGGATTAAATTTTAATGCATCATGTGTAGGGGAATTGTTGGGAATTGTAATGAATAGGCTCATTTCTCCCAACATTTAATGAGAGAAATACCATGAGAAGGATTTTATGACTGAAGGCTGATAATATAAAACTGAAGTAGAGTGCACAGAGAATAGAAAAAGTACTAGGATAAGGTAGAAGGGAAGAAAGAGAGCAGAGGCTGGTGTGTTCCATGATAAGAGGAAAGATGTTGAAATTGTGTTGCCTCAGTGTTGTGAAAGCCTGTGTGTGGAGGAAGCAATTGAATCAAAGGGACATCAGAATAAGATGACTGTAAACATGTGGGAGAGTAAATGGATAGAGACCACTGAAATCATCAGGTTATTGTATTTTTAATGGACAATAATGTCAATAGCAGTCCAGAAATTACATGAGCCTGTTACATGATGAGGATGGTCACCTTACCAACAGAGATACAGACAAGGCAGAGATATTTAATGCTGTCTTCACTTCGGTTTTTAGCAATGATGATGTGCTTTGGAGGTCCCAGAGCCCTGAGCTGGAAGACCATGGCTCTGAGGATGATAAACTTCCATTTGACTCTGGGCTTGTGTGGGATTTGCTCCTCCAGCCTGATGGTCTATGGGGCCTAAGGGGATTCATCTAAGAGCTAGCTGATATTATCATGAGACCTCTGTCAATGATTTTTGAACAGTCTTGAGGATCTGGAGAGGTTCCATTTGTCTGGATTTTCAAGAAGGGTGCCTCTGGAAACTAAAGTGTCAGAGTCACTACAGTGACTGGTAAAATTATGGAGAAGGTTATTCTGGGACATATTGAAAGATACCCGGAGGATAGCACAGCCAGGTTGACAAGGTGAAAGTCCTGCTTCACAAACTTAATTTCCTTTTATGACAAGGTTACCCTCCTAGCTGGGTAGATATATTTTCAGACTTCAGTAAAGATTTTGATACCATGTCTCACAGTAACCTATCCAGATTCTCTACCTAGGATGGGGCAATCCTGGATGTATGGACATACTGGGGAATGAGATGCTGGAAAGCAGCACCACAGAAATGGACCTGGGGGTCCTGGTCAGTGGCAAGCTGAACATGAGCCAGCAGTGCCCTGGCAGCCAGGGGGGCCAGCCCTGTCCTGAGGGCATCAGGGACAGCATGGCCAGCCAGGCCAGGGAGGGGATTGTCCTGCTCTGCTCTGCTCTGCTCTGCTCTGCACTGGGGAGGCCTCACCTCGAGTGCTGGGGCAGTTTGGGACACTGCAATGTAAGAAACATGGTTAACTATTAGAGGGTGTCCAAAGGAGAGCAATGAAGATGTTGAAGGGCCTTAAGGGGAAGCTGTGTGAGGAGTCACTGAGGGCACTTGGTCTGCTCAGCCTGGAGGAGACTGAGGGGAAACCTCACTGCAGTTACAGCTTCCCTGTGAGGGGAGGAGGAGGGGCAGGCACTGATATTTTCTCTATGGTAGCAGTGCATGAAGCTGTGTCAGGGGAGATTCAAGTTAAGTATTAGGAAAAGATTCTTCTTCCCAGAGGGTGGCTGAGCACTGGAACAGGCTCCCCAGGGAAGTGGTCAAGGCACCAGCCTGATAGAGTTCAAGAAGCTCTCAGGCACATGATGTGATTCTCTGGGTGGTTCGTGTGCAGGACCAGGAATTGGACTCGATAATCTTTGTGGGTCCATTCCAACTTGGATTATTCTGTGATACTATGGATTACTAGTTGGATATGATACTGTTATAAATGAGGTGATTGCTGTGTAGGAGAAACTAAAATTGAGAATCCTCGTGGTACGGACATGTTAATATCATGCAATTGTCTAACTTTACATTGTAAAGAAAAAATTCTGATAAACAATACCAGAAATTAGAGATTTAGAAAAAAATACTGTTTTGACAGAAGGTTGAAGGTTTACATTCCCTTTAGCAATTTTGCTGTGATAGAACACTCCTTATTGTATTTTCTTGAGTGAATATTTACATGATTAGTTGTTTTCTGTTAGTACATATATAAGGAAAAAAACAAACACAAAATCAAAACAAACAAAAAAGAAAAATTACTGACTTGTGAGTGAAGAACTGAAGTGATGAAGTCTGTGCTGAAGTGTTATTGAAGTGTCTTGAGGCATATCAGGTCCCCTTTTTGTTACCTCTGTGAGTGTTAAGGGCACTTGAAGGAGGCTTCAGTGAGGAGTGACTGTGGATGGTGCTTCTCAAGGTCTTTGTATCAGTGAACTGACAATTAATGTTTCTTGCTGACTACCTGCATCCATATTCAAACTGTTTATTTTAATTCCAAGGACAATTTACTGTGTTCCTTTCCATGCCTAGAGGGTTACAACACTGATCTTGCACAGGAATGTAGGCTACTTGAGATAGATCTGCCCAATACCTTATTAAACTTTTTCATACTTGAGCTACACAGCTCATACTGCTGTCCTTAATTTTGTTAGACAGTGTAGGCTGTATTTATGTAAAACTTACATATTTTACTTAAAAATATGTGTAAATGTATTCATAGGTGTGTTGTGTGTGCATACATATACATACTTTCTACTTCAAAATACTTTGATCCTATAGGAAGCAGATTTATATTTTTTTTCTTTAAATTGCCACTCAAGAGTGTGGCTGCAGTGTATTTAAAGTCAGGGGAGAACATGGTACAGCATTGCTTTGAGTAGGCAGACCTTTTGCTTGTAGGTAAAAATCTCTGTGAAACAGCCTTGCTCTCTAACTTTACTTTTTATTTAAATGAATATTTGTTCTGAGCTCCAAAGGGATGCCTGCTGCTATTCTAGTGGCTGGTGTGGTTACTGTGCAGGAATGTGTGCAGTAAATCTCAGCTGGTGCCAGCTCTGGGAGGCTCCAGTAGCTAGTGCTGCCCAGACCAGTTGCTGGGAAACCCTCCTGCTCCTGCCACAATTAGAGTGGAGACAGCTAGTCTGTTTTGTGCTTCTTCCTGTCACCCCTGCTGCAGAGAACAGCATTAAATTTATGTGCTTAAATCAGTTTTGAAGGGATATGTTCCAAGAAAAAGAAATTTACACGGGCCCAGCTGTGCAGGTTTTCTTGGAGCTGGTAGAGGACTTAGGGAGGAGAGCCCCCCTGCCAGTTTAGTTCCACTGCTGCTTTCTATGATGGGAAAACTCCAAGGACTGAATAGTTTAATTAAAGGTACTGTTTATTTAAAGGACATTATTGGGGGATACCTGCCACAAGTAAGGCATCTCATTTAAAAAGGACCCGTGTACTGTAAGCCTAAACTCCAACTGATAAATCTTGTAGAAAGAAGTCAACAACTATACGTAGTTTTACATTTTTTGGTGAGTATAAAGGGGATCAAGTGTGAAAAACCAATAAAGAGCAACGTGCAGTCAGGTTCACAAAAACAGAGGGGAAATAGTGCATCTGAATAGCCCTCTCACTCTGTCAGCTGATGTTCCACAGGCTCTTGTGAGCAGAGTAGAATGTGGATTTGCCAAGGACACATGCTGTCTATTTATGGCCCGCTGCTGCTATACAAACACCTCTTTATCCCTACTCAGGAAAATGATTTTGGCAATAATTATGGCCAAGGGCTGTTTGTACTGATGGATTGATCAGTGGTTCTTTAGTTTACATGGACTGTGATTGTGCTTAGTGAACACCAACTTTTTATAAACACCACGTGCCTGTTAGGATAAAGGTCCCAAGCCATTTTGTGTGGCTGTTTTTAGTGGGCTATTCCAGTTAAGTATGTATATGTTTGCTTTCTGTTACTTGGAGAAAAGCATAGTTCATGCCCCCCCAAAAATGCTTTTTTGCAGTTAGCATTTTATATTAAGTAGTACTTACTTTTCTTTTTTCCATATAAGAAACTTTTTTTAGACTGAAATGGTTTTAAAATTTACAGATGCGGGAAAGGAATGTGTACTGTAAGAATATATGAGACCTGATTTGCATCAGTGTTGTGTGTGAGTTGCCAATCCAAAATCTGGCCCACCTGTCTGCATTGCTCTTGCTAATATCTTGTAAAGACTTTTTAATTAGAAAGAAAGGAGATAAAAAGGGAGGGGGGAAGAAAAAGCAAAGGAAAGAAGCATGGAGCTTATGATTATCATGATAGCAGTGCTTTGCTTTTCTTTCTTGATGACTTTATGATCATATGCTTTTGCTGTGAGCAGCAAACCAGCCAGGACTTCATGCAGGTACCTCAAAGTACACCTTTGTCAGAAACAGGGCTGGGGAGGAGCAGGAGCATCTGGTGCTTCTTTTCTTCCTCTTCCAAACAGAGAGAGGCCAGGAGTCTGCACCTGCCTTGCTCTGACACTGGACATCTCTGTGTGAGTTAGCTGTGCTGTCTGCACCTGCGACTTAGAGTGGCTTGCAAGAGAGCAGCAGACAGAAATCACCCTGCAGTACATTGACAGCAGGTCATGCAAGGAGTGTGCCAGTGCTGCTGAAAGATGCTGCTGGAACTGCCTCAGTCTGGCAGCTGCTTTATTACTCCAATAAATTCCAGCTGAGTTTCAGATCAGTAGCTCAGATGTCTAATAAAAAATGTCTTTCAGTAGGAAATGTTTGAAGAGATGAAATGCTGTATCCATTCTAAGCAGTAATTCCTACTGACCTTTCACTGCTTATTCTAGGGGGCCCTAGGGTCTCTGCTGTTAGTGCTTGATGCATCAATTCCATGCAAATATTAATTAAAGTTAATTGCCTTGTTAAGTTCCTGTAAATGGCACTTCCATCCAAATTATGAAGAGCTCAATGGCAAATACCTGACTTGATGTGACAGCTTTTTTTGATGCAAGTAAATCCTTTCATACAAAAGAAGTGTTCTGAGAAATAGTTCTTTCTTTTGACAGTTAATTTTCTGCATAGTTGGAGATTTAATACAAATGGATTATTCAGGTTAGGTCTGAAACATGACAGAAATGGCTTTTGTGAATAAAAACAGGTCCGTAAAACTGACATCGTTGCTTATCTTTAGCAAGGACTTGTTTCTGGCTGGGTGTTTGCCTGCTACTTGGTGACCAGGAAAGGACTCGGTTGAATTGCTTCCTATTACACTGTTCCTTTTAAATTGAAAACCTGTTACTGTTTCCTCTGTGTGTGTACCAAACAAAAGTCTTAATTCTGCCATGTAGGTATTCTGTGGCAGTATGGTTTTATATGGTGTGTGTGACTGTACAAAAATATTGAGTGTACAATGTAAATGAAATCTGCAGTGCAGGATTGGCCAAAGAAAGAGCTTGTATTGTGCTTCTTGCACCTTAATGTATGTGTGATGAACAAGTGTGTGGGTTTTTCATCTCAGACCAATACTTTTTGTTCATTTATTTTTATAATTCTGACTTAGTTATTTGGAGAACAGGATTGTAAATGTTTCCACTTGTTAAAAGAAGATTGCAATGAGATGTAAAAATAGGAAAAACAGTAAAATCCTAAGGATCATAAACCTGCAATTCACTTGTCATCTGAATTTGTGCAAATGTTAGTTTAGTTTCTTCAGGATTTTAATAAAATGAATATATTTTCTCTTTTTTCTAGTGTGATGATATATACTTATGATATAAGCCATATACTTAACAACACATCATTCAAATAAATTTTATATATTTTTATATAAAGCAGATAATGCAGAAAACCTTTGATTATTAGATTTTGCTGTGAAAATACATTACTTTGTATTCTATACCTATATATGTGTGTGTATATATCTGTTCCATTTTATCTTTTTTTTTATGAATCCAGATTTCCCAAATAAAAAAATTGGAGGGGATAGAGAATAGTTTTAAACACATGAAAACTGCTGTTCAATTCAGCATACTTAAAACGGAGCTTTTTGTTAAAAGCTGTGGGAAAGTTCGATTGAAATTTGAGCCTTTGCTGACCTCTGCTGGGGAGAGAATTCTTTGCAGTTTTACAGAGATTCAGTGCACTGTATCTGTGGAAAAGTTATTTCTGAATTCTGAAGGAAAAAACCACTGTAACTCTTTGACTTTATACACTGTAAAATTATTCCAGGAAACTTAATTCTCATCACTTGCTGTTAGGTCATTGTTGGTGGCAATGCTCCCTCTCTGCTGTGCAGCGAGATGTTGGATAAAGGAGAGAGGAGGCAGCAACTTTTTGTTTCAGGCTGCAAGGCTGTCAGCATTTTGGTGGAGGAAGAAATGTGCTCATGGTAGTTAATGAGAATAGAGTTTTAGCAACTGGGAGGAGGCTGTGGCTCCTGGTATTACCCTTTCTCTTCAGGGATCACATCTGTACAGGCACACTGAGCCACCATCTTATCACCACTATCTACACCTCTCTGGACGTCCTGCCTTGCCTGTTTCTCTCAACTCAAGGGAGTTCAAGCTGCTCCTTCCTCCAAAACTTACACTGTTATTACTTGGCCAGTCAATCTAATTTTACTCATCTCCTTTATCTGAACCTCAAAGTTTCCATTGCAGTTTATCTTAAGGTTCAGCTTTCTGAGTGTTTGCAACTAAAATTGCATCAATTCTCAGCTTGGAAGTGATGATTAAATAGGCCTTTGATTACTGCTATGGTCATTGCAATCCCATTGTAATACCATGTTTCTTCTGGTATGATCCAAGAAAATCAAACTTCGAGCCCATGCCTTAATGGTTGTACAATTTTATATTGTTTCATGGTGTGCTGCAACTAACAGAAGTACTTCTGAAATATAAAATGGAATATTCAATTACAAATACTTGAGAAGCCTCAAACTTACTGATGATTGGTGTGTGTATTTCTGTGAGTATCCAAGACTTCTTGTCCAGTAACTCTGAACATTTTGTTCTGCCTTTTAGGATATTCACATTGTACAGCAAATCTTTGCCACTAGACTTGGCTTGTCGTGTCTGGGATGTGTTCTGCCGTGATGGAGAAGAGTTCTTATTCCGTACAGCACTGGGAATACTAAAACTTTTTGAAGATATTTTGACCAAAATGGACTTCATTCATATAGCTCAGTTTTTAACAAAGCTACCAGAGGACTTGCCTTCAGAAGAATTCTTCACATCTATTGCTGCCATTCAGATGCAAAGTAGAAACAAAAAATGGGCTCAGGTAAAGAGGATGTCAGTCTTTGGTAACTGATGATTTTACTTTACTCATGAAAATGGCGTTTGTCAACATCTGGAAGAATGTTTTAGCTGATCTTATGTTTGATTTTATGGGTAGGTAGGACTGAGTAGCTCACTCCCTGCTTTTAGCAAACACAGAGATGAGTGGATTCCCTCAGCTTAATCTCCTCTGGAAAGGGAGAGCTCAGTCAACATTCAAAATTGAAATATTGAGTGATATTTATGAAGTAAAAAGTCACACAACTTTGAAAATTTATTAATTACACAGGCTGCTGGCAACATTACAACTTGATACTTAAAAGCAGAAATCCACTCTTTGGGAGAAGATGACAATTTGTCAGGACACTATCATACAGTCATTGTAATCTTAAAGATCTCTACTCTGCCTAATTTTAGGCTCTACAGAAGTGATTGCATCTCTGACTTCTTTATTGGGATTTAGCATGTGATTTCAGAAATTGTTTCATCGCTTTAATTTCAATGAAATTCCAGTTTAAAGAAAAAAGATGTGTCATCTGAATGTGGAAATCATTAAGTGGCTGTAGCAGCCATTCATGTTGGAGAGTTGAAACTCCCCCTTTTTTTTAACCTTCTTTGTTCAAAGCAGTAATACAGCCCACTTTGTGAGTCATTCCATAATAGAGCTCTTCGCATTTCATCCAATTGTTTTTTGCAGAGAAAATAAAAGGCAGTGTTAAACGTAGGGGCTGGGGCAATTCAGATGCAAGTGGTTTTTCTGGTTCTTTCCTGGGGTAGCAGTGCCTGTAGATGCTGGGGATTTCCAGCTTTCTCTTCGAGATGGTTTCTAACCTTCACAGCAGGGGTGGCTCCACAGGTTGCTCAGTTGTCTCACCTTCCTTCAACTCGTCATGTGTGTATAAGGATTGCGTTCCAAATAAATGCCCAGCCTGCTGCTGCTTCCCTCGTGGGGAAGGAGACACAGGGGTCCTATTCTGCCAAGTACCCCAAATAATAGGCTTCAAAGGTGTGTGTTGGGGGGAGATGGAGTTTAAACCTTTGATAAATCTGTTTCTATCCACTATGTCACAAGGACTTACGGAAGAGCTCTCTTGTCAGTTGAGAGATTCTCTAAATTTTAATTACATTTGATAGTTAAAATAGTATTGCTCAGACATAATTGGAAACTTTCAGAATGAATTATTGAGTAATTTTTAAAATCTAATGCTTTTCTTCTCTCTCATTTCTTGAAATGTCTAGATACTGGCTGCTCTGCAGAAAGATAACCGGGAAATGGAAAAAGGAAGTCCTTCACTCAAACGTTAATGTTGGATTTGCCTCCAGTGACTCCCAGAAAAAGAGCTGAAGTGGCAAAATTATTGATTACTGTTTGACATGTATGAGCCTGCAAATTAAAGTGTTAGTTCAGAGTTATATTTAGTAGTAGAATAGCCTTAAAGGGGAGAGAAGAAAAACGAGGAGGAGGAGTGAAAAAAAAAAAAAAGAAAGGAAATTAGGGGATAAACCCCTTATAAATTAAACCTAGGCCTAGCCTTAACGTTTTAGTGGTATGAGCATATGCTGTGGAGAGCATTATACATTCTGTACTTCTGATGAGGGCAGTGAGACAAAATAATATTGAGGGTTTGGAGTTTTCTAAATTTTTTTCTTAGATGTTTGAAAAGACTGGACATTCAGCAATGTTGGTTGCTTTGACAGCTATTCCGGTTTCATTCTTAGGCAGGATATATTTCCAGTACCTGTAAGAGTAGCTGGATCTGGATTTTAGATAACTGGTGCTGGAATTTTAAATGATGTAAGGACCATTTCTTTAGAAATGCTGCTGATTTTGTAGGCTGTGGGTCCCATTTACCAAAGAAATCCTATAGACTTGTAACTACATTCCTTTCTTTAATAAGAAAAAGTTGAGTAGAAAGTAAGCTTGGAAGGGAAGTCAAACTAGCAGTGCAAAATGAATTATTCTTTGGGATGCCTTGGAGATTTATTTTTCCAGTCTGGATGCATATGGAGGAAATTCCATCCATCAGACTAGATTCCAAACTCACCGAGAGGGTTCTAGTATTAAGGTGGCATCATTTCCCAATTATACTCTTTCCTCTGTTTGAAGTCAAGGTCGCATACTACTAAATGCATGTTTCCATGTGTTCCTCTCCTGGAGCGCTGCTTCGGGATGTTCTTGTCTACCAGCTACTTACTCATGTGCCATGTGTCCAGTCATGGAGATAAAACTGGGCTTAGCAGATAAACTGATAAATGATTAAAAGCAATTCTGGTAGCTACTTTAAACCCAGCTTTGCTCACTGGCAGAACTAACGAGGAAGGGTGGTAGGGGAGCAGTTAATGTTTGCCAGTGTTGCTGCTGAAAAGAAAAGGTTTTGTGGAATCTCCTGAAGCTGCTTCTGCTCCCACAGAGGGAAAATTATGTGGAGCTGATCCATAGAGTGACAAGAAGTTGATTGGGAAATGTGCCAGACCACCATCAGGATAAGCATAATTTCTGAGTGTTTTATCTGACCTCTAACACATGAGAGCAAGTTACAGCAGCAGCAAACTGCTCTTATGTAAATTCCTCATAGATCCTCCCTGCATTCAGGTGAATGTTGAAGGGCAAATCATGAGTGCCTCTGATTTACAAGAATGTTTGTTGTATAGTGTAAAACTTATTTTATACTAATGGTGATCATTGAAAAGGGAAATGTAACTGAAGCAATATTTGTGTTAACGGTGAACTGGCATTACTAAATCCTCCAGCTGTATGGTCAGCGGTTTCCCAGTGTTCTCCAGCTGGTTTATGCTGATTATTTTGGCATTGTCTGAATAAAAACAAGAAGAATAGTTGAACACTGCTCAGCTCAACATATATTGTAAAGGACTGTGGGACAAAATCAAAACACTGTCCTTTGGTACTGATATTATTTCTATGAGGGATAATTTGATTGTAATATTAAGAGTGAGAACAAGATTCCTTGGTAAGTGAGGACTCAATCACTTTGAAAGATGTGTAATGCAAATGCAGCCTGCAAGTCCAATACCTCATTGACCTCTTCTCCTGTCTACTTTGTGTAGCTGGTGTAATGGATGTGGATTTTTTTTAGTCATCTCAATTCCTCCTCAAGACATCACCTAGGTCATCACTTACTGAAAATAGACGTTAAGATGTGATAGGAAATATGAATTTGTACAGAATTTGTCCTCCAGTGACTGGTACTTGTATGGTCCATTGCTTTGAAGTGCAATAGAAAGCAGAAAGGTCAGTAAGTGTTTTTTAATATTACTTTTTCTATTACTACAACAAATAATGCCTTTCCATACAGAATAAGAGAGGCCTACCATCCGAAACATTTGCACTATGCTTTTAAATGGTTTATTGAACACAGAGATCACTTTTTCCTCAATATACATGTTTAGGTGGTACTGTAACTGGCTTTGTGATTTAAGTCTTCATTGCAACTACATTTGTATTTTCTTTTAAAGCAAATCTACAGCGTGGCTCATTTGTCTGGTTAAAAATGCAATTTTTAGCTACTAGGTATCTTGGCAGCCATCCACAGCCCGTTCTTTTTCTCTTCTCAATAATATGTTGAATGTAACAGTGACAGTGGGCATAGTTGTGGGGAAAAGGCCTGCTGCAACACTTGTGCACTGTTTGTTACTTGCAAATGTAACTACTTTGTTTTGTGATTTGATCTGTTCTTAGAAGTTGTATATATTTTCTAAATGATTTCTTTGTGTATATAAGGTATGTTCTTTAATGAGGAAACAGCAATGCAATAAGGAGCTTTGCACAGTTTGTTTTCAAACAAAATACATGTGAAAAAAAAATCACCTGCCTAAACATGCAATTATATCAACTTCTCAATAACTTGATTTGAAGGTAATGCTTGAATTTTGATAAAAACAGAGTTGAGTAGTAATGGCATAGAATTTCTTGCCACTGAGCTTTTCAAGTTTCTTGCAGTATACCAAATCTCTTAATTAGCTAATACAGAAATCTTCTTTAAGAAATTCAGGGAATTGCATTAAAAAATTTACAATTTTATTGTTCGGGTACTTGAAAGTATCTGTAACAAGATGCATGAGATTTTCTTTCATGGAGCAAATGTCCCCATCAAGCATTCTTTTCTTCATGGGTTTAAAGAAAAGTAAAACTGCTGCAATACATGAAAAGTACCACTGTACATGCAGCAGATCAGAGAAATCAGAAAACTCCAACCAGCTTTGGAATTCTTTACAATCTGCACTTTATAATAAAGCAGTTTTGCAACTTCAATCTGCAATCAGTCATTAATGTTATTTCATTTAGTGAACAATTTCATTTGGGAAAAAAAGGTACCTTGTAACAGCTTATTTTTGAATGTTTTAAAACAAGAATGATATATAGATAACTGTTGGTACATCTCCTGTATATCATGTTTAAATTGGGTTATGTAGTTACCACATTTGTTTTGTTTAGATATGTGTATCAAACTGGAACTTTTTTCAACTGTAAATATATGGTTTTGTTAAATAAAGTCATGTAAAGTTATCTTAATCAACTGTTGTCAGTGTAATTCAGATATTAAAAATTCCAGTACTAGTCTTTCTTCACACAGGTGGCTTTAGCAGTTTTTGTCTGTTCAAAAAGATGACTTTGGGCCATTTATGTATTGAAGGTGCAGGACTTTTTGTGATGCTTTCCAAGTTCTCATGTTAAAATACCTGTTAAATTCCCTAAGACATTTAGAAGATCTGATACTTACTGTGCCTGTGGTTTTATCCCTTTTCCTGTGTCTTTCTCTGGACTAGGCCTGAGGTCTAATAAATGTATTATGAAAAATAGTTGTAAATACATCTTTGTAACATGCTCAGAACTCAGGAATGCTTAAATACCTTATCCTGGCTTTGTTTGAGGAGAAGAAATCTTAGTTTATTGCAAGTTTCATAATCACAGAGCATTTTTGTCCTCAAGGCAACGTTATTTTACTTCTGACATAGGCAAAACTTCAGAACTTGAAGTGGAGATGCTTCCTGTTGCTAAAATGAAAAGAGGTAGAAGGACCAAATAAAAGAGGGGAGAGAAGGCAGCGCCTGTGCAACAAGGGTATGTGAAAAACACAGGCAAACCTTGCCTGCCACGGTTCTGGCTTATCCAGCGAGCAGCTCTCCCGCTTCCTGTCACTGCAATAGCTCCTGATGTGCAGAATTAGAACGTGAAATCAGATTTGTTCTCTGTAACCCTGATTCGATACTGAAAGATATTGATATTGTATCTGTTACGGGAATTGCACACCTGATACCTTCTTTTTGAGCCGGGATTTCGTACAGGTCTTCACACGCTCACAGTCCATGGAGCGGTGACCAGTTCTCTCCGAGCAGTCAAGGTGCTTCCACGCATTTGGATTTCACGCCTCAGCTTGGTGTTTTCTGCATGTGCCGAGAGGAGTAGAACTGAAGGAAGAACCGCTCTCTTTCTTTACTCTCTCCTGCCCGGGGCAGAGGGTATTCCGTTGGGGATGTCGCGACAGTGACAGTGACAAGGCTCCTCCCGCCGCAATGCNGCCGATGGCACGGCTACCAGCTGGTGGACGGCGGCCGCTTCACCCTCTGGGGCGCAGAGGCCGAGGGCGGCTGGAGCAGCCGCGAGGAGCAGCTGCTGCTGGACGCCATAGAGCAGTTCGGCTTCGGCAACTGGGTAAGGGACGAGGGACGAGGGGCGGGGGCGATCCTCCTCCTCGGACCAGCGGGCCTGACAGCAGCCCCGAGGCGCGTCCTGCGCTGCGGAGCGGGGCTGCCCCTCTCTCCGGGCGGGCTCCCCGCTCGTCCGAGAGCGCACCCGGCAGCTCGGACCTGTCGCTACTCTAAGTTCTGTGTTTGCCTCCCGCCAGGCCGTCCGTGTCACAAATCTTGCACCTGCCTCTTACCGTGCTCAGCCTTTGCCTTCAGTATGTCCAGCTGCGGGCTGGCTGCTCGCCTTCAGTGGCACTGCACAGCCAGACTTGGTTTGAAAAAGCAGCAGTAAGAAAGCATTATTTCACAATCACAGAATGGATTATGTCAGGTTGGAAAGGACTGCAGTGGGTCATGCCAGAGCACAGTGCACAGGATTGCATCCAGACGGTTCTTGACTATTTCCAGTGAGGGAGACTCCACAGCCGCTCCGGGCAGTCTGTCCCAGTGCTGTCACCCAATCAGTAAAGAAGTTCTTCCTCATGCTCATATGGGGCTTCCTGTGCATCAGTTTCTGCTTGTTGCCTCTTGTCCTATTGCTTGGCACCACAGAGCAGAGCCTGGCTCCATCCTCTGACACCTCCCTTCAGATACTGATAGGCATTGGTGATGTCCCCTCTCAATTGTCCCTTCTTGAGCCTGAACAAGCCAAACTCCCTCAGCCTGTCCTTGTAAGAGAGAAGCTCCAGTCCCCCAGTCATCCTCATTGCCCTCCTCTGGACCATTTGATTCATTTTTCATTGATTTGACTTCTTGTTACTTATGTTTTACTTTATTAAATATAAAGACTTTTTCAAAACCTTAAAATGTCCAATCATCACAGCTTGCTTAGTTCTTACATAACAGAAAAGAATAAATATTATTACTCTTACAGTAATACTGTTTGTTTATTTCCATGTTGCTCCTCAGTAATATGAGATAAGCAAGCAGAACCCAAATTGCACAGTGCTCTTGGTGTTGGCTTTGTAGGAGTGCCATGAGTGCTCAGGAATCACCATGTGGTGCTGTTTTCTTGGCTTACCTGCCTCCATGCACTGTAAACACTCATCCAGAGCTGAAATTGCAGAGCTGATAGGAATATGGCTACTATTGCTGGAGAAATTTAGGGAGTTGGGAGTTGGCTTTTGAGGAGCAAGGAAAAAGTCATGCGGTTTCCTGAGTGCTCAATATACTGAAGATGTAATGGGAATCGTTTTATCACTCCTCCTTTTTTTCTGTTTAGGAGGACATGGCTGCTCATGTAGGAGCATCCCGAACACCGCAGGAGGTGATGGAACACTATGTGAGCATGTATATCCACGGCAACCTGGGAAAAGCCTGCATCCCTGACACTATTCCCAACAGGGTGACAGACCACACGTGTCCCAGCGGCGGCCCGCTGTCTCCCAGCCTGACGACGCCGCTGCCGCCGCTGGACATCTCGGTGGCGGAGCAGCAGCAGCTGGGGTACATGCCCCTCCGCGACGACTACGAGATCGAGTACGACCAGGACGCCGAGACGCTCATCAGCGGCCTCTCGGTCAACTACGACGACGACGACGTGGAAATCGAGTTAAAGAGAGCCCACGTGGACATGTACGTGAGGAAACTCAAGGAGAGGCAGCGGCGGAAGAACATTGCGCGAGACTATAATTTGGTGCCTGCCTTCCTGGGGAAGGATAAAAAAGACAAGGAGAAAGCTCCCAAACGAAAGATCACAAAAGAAGAGAAGGAGTTGAGGCTGAAACTGAGGCCTTTGTACCAGTTCATGTCTTGTAAGGAGTTTGAAGACTTCTTTGAGAACATGCACAAGGAGAGGATACTTCGAGCGAAGATTCGGGAGCTGCAGCGGTATCGGAGGAATGGGATCACCAAAATGGAGGAGTCGGCAGAGTACGAGGCAGCCAGGCACAAACGGGAAAAGAGGAAGGAGAACAAGAACATAGCTAGTTCCAAGAGAGGGAAGGAAGAGGGTAAAGAAGGTGAATTTGCTGCCATTGAAAACCTGCCTGGCTTTGAACTCTTATCGGACAGGGAGAAGGTGCTCTGCAGCTCTCTGAACTTGAGTCCTGCACGTTATGTGACTGTAAAAACTATTATCATTAAAGACCATCTCCAAAAACGACAAGGAATTCCTTCAAAGAGTCGCCTTCCTAGTTACTTAGATAAGGTACTGAAGAAAAGGATTTTAAACTTTCTGACAGAAAGTGGTTGGATATCCAGGGATGCTTCATGAAATTCAGCCGATCTGAAAAAACACAGCAAATGCCCATTACAGCCTCAAGGACTCCGTTATTTTTTCCTTCCCTCCCCAAAGATACAGAAACCATGTCACTTAAAAACACAAAAGAGCAAATACATAAAGCCCCCCAGTCATCATGATCCATGGTGGTTCAAATAGACTGTTGCTTTGGATCATGGAAAATACTTAATTGTGAAACTTCTACATTGGATTTCACTGCTTTTGGTACATTTTTAGAACAGATTTTTTTCTTGTGAACTTACTCAAGTCCGGTAGTCCCAGAGTAGTTGCTTTAGTCCGTACTATATTGGATAAATGAATTCCAGTGTAATCCTTGCTTTTCTTTGAAGGTAGGAGAGTTTCATTTGGTGGAAACTTTCTTCACCCTTAGTTTTGTTTTTTTGGCATAATGCTGGCAGCAAAGTGAAGCTTACAAATCTCCTGTGCTCAGAGGCAGGTGAGCAGGGACTTTTGTGACCATTGCTAAGCTTTTGAACATTCTTATTAGTAACTACAGCCAAGGCATGGGGACACCAGGATGAGAGTGCCTGTTGAGAGTATAGCAGGGATGAGCCGTGGCAGGGAGTGGAAGGAAGGAAGGAAATGTGGTAGGTGAGCTTCCTCCAGGAACTTGTGCTGTGGAGGGGGGGTTCCTGAAGAGTTGTCAGCTAATCTGGGCATTGCTTTGACCTGAGTTTCCTGAAATAGGCTCCTCTGAAGCTTTGATGTTTCCTGCTTGGTACTGGAGTGTCAGGAATCCCCAGCAGCTATAGTGCTCTGCTCCAGAGGAGGGGTCAGCTACAATGAGGTACCTGATTTGGACCAGAAATGGGGCATGGGAGAATAGGCAGTGAGGTGTTAGGCAGAAGCTGAGAGCCTAAGGCAGCAAAATCACAGTTCTTTCTTGTTGGGGGAGCCTGCTCCTCCTCCTTTGGGATCTTAACTGCTGAGCTCATACAGGCTGAGGAGGTGTAGCTGCCTCCTGAATTTCGTTGGGAAGTCAGGGACAGGGAGCAAGATTCTCAAATGGAGCCTGATTGCTGAGATTGGTCTTTAAAAACAAAAATAACAATTGATGCAGATTTGGTCAAAATGCACAAAGTGTTTGGAGTGCTTAATCCAGCCACTGTAGGATTCTAATTGCACATACCTTGAAATGTACTGGCCCAGGCACATTGAATCTGAATTAACTGACAAGTAGAAGAACAGTGGGAGGTATCTCCTCCAGTTCGTACAGCTGCAGCCTGGAGGGCTGCTGGAGCTGGGCACCAGCTGGGTGTAACACAGCGGGAAACACAATGTCACACCCACAGTACTGTTCTACTAAGATCTATTAATTAAAGGAAAGATGTTGAAGTAGGATTAGAAAAAGATTTTTATGCCCATTTCATCCTTCAATATCCATGCTGGTATTTAATCAAATGAATATGGAATGGTGCTTTCCACGTGGAAGATGCAAAGTTACTTGTGCATAAGCCTCTCTGCTGGTCATGTCTGGAGCAGGAAGCTGTGGCTGGAGGCAGGCTGGGCAGGTCTTCTAGAGTGCAGGTGTACCAAAACTTGGAACCTTGACTGGCTTCAATATGAGTGCAAGATCTGGAAATGTCATCTTGCTTCGATGCTTTGGGCTGTAGTCAGTGAGGATACCACAAAATCCTAAAACAGTATTAATTCTAGAGTTTGGCAGAGGTATTCTGATCAGAACCGTGTTTCATTTAATACATCCAGCATTACCAAACTAGCGTTACCAGTGAGTTTAGAATAAAAGGGGTACAATTACAAAGCCAGCATTTCTAAGGAAAAAAACCAAAACTCTAGTGCCTTTTTCTTTTGAGCTTATGATGTTATGTCCCTTCAAAAAAGGTAAGGGCTATGTCCTCTGGGATGTAATACTTTGGCTTATCTGTAAGTGGTTTGTTGTGGCATACTCGAGACAAAACCGTCTCTTCTTGGCAGCAGTGAGCTAACTGCAATGTGCTGAGTAGCTTTAATAACCACTTTCACCCTATATGCATGTACAAGCAGCACACAAGTTCATAAGGTATAAACCCTTGGTCATTTTCTCTGTCCTGCTTCTGTGGGAAGGAAGCTCAGTCTTTCTTTTCAGCATTTTAGTTATGCAGTTTGGTTCTTCCTGTAACTTGTTACCTAACTGCCATAACATGCTGTTTTGAAGCCTCAATTCTGCATGTAGCTGGGAGTTTGACAATTGTTTTGTTTTGGTTCTTCTGGGTTTTTTTCCCCTCAGATCTGTGATTTTCATATTTCTACACTCTTTTGGCACATCTAAGTTAAACTGAAGCAATAGCGTAAAGCCCATCTGAACAATAACTTAGGAAAAAAATCTAGGCACCAATGAGTCATTTAAACGTTGAAGTGAATTCTGCATTTACACTTTGTAGCTTCTTAATTCCTCAACCTTTCCAAAATGTTTCTTTGGTGCTAGATGTAACTTATTGAACATCAAAATGAATGTAAAATAAAGTATTTTTAATGTATGCAATATGGATATCAATATTTATTTTGTACTTGCAAGCTAACTCAAGGTGGTAAATGTTTGCTTTAGCAAATACTAGTCCCTTGGAAAGGGCTTCCCTAGAAGCAATGTCTCATTGTCAGCTATGCTTTTAATTTTAAAGGTGACTTGCACTAGAGGATGCTGCTGTTCCATATTTCACATGGAACTGATTTAGTCTAAGCATTCCTTTGTTATGAGCTGCTGGTTTTCTGTTTGATTGCTTATAAATTGAGATGCAGTTAATGTTAATCCAGCAATTTACTTCAGCTATACTGCTTCTCTTCTGTGGTGAAGGGGCTGAGATGGCAAAGAGCTCTTTCAACTTGTATTTTGTGTTGATCTGGAAGTGCTTCCTGTACTGTACAAATAACCCAGCCTTCATGTTGCTAATGACAAGGTGTTTTACATGCTTAATGCTCTTGACTTTTCTAATTAAAGTTATTACTAATGATAGTATCTGTCTTAACAGCATTGATGTAAGCCTATGAAAAAGCAACACTCTCTAAGCTGTTCAAAATACTGGTCTTGTGCTCTGGGTAGAGGCTGTGCTGTGTGTCCCGTCCCAGCTGCGTTGGAGGGAGCCTCCATCTCCTTCCATGTGCACTGCCCAGCACTGGGCTCGGATGCTGCAGAGATTCTGGCTACAGCCCCTCCTGCCCCCTACTCATGCAGAACCAGCACAGTGTTCTCACACTGTTTGTAGGTTTGCACTGGTCTGTGACCAGGAACTGCCTTGGAAATCACCCAGACTCAGCACTCTGCCCTTACTCTCTTGTGTGGCCGCTGCGTTTGATTCTTTTGCAACTGGGACAGGTTTCATGAGCCTTCTGCTTTACTCTTCTCACAAAATGTTTTTGTGTGTGCCCCAGTCACTCCTAAGTGATGACACATTAAATACTGTGAAGCAAGATACCCCATGAGCATGTTCAGCTCATCAGCTTCTTTCTTCTAAAGAAGGGAATGTTGCATTCATTTGAAGTTTACATTTGTAGCTGTGCCAGACACACAAACACCTGTGTTGAAATCACACAAAGCCTAACCGATGTTATGCACACAGCATTTTACTAGATTTTTGCATTGTGTATTGGTAAATAAACTTGTATTAAAGTTTCTTTCCATGATTCATTTGACAATAATGTAGCTTGGGCAATGAGGAAAATGGCTTAAGTCTTTGCAGTAACAAGTAGAGATGCATTATAGCTAAATGTGATGGGTGGAAATGTCATCTATGAAATAGCTGGTACTGCTGGTAGCTTTGTTGGGTTCTTAAATTTCAGACCTACTTTCCTCTGTTCTTTGATTTCTTCAGTGCTCTTTCCTGGGGTGTGGCAGAGTGCTCAGGTGGTTGGAGTTCTCCATAGACTGACCCACTCCATGCCAAAGCCTCTCTGCAGGCAGGCCAGGGAAGGGGAACCACTTTAATGAGAGACTCAGTTACCAGCTTTAAAGATGAACCTTGTGCTGAACATTTAACAGAACCTTGTATTTAAGAACACCCTGAATTAATTGATAAAGTCCAAAAATTACAGTTAGTGTGAAGCACTGGGAAGCTCATTAACAAAATCTTCATCTGCTAGGGAACCAAGGTGTCCCTTTGATTTACAAACTCCCTATCTGAAAAACTTCTATACTAAGGACGTTATTATTAAATTTAGTTTAGATCCAGAGGGATTGGGAGGGGACAAAACAACACGACAGTTCTTAGAAGGTATATAAAATAGAACCTGGTCTGTTTTTGACATCAGTTGTGAGAACAGGTCCCAGTCAAAGTGCAAGAAAACCATTTCGTCAATCCTACTTCACGCAACTACAGCGTGCTCTTAAACACTGATAGACAAAAGATACTTCCAAATTCATCTTCAGTATATGGAATCTCCTTTTTTCCCCTGTATTTTTAAACTCGATCTTTGCATTTTTTTCCTCCTGTACTTGCTTAGTTTTAAAAAAAATAACATTTTAGTTGTCTTCACACATCAAAAACATGACTCTTTCCTCTGCCTAGTCAAAGCATTCTTTCTTGAGTTGAGAAAGAATTAATCCTTAAATATGACTAACGTGACTATCCTCCAAACAGTTCAATGCACTTAGGCTGTTCCTGGTTAACTGTTTAATTCCCATGAGGGAAACCAGCACTGGGAAAAATGTCTTAAGGAATGAGTCATCACTTCTCATCATGAGTAGGTCCAGTGTTCAGTAAGCTCTTGTCAACTCTGCATCCAAACCACAAAAAATATAATCAATACCTGACCTTAAGGTAAGAAGCTCCTTAATCCATAATAACCAGAAACATGGTAAAAAATTCATAAGCACTGACTTTTTACAGGGCCTAGTAACTTCTCTAAGTTTGAAAATTCTGTCCTGTGTGTTATTAGTGTGGGCTTTCAGGATACAAGAGGATAGATCCTTTGTCAGTTGTGTAATTTGCCAGGTTCCACCCACTCCTATCAAAGTGATCAGACAAATGTTGTTCAGATAATCACGTGTTGTATTTTAGCCTGATTCTGCAGGATTGAGAGCAGCAGGTGGAGTTAGACATGGCAAGGGAAAAGTTCTGGTGCAACCTAAGATCCAAGCTGAGTAAATGTAAGAAATAACGAAAATGAAACTAAGTTCACACTTTGAGCCACTTACATGCAATTATTTATGTAATTCTAAAAGAAATCACATACCCAACTCTCAGCAACTCACTTCTTTGGGTGTTCTGGCTCTCAGCAAGATTGTAACTACAGTTTGCGTAACAAACTGATTGCAAAGCTGCAAGTTACAAGACTATAAAAATTGTTTAAACCAATTTATACAACATTAAATTAAAAATCCAGAGATAGGATAAATTCTATTGGTTCTTCAATGCCATACAAATATTAGATGGTTTTCTTGATTCAATATTAGTACAGGACAAAAAGGTTGAACAATTACAAAAGATTGCTAACCTCCATTGCCATTTATTTACAGTTCAGAATTCACACAGGTTTCAGTTTCGGTTGTTGAAAGAGATTATTTTTGAATAGACAAAACAGGGCATTTATCACATCAGTGTGTAAATGCTGATGGGTGCTTGCAGAAAGCAGGTTATTTGTACATCACCCACTTCTGCAGTGTGAGATTCTACAAAAACCAAAGGAAGTGTTTGAACCACTATCTGCATTTTCAATCTACACACAGTGATAAACCTGAAATTGCAACATTCTTGTGAGCATTTCATTCTTTCCAATTTAATTCACCTTTTCAGGAGCAATAGTTGTAAAAAACATTATCTAATCTAAAGCATTAGAGGGCTTAATGGCTCTTGTAGTTCACACTGAAGAGGAGCTTATGGGACAGTGATGTTGAAGGCCACTAAGCAGGAGAATTTCATCAGTTACTTCATTTTTACTGGGAAACCTCAACCAATTCATTTAAACCTCTCGGGGAGCAGAGGAACGAGGGAAGCATGGTGTGAGAGAAAAACCATCCAGCTGTTTAATAGTTGTATGGCATTTGAAACTCTCAGCTTGAGCAGCTAAGCGTCTTTCACAACCCCCACGAGGGCGGGCCGCAGCGTGCGCCCGTGCAGCTTATAGCCGATCTTGGATACCAGCGCGATGGTGCCGGGCTCCTGCCCCTCCACGGGAGCATGGAACAGCGCTTCGTGTTCGTAGGGATCGAACTTGGCTCCCACAGGGTCCAGTCTGATCAGGCCATGCTTTTTAAACACTTTCTGAATCTGCATTTCTGTCATGACAAGACCTTCATACAAGCTCTTCAAATGAGGATTGTCATCCTTAATTTCTTCTTTCGGAACGCTTTCTGTTGCTTTCTCCAAAATGTCTGCAACTTCTAGTAAGTCCTTACAGAAGCTCTGGATTCCTGGAAATACATGAAGGAGGAGAGAATGGGATTAGTCCACTGAGAAAAACAAGTGTTAAAAACTCCCAACCTCACAACCCCAAAAGCTAAAGCAGTAATCTGCACTCTAAGACTCTTAAGAAGATATGTGTTACTGTAATCATTTGGGGTAAAATATCCTTTCCAGTTTTGGATGATAATAAAGAACTATTACAGCTACCTTGAAATCCACACCATCTGCTCTACTTCTATGAAAAAAAATTATTTCAACTCAAAAGACTTAAGTTATGCTAATGAGCTAACCAGAACAGTTAAGATTCTTACCAAAGTTACCAAAACCTTCAGATGACCATGTAATTTCCTCATATCCCTCTCAACGTTCAAAGCATTATGTCGCCCTATTCCTACCCTTTTATCTGATGTCATAAAAAGATTTGCAGAAGACAAAGCATGTAATCAGACTGATGAAGATTTCAAGAGATGAACAAGGATTTTTCCTTGAATGAAAAGAACTTGCACCCCTCCCTCCCACTGCAAACCTCTTTTACAGAGTCAATTTCCAAGTTAATCTTAGTCCTTGTCCTGAAGCTGTTCTCTGGCTCACACTAGAGAGAATCTGGACTAATCTCACTTAAGGCATTAGCTATCAAGAAAAAAAATCAAAACAGTTCAATAAAATAACACATTTATACATAGAGGTAAGCAAAGGACAAAAAGCACTGGGTTTTAATTTGGCTTTTGGGTTTCTTTTTCTAAGCCAGAGTCAGCCTTTTTAATTCTAGCTCACATTTTGGATGTTTTTTTTTCCTTACCAAGAAGTGATATGACCATTATCAGAGGCCAAGTCTTTGGTTTAAACAAAAAACCTCCACACAACTATGGAAGCACCAAGATCTGTGGGGATCAGCTAGTTCTCAGGAAAGGGTCTCTGTAACAACTGCACAACTCTGTAGAGACTCAAGCTCTTTACAGAACAGTGACTAACAATGTCCAAATAAAAAACCTGTCATGGTTTTAAACTAAAACCTAAAGCTGTTGTTGAAGCTGAACTGTACCAAATAGGTAAATCAGCTATCTAGTTATCTGGATCAAACCAAGCAACCAAACTCTTCACAAGGTGGCTTGGTTCAGTTTTTTATTGCATACATTATATCTGCAAATATCTCTGACTGCAACTCAGAATTTATGCAAGTGTCAGAAATGAGTTTCTCTTTTTCTAAAAGAACAAGCAGTCATATACAAGCAATAAAACTTATAGATTATATGTAATCTAGTTTTCAAGATAAATTAATTTCTATTGTAGCACCTCTGAGCCTCAGACACGACTCCAAGTCCTTTCCAGTAAGTAGAACATTAGTGAAACAATGCTTACTGCAAATCACCCTCTGGATGAAGCACTCAAACATCCATGAAAAGAATGCAAGAGTACTATGTACTTTTTCTTACAGTACACATTAACTGAAGACCCTGTATTCAGAAATTAGAACTTGAGTACTGGGAATTAAAATATACAGCTGTGTATGGTGTGTAAAAAGAGCAACTCATTTTTCAAGGCAGAGTGGCAGTCAAAACCAGGATAAAACAGCACTCTGCTGCTGCACCATTTGCACACAATTTCCGTTTTACAGATTTGTGCTGGAAATGACAAAAAGCTAAATCAGATGTTACTAGCCTGGCTCTTGAAAATGTGCTACTAGCACTCCTCACAGCCAGTGATTGTGCATTCCTAACACTGAAAAGAATTCATTAAATTTAGAAATATTACTTCTATTTGAAAGCTATCGCCTTCAACAGATAAAAGGCAAAAAAAAAAATCCCAAAATATCACACAAGAATATCCCAAAATCAAAAAATAACCCAATTCAAAACAAACCCCAAGAACAAAAAACAACCCCCCAAATAAAACTGAACCCCAACTAACCAAAAAAACAAAACAAAAAGACTCAAGCAATCAAAAAAACCCCCAAGAAACCAACCTACCAATCAACCAAAAAAACAAACACAACCCCCCTCTCCCAAAAAAGAAAAAAAAAAAACCAACCAAAAACCCAAAACAGAAGTCAAACCAATATTCTATGCTCTTGGTTAGATCTCAGACCAAAATACATGAAAAAAGCAAACTTCAGGCTGCAAAACTTACTAAAAAATCTATTAATACAGTACCCATTGTAGAAAACCAGATACCAAATTTAAAGAAAATGTCAGCTGCTGACTTCAGCAGTTTAAGTCTTGCCCTTGGCTGGGGAGATGGTGACAATTCTGATGCATGTTGAGGAACTGTTCAAACCTCTCTGCCTCAAATGCATTTTTAAGCAAGTAGTCAGAATCACTGGAAGTACAACTTGTCAATACTGCAAGGCCAGTCTGCTTCATTTTTCCAGGCTTTGCATTTCCTGGGTCTTACTAAATAAACACCAGAGGAGCCTCCACTGACCATATAACTTTGCTTCTTCTACCAGTTTCTGGCTTCTTTGCCTCACGTTTTCTGCATCTGCCAAGGCACGCTTGTACTTGTCCTAAAGAAGAAAAACCAGTAACAGAAGTTATTCCTCCTAGTCAGGCAGCTGACAGTAATTCAGCATATTTGGAATTAAAAAGCATTTTAAACAGTTTCACAGCCTAAATCCACCATTTAGGCTAATCTGAAACAACATGCCGATTATCACACCATCCCCTCCTACCAAGACAAAAGTTTGCTTCACTTCACAAGGACAGAAAGGAGGGAAAGGAAATCACATGGTTTTCCAAACTCTTAGTATTTGTCAACAGATTAGCTGGAAAAAAAATTTCACTCCACAGATTATATAAAGTTTTATGAACCCAGTACTTCTGCTGTGTGCTCCCAGAAATCCTTTATCAGTCATGAGGTATACAGACACTACAGCAAATCAGATTCAACCCAGCATGACTTTCAAACCATCTCTTCCCTCTCCATACATACCACAGAGTGCCTTCCAGTTTTCTCAGCCTTTACAAACTATGAAGCCTAACTCCTCTGTTGTTTAGGTCAAGTTCTGGTCTGTTCCTAGAAATATGGTCATTGACCAGCAAATGTACTAAGATGTGAAATACAATAAAATTAATAAAATAAAAATTCACTCTGAGTGCTTCACCAACTAACCCTGAATGACTTCCACACTGAATATGCTTGAGCTTTGTATGCCAGTGAAGAATCTCAAAACATAGTAAAAATAGTCAACAGGCTGCCTGAAGAGCTGCATTAGGCAACCAACACCGAAGAAAGACGTTAAATGACATTTCAGATTTTTCCTGTAGAGTTTTGGGAAGGGCAACAGAAAGCAAACTCAATCCACACATGATCCACAGGTGCTGGTTCTACAGAAGGGACTATGGGCTACCTCTTCAAGTCTCAAATGCTCCAGAAAGACATTTTATATAAAGCACTCATTAATGTCTTTGCTTAATGCTCACCCCTCAGGGCATCTTTGAGCTGCTGGAGGTGTGCACCAGAGAGAATGCAAGATACACAAGGCCACACAGAAGGGATGTGATGTTCAGCCTCGAGTCTGAAGGGCTCTCAGACAAGGTCTGAAACTTCCTAACTAAGGCCTAAGTACACTACTGTATAAAAGCTCAGCATTATTAACTCTGACCTTTGGAAAGTCGGCAGCTGTTTCCATGAAGTCTACTCTTACCACACACAAAATGCACACACCAGAGACACACTCACACCCTTCCATGGCTCCCAGAAATTACTTCTCCACTGAGCAAAACCTATGTAAAACTCAGTAACAAATTTTCAGGCTGGAAAAGGTCCAATTCCATCCAGAAACAGGAAAGAAATTATCCAAGATCTCAATTTTGGACCAGGAATGCATCCCAGATCTTGTAGTACACGTACTCTTTAAGTTTAAAGTAATTACTGAATTG
This sequence comes from Toxostoma redivivum, assembly GCA_013397375.1. Classification (NCBI taxonomy): domain Eukaryota; kingdom Metazoa; phylum Chordata; class Aves; order Passeriformes; family Mimidae; genus Toxostoma; species Toxostoma redivivum. The sequence goes on from VXBI01013604.1 coordinate 1,208,102, forward strand.
TGTATTTTATACAACTAAACAGGAGTCACATAATCAGACTGTGCACTGAGAACCCACAGTGCAGGCTCTTGGGCACACGATTTGTAATGAGTGCAACCTAATAACCCACAGAGACTTACAGTAACATCTTTTAGTTGTTCTTCCAGTTTGGCCTTTTCTTCAGCTAGCAATTTTTCAGCAGAGCTGGGTTCCACCTTCTGCTCATTTTGGCTCTGACTCTGGTCCTCTTCCAAGTTCTGGCCAGTATTTTTTTGCTGTGTTGCTGCACAAAGCAGTCTTGGAGATGTTCTAAGGTAAAAAGATGGCCATTATTATTCTGTTGCTTATTTTGCAAGATATCAGCATTTTCTAGACATACCAGACACTTTGACACATAATGTCCACAAAATTCTCACATCAAAGCACAAATTCATACAATTCTAGGCCTGTGAATACTGCGTGCAGAACCCCCCGTCAAAAGCAGAAGATCTCTAGCCATTTAAACTGTAGCAGAAAATAACTGCTGCAAGGTATCAGCTTGTAAGAGTCCACTACATTCAGTTTATAGCCACAGAACTTTTAAGCGGAGTATACGTTTTCAGCACTGTGCTCTATCAGAAGCAAATTCCGTGATGCAATCGCCGGCAACAATCTCCCTGAAAACACGCGCAGAACAGAGCTGGGCCGCTGGAGCGGCACCCCCGTGCCGCCTGCCCCCGCTGTACAGCGAGCACCGCGGCAAGAACGGGCCTGCGTGTGTAAATTATGACTCTTCATCCTCTCCTGACGTTTCCAAGGCTGAGCCACCCAAGGCCGAGGCGGCGGGATCAGCGCCGCGCTCACACGAGGGCTCGTATCCCCGCCCGCCGCACGGACACTGCGGGCCTGGAGCCGTCCAGGCTCCCCGCAGTGCTGGGCCGAGCCGGGCCAGGCCGCTCTCCCGGATAAGGGCAAGGGAGAGCAGCGAAGAGCGGCGAGGAACGGGGGGCGGCCTCCCCTGTCCCGGCTGTCGGACCGGGCTCCCCAGGGCTTGGGGCCCCGGCGCGACAAGACCGAGCCTCGCTCTCCTCCCGGTCCGGCGGTGAGCGCGGCCCCGACCTGAATGTCCGGTGTCGGGCGAGCGGCGCGGCGAGACCCCCTCACCTCAGCGCGACGCTCAGTAACGGGAGGCGCGGGCGCAGCGCACCCCGCACGCACTGTGCCACGGCCGCCATGACGCCTGCCTTCCTGCCCGCCGGCAGCCTCGGCCACCCCCCGGGCTCCGCCAATCAGCGAGCGGGTGGGCCAGAAGTGACGCGGCCGAGAGCCAATCAGCAGGGCGAACGCGCCGCCCCGGCCCGAACAGGCGACTATTCCGGGGCGCGGCGGAGCGCTCAGAGGGGCGCGCGCCTCGCCCCAACGTGACGCGCGGTGGGCGGGGCCGCGGGCGGGGCGCGTGCCCGCCGGCCATTTTGTCTCGTGACGGGGAGACGGAGGCGCTCTGTTGTGTGGTGCGGCTTTCATCGTCCACGTCGTTCTTGCCCCACCTGTGACTGGAAAAGTTTGAAAATTTTAGCTCACTCTAATTGTTGGATAACCCCGCTACTAATAACACCGTGTAGCACCCATCAGCAATTTGCAAACCTCCACACAGAGGTTTCGGTCCATACATGCTGCCTGTAACTGCTGGGTACACTCTTGTTGGACAATAATTTAATTTAATGAACTCATGAGCTTTCATTAAAAAGCTTTCATTGAATGAGATAATGCTGCTAATCCACTAGTTCCAGATCTGGCCACCCGTTTATGCAAGTGTCCTGTGTAACAGGAGGCTGTGGGAACCCCGCTCAGTGACGCTGGGAATTGGTCAGTTGCTTTGTCAGTATCTTGTTAAAAGGAAGGGGGGAAAAAAAATCAGGATCACGTGTTTATTGCACAGCAGGGAAGTTGAGTGCTAGATTATGCACAGATGCCTGAACGCCAGCTGATAGCCTGATTCCTGCATGCACTCGTACACTCTCCAAATGAAATCTGAAGGATAAAGATGCAAATTCCATAATGCAAGTTTAGTAGATGTTATATTCAAGTGAATAATTAAACTGTATGCTGAAAAAGAAGGTGTGGAAGACATTTTTGGCTTGCTGCATGAGAATCCTGTGGGACCTTGCTCTGTGCAGTGGAGCTGTGCCAGAGCGCACCACGGTTCTAACATGGCCTTTATTCAGCAGTTTGGTTTGCTGGGATGAGTTGGGGCTGTGCCACGGCCTGTGCAGAGAGCAGGATAAACAGTACATGAGATCACAGGCCTCATTCCACGGCAAGTTTAGATCCCAGTAAGTCTTATTTTGCTGATGGCTGTTCTGTGATGTGACACTGGTACAGTCCCATGGCTTGCCTGTGCAGAACACAGCAAAGAGGAAGGTTGTGTGCCATGTCCTGTTCACATGGAGTGGTGGTCAGTATCTGCTTTCCAGAAAGTTGATGAGCCACAAATTTCAAGCTTCATTCTCAGAAATACTGAAAGAAATAATTGAGGAAATTTGTTAAGATAATGCTGAGAAATAATCAAAACAAGAACACCAAGAGCAGCCATAAAGGATATCCACAGAAAGCCACAAAGAGATGAGACAGAAAAGACAATTGGACCTTTAGATCTGATGTTTTCAAATGTTTCCTGAAAAGATATATTAAACCTAGACAAGCAGTCTGTCTGTCTCATCTTTTTTGTCAGTTGTTTTTCTCCATACCTTTGGATGTAGATTGCTATTTCAGCTTGTCTCCATTTCTTTGTTGCTCACCATCTTTGGAAGTTGTGCTTGATCAATGATTGATCACAAAATCACAGAATTGATAACAAAAGGTTGAGAAGAACCCACTGCCAACATGTCTCAATAACTGGGGATATATAATAGACTTAATATGTCTGGAACAATATCCTTCTTGTATTAGAAGCCATTTACCCCAAATGACATTTCACTGGTCTTCTGCAAGTAACCTTTCAAGATAACACACAGTGAAAATGCATTTTATTTTGAGTCATGTAAATTGAACAGCTTCATGAAAAACCTGCAGCTGGCTTAGATTCTGATGGGTTAAGACTAAGCAACATCTGCAGCTTCAGAAGAGCAAGTTTAGTGGAGCTTGTTTGCATTGTGGCTGATGATGGCTGTAAGTACTGTCCCACTCGACTTTTTCATGTCTTTTGTTTTGACTCAGGCTGTTGCAGGCTGTTTTGGTTTTATTGCAGTGTCAGCTCATGAGTTGGGTGTTTTTAAACTCAGCTACTGAGTATTCAGCATCTGTTGCTGGACCTGGTTGGCTGTCATAGTGCAGGAACAAGCACAGTTTTTTCTCATCCAGTTTTCTCCATATCAAGCGATCTTTAGTTCTTCACATAAATACTGGGTTTGAATATGAATTGAGGATAAGTGATGCTTAGTCTGAATTCTAAACAGTCAACCATTATCCCTGTATAGACCATTCACTTAAGAGTTGGACTCAATGATTCTTGTGGGTCCCCTCCAACTGAGAATATTCTGTGATTCTGTGAACCAGCTGCTACTTTCAGCTTGTGGTTTGGAAGTTACTCTACGCTCTAGTTTCTGTGAGCTAGTGATAGAATCAAATAGTCAGGATAGCATTCCCACTTCCTCTAGTGATTAACTTTGTGGTCTTGGACAGTTATTTATCCTCATTTCTGCATTTCTACAACTACAAGTAAGGGCAGTAATCTTTCAGTACCTTACAAGAAAGTTGTGTAGTGAGCATGAGGGCATTCCTGTGATATTTTGAAAATTCAAAGTATCAACTGATTAGTCTCTCTTTCATTTATTAATATTGCACTTGCAGTAAAAAAACCCCATAATCCTTCAAGATTAACAATGCCATAAATGTAAGATTTGTGCTTGAAAACTTAAATGAAAAATTAAGGCATTAAAAATTTCTGCTTCTCTAAAAAACCCCCCGAAACCTTGTTCTGTCTGCAAATGCTAAGATGAAGTTTATTGATATTCAAGCAGCAAACAGAATGTCATTACATGTGTTTTTCAGATATGAACTTCATTATCAATGTTTTGAGGGTAAAGGAAAAGGCTATCATATTCTCTCCAATCAAATGTTATATCCTAGGCAGAACCAAATATTGAGCTGTGGTGGGAGCAAGTGTGGTGGGGAGTGGGGGAACCACCAAAAATATCTCTGCAAATATTCTAGCAGTGACCTTTCAGGCCAGTAGGAAATACCTACATCAAATTAAAAAATAATAATGCAGCTGTAAGAATTACTGAACTATATAGCAGTGAAGACAAACATTAGTACCTCTGCCCTTTAGAAAAGATCACAGATCAGACCGCATAGCCACAGTATTCCATAGTCTGCTCTGGGAAGATGCCTAGTGGCAAATTAAGGGACTGATTCTTGTGATAAAATAAGAGCAATTTTTCTTTTGTAAGGGTTATCAAGACTGATAATCAGATACTCCATGGGTCCATTTCAGGCGGAGGACAATAAAGATTAAATCAGTACCTGAATTCAGAAACTTCTAATCCTGAAATGCAGGTTGGAATGTGTGTATGTAGGGGGATTACTTTATTTGCTTTTAATTAGAGCAGTACTAAAATAGTTAATCTGTACATTCAGAATTTATCATTTTTAATATAAACATTTGAAGAAAACTCTCCCAAGAGTGAATGTGTAATACATTCTGCCTGGTTCCTCCTTAGGCTGAAAATACCGATTCATACATCTGGCTGTGATAATAAAGAGTTCCCATAGCCTTTTGCTAACTAATTTGAAGGGTGTATTTTGTAACCATCTTGCTGCCTGGAGAATGTTGTCGCTGTGTTGGAAAGCTAATGACTATAGCCACAGGGCTCTGAAGACCGCTAATTAGAACAATTTAGAATAACTAAAGTTCTGTTTCTGGGAGGACACTGAAGTGTTCCTTCCCCAAAGCAGCATGCCACAATTTCAGAGGCAATTTATTGTAATAAAATGCATAAGTCATCTGGTATCCCAAGGATTTACAAATTTGGCTATCTATTACAGTTCTCTTACCCCTCGTGTTATTGGGGACACTTGTGTATGCCTTGTAGCATTCCTGGAGATATTAAAATGGAAAAACTCTGTCAATCAGGCATTGTCTATCTTACTTTATTTAGTTACCAGTCAGAACCAAGCTGTTCAAATGCACAGAAACAATTTACTGTCCTGCTGATGTGGCTTTCCACTTTGACACAAAATTATTGAGCGTTGTGAGAAGAGTTATCAAATACGTTGTGATTCTCTGAGTGTGGTGTCATGGATTTTCTTAAGATTTTTTTTAATAAAAATTAATAAAAATTATTGCCTCTCTCTGCTTACCAGAACAATTGGAGAGGAGGGGAGATCAGCTCTCTGGTCACATTCAGATTTGCCAAGAAGACAGCAGTTGTTGGTCTCTATTTCCACACATAGACTAACAATAGAATGGTACTTCGACATTCAAATCTACATTTTCCTCTTAATTTTTCTTTAAGTTTTGATGAATTAGTTGCTGTGAGCTTGTTTCTGCTGCCCTTGTGTACAAGTGATTTGTATTAGTCAAAGCGAGTGCTGTACAGTGAAGGATTGCCAGGCCAGATGGTGGCAAATAGGCTGCCAGTAACACCATAAAAACCTGAGGTGGCTATTTACTGCTCAGGTGTGGCTTTCTCCTTTGCTTATGACATTTTTTGTGATGACTGACAGGATGTTGAATGGCAGGGTTGGTTGGGCCGGTGCATGGAGCTTTGTTTCATCACAGTGTTGTGGGGCTCAGAATCCCAGTGCAGTCCCATAGGCTGACCCCTGAGCTCCCAGCTGGCTGACAAACGGGGATGGTCATTCTGCTGGGGTTGTGCAATGGTTTTGAAAAGCTATGAATGAAAGAAGTGTAAAGCAAAATTTTAAAAATATTATCTTCTGTCGCTGCCCACCACTGTCCAACACCTTGTCCCCCGGCTAGCCCACGCGGTGGGCTGGGCGGCAGGTGTGGCTCGTCTTCGGGATTCCCTGAATCCCTAAGTCCGAGTAAGGCGTAAGCCTTCGTGACCGGCGACGCGACTGTGAAGAGTAAAGGGCTGGGAGAGACCTTTGGCAGCTTCCAAGGGCAAGGTTTATTTGAGGAGCAAACGGGGGGAAGGAACACAACTCGGGAAGAGAAGCAACCAAAGGCAGGGAAGGGAAGCAACCAAAGGCAAAAGGAACAGTTGAGCACGAACTTAAATAGGGGCCCTCCCCCCAGGGGAGGGTACAAGCGGCAACCAGTTGAGAGAGCTTAGGGGAGGTGCGTAAGGTGGGGTGATTATACAGCAAACCAATAGGGTACACAGTGGGAGGGGTACAATTCGAACAAACCAATGAGAACTGGGGAAACACAGAACTTTCTGGAATAGAGGGCGTGGCCACCGGAGACTGACAACTTGGATGGGATGGGCTTAGGGGATTGGCAGGGAAGGTTCGGGAAGGATGGGAGGGGCTTAGGGGAGTAAACAAGGTTTGTGGCGGGAAAAGGGGACCTGGAGTGGACCAACTGGGAGAGTAACAGAGGGGGGTAACAGGGAAAAACCATTCATACAAGGAACATTAAAATAAGTACAACATAGTAAAAGTAACAAAACCACAACAGTCTTCTGCTTGTATTCAACTCTAGAAAGCAACAAGAGCTTCTAATTGTATTTCTATGCCTAATTAATGAGGGGGTAAACACTCCTGTAGAACCACTGCTGTGCTCCATTTAATCCTAATCTGGCTAGATGAATCTGACCAGAATGGTGACGAGGAGTTCAGCTAAAAATAGTCTTAGTGGGAGGGAATAAAAAGCTTTCAAAAATTTGCAATATAAATAGAATCTGCCTAACATATTTTTGGTACTTTTTGTGAAGCTCACAGTCTCTGAAGCTGGACTTGAACCTGTCCCTAAAATGAATGATTCACACTTTGTTTGCTTTTCACAAGCATTTCTGAAGGTGCAACTTTTCAACCATGTTGTAGGAGCTCATATCATCATTAAAGCTAGGCTGATGACATTTAAGACAAGTGTGTGTTATTGTCAGATTTCTCTCAAAATCATTTGGGTTCTGTTACTATGGTGTGTCTCCAGGTTTTGGATATAAAATTTGAATGTAAATCTTGTGCCAGGCAGGTACAGACAGAACTGAAGGAAAGCACTTAATTACATCCACACTGTTTGCACCTTGTTCAGAAAGCAGGAACATGGCTGGTTTTTTTTAACAGTTGTCACCCAGAGTACTTCCACTGCTGCTTTAAAGGTCACCTCAGATTCATGAATCACCTGGGGTTAATGTGCTACTAATCATCAGAAACTGGATGAAAATTACTGGTTCAGCATTGTGAATGCTCTTGTGCTAGATGTTTATAAAATAAAATACCAGGAAGGGAATCTGTACTTTAATGTTTGGTGTTAAAAAGGAATTCTGCTGCAGCTGAAACCATGCAGTCTTCCCTTCTGACTCCATTACCAGCTTCTAGTCTCTGCACTGTTCTCTGATCTGATCAGATGAGCTCTTTCTCATTGCCTCTACAACACATCGCTTATCGATGTGTTGTGAAAGAACATCGTTGTTCTTTCTCCTTCCTCCTCTTTTAACTTCTGCTCTTCACTTTCCTTCACCACATCTGCTGTGTTTTAAGTAGAAGAATCTCTTTAACACGCTGTTTCCATCTCTGCTTACTCATTCCTGGGTTTTGCCGAAGCTATCCTCCCTTTAGATCTCACTGTGATCAAGAACAACTTCACCTTTTTGGTACTGACTGCTGCTTCGAGAGCACTGTGCTCATCACTAGAGATGGTATGATCAGAACTCCCTGCTCTGCTCCATGATGCTGGTGTTGGGTGGTAATTATGCCTGTGCTGTGGAAGAGCATTGAGGTGGAGAAACTCTGCCTCACCATGGCTTCTCTTTTAGTTCATCGTAATTACCAAAGCAGGCTCTTCCATTTCAAAGAAATAGCTTTTCTTATGACCAGTGATGTCTGTATTTTTATTAGACCACCTTTCTTTTCTTGTTTAATTTGTATTTTGACACTTTTAAAAAAATTATATTTCTATTGTGTCTTTTGTCATGTATGTATAACTTTGTTATGATTCCCCAAGTGCTTTGGCTGGCAAAGTCTTAACGAATAAAATTACTGTCGTGTTACAGCTATAAAAATCCGCTCCCTTCTTGGAATGGGACATGCAAGTTTGAAGATGCTGAGGAAAGTTAGAATCATATAATCATAGAATACTTCAAGTAAAATAGGAATACATGGGAAAAATATTTGTAATATAATCCTGCAGTTATGAACTGTTGAAGCATTGGTCTTCCTCATTCTGCGTTAAGCACATATACTGAATGTTATATTTGTGCTATTTTTACAGTGTTGTTGGCTCTGTAGAGCAGATCCACCCAGACTAACTTGGTATAAGTTGAAAGCTGACAGTATTCAGGAAGTACCAAAGAATTCTGTTCCAGCTAGAAAACCTGCTTAAGTGTCCCGATACATTGTAATGCTAATTAACTCTGAGCTGCTTTTGGAAAGCTGGAGTACCCGAGGCAACTTCTAACTCATGCAGCTCTACACTGCTCTGCAGATAAATTAGTAACTGTCTTCACATTGATCTGACAGTTTTTCTGTTATTTGGGACAGAAGGAGCTGTTTGGGATTGTTGGTTGTTTTTCAATAACTGTTATTAATACTTTGGTACAAACCCAAGAGAATAAAATATGGAAAACAAGAAGTTGAGGATTCAGAGATAACTCTGAGAGCCGTAAAGTAGATGATGTACTTTTCTGCCAGAAGACAGCATGACAAACTCAGAGGATCTGTTCTCATAGTCCTCTGCATTGCAAATAACTGTGTTTCAGAGCCAAGTTCTCCATAAACTCTGACTAAACTATGTAGGTCGTGTTAGCAGTTGGCCAGCACAGCTACAAGCAAGGTCAAGCAAGAGCATAGCAAAGGAAACATTTATGCATTAATGGCAATTTTGTTGTTACAGCTTATGGTTTGTAAGGAATAATTTCCCAGCTGGGGGCAGTTCCAAGGCAGAAAGCAAATTTACCCTGCTTTTTACTTTTCAGATATTACCTGCCTTTGTAAGGGCTCTGCAGAGCACGAAATATGTGCAAAATTCTGATGAAAGTCAAGTGATGACTTGAAGTCAATCTCAGCTTCTCCAGCAGAGCCAGTGAATGGGAGAGTCAGGATACCTTTGTCTTCCTCTGGTGATGCAATGTGATGGGTTGATCCTGGCCAGCAACAAAGCACCCACCAGCCCTTCTCTTACATCCTCCCACAGCAGGGATGGGGGAGAGAATTGGAAGGGGAAAAGCAAGAAAAACTTGTGTCTCAAAAAAAAGACAGTTTAGTAAATGAAGAAAAAAATGAAAAAGGCAATCACCATTGCTCACCTAAAGGTTCATGCCCAGGCAGTGTCTGAGCCATGATTGCCTTGGAAAGATTCTCTCCCCAGTTTTATTGCTGAGGAAGGCATATAGCATGGAATAACCCATGCCATAACCCGTGCCAGTTGTCCCAGCCTGTCTCCTCCCAGCCTCCTGTCTGACCCCAGCCAGTTTGCTGGGGGATAGAGGGAAAACCAAAAGTGGCCTTGGCACACTGTAATCACTGCTCAGCCTTTGCTAAAAATCAGTCTGTTATTAACAATGTTTTAACCATGAATCTAAGATACAGCATCTTAAAAGTTGCTGTGACGAAAATTAACTCCATCCCAGCCAGAACCGGTACATAAAATAATAGGTAATCCTGACCTTGAAATGAGATTAACACCCTGCTGACTCTAAATATTACCCGATTCTATTTGTATCTTCTTTTTAAAAATTTTCTTTTAAAAATTTTTCATGGTAATGATATGTATCCAGTTGTCATAAAGAAATAAAATATCAGTATTTAAACTTCTAATACATTTTATGAATGCTATAAGCAAAATTTTCAAATTGAATAGCTAAAATTGTACGTCTTATCTGTATTTATGCACATACATATTTTGGTCTTCAGACATGTTCTTCACTTGTATTTCCAGGAAATTTGTATTAGGCTTCCTTTTACAGTGGTTGTGTATTCATTAGTTTTTGTTTGCTTTTCATGACATATTTTCTTAGCATATTTAGATGAAATTCTAGTTAAGTAAATCAGTAACCTAGGTAAATATAAACCTCTAGTTTAGAGAAACTTTTTCCTGTAGAACTGTCTCCATTTTCTTCTAGAAAAGCCTGTGCTGCCCTGTGGTGAAATATTACCTTGTTTAGGGCCTTTCTGGAATGTAATTTATAGCAATCCTCCAGTTGACCTGTAAGCACCCCTACTTTACTTGAACTCATGTTTTTATATGAACTTTGTTACATTTATTTCTGAAATGGAGGAATACTTGAAGCACAGAAGCTGGGATGACATATAGTGTGAGATAGAGGTGGCATTAGGCTGGAAACAGTAATATTTTCAAAGCCAAGCAGTGTTTTGACATACAAATACTAAAAGGATGAGGGGACCATCAGTCTTCATTTTGTTTGTCCAGTGAGAGCACTGTGGAACTTCTGTATCTGTGATTTGGGCTGACTGAGTTTTGTGTCTTTTCTACCATGTGAGTTACAAACTAAGCGATGCAGATGCTAAACCTGTGCAGTCCTGTTGTAGACAACTCATACCCCACCTGGCCTCCAGCTGCTGTTCCACAAGTGCACAAGTCTTAGTGTTCTGTTCTGTTTCCACCAGTCCCATACTGATACTTTTACATATCTGTTTTTAGGCACCCAAATCACTTTTTAAATATCAGTTGTAGTGGATAAGTCTACACAAATCCTGTAAGCCACAGTTCTGCAGGTCCTGTATCAGCCATATCATTGGAGCTGCTGTACTGGCTCCTCTATGCATGTCAAAAAAAGGGCCTCTCAAAGGTATTTAAGACCCAGCAATTTGCTCTCTGTCTTGCAGTCAGACAGCTACAGCTTTGCTTCATTTAGGTTTGTCTGCCTGTGCATCCCCTGTGTTTGTGTGTCTGCTTGGCTTTTGGCAAAATTATTTATGCCCTTTCCAGTCTGCCTTTCAGAATCATCCTGAGGCCTTGATTTGGCTCAGTCCTCTGGTCTTCAGTCTGTTTTTCCTGGCTCTGGTCTCATCTGCTTCACAGCATTTCTTATGACTCTGGCTCTTGTCAGAGGTTTATCCAGCTATTTCAGAAGGTGTTTTGAGTCTTGACTCTTCCATTTTGTCTCTGTCTTGTGAGTTGGCCAGAAATGTGAGGGTCACCATGACCTAGATTTGAGTCATCTGAGTGCATCCTTATGTCTCATGTTGAATTCCTAAATACTTACCAGCATATTCTTCTTACTTTGAACCCTAAGACAGCATCAGAACATAGACTTTTAAACCAAACCTTTGGCCTAAGAAGGCTTTGTATGCTCCTTAAGATCCTCCTGTAGCTTTGGATGACTCTTTCCTTCTAAGTGAATAGAAAGGGAGATCAGATGTTTGGTGCTTGGACCATATTGAAAATAAACCCTGTTGCATTTCACATAAATGCTGCCCCAAGTGCCACAGAGAAATGGCAGCCAGCATACAGCAGATTGGAAAGACCTTCTTTTATTTTTCTGAAGTTCTGAAATGAAAAGAACATGCCTGTGAATATATTTAAGCAATATATTCTTTTTATACTGCACTTTGTGTTCTGTAAATGCCTCTGAAAATCAATAAAAACAAATTGTACCTAATGTATTCTATGTTTTGCAAAGAGACCAAGCCTTTCCTCCTGATTTATTAATGTTTGGAAAAAAGTCATTGCACATAAAAATCTTGTATTAAAAATAGTAATTGACAATGTTTTAATATATTTTTCCCCATAGTTAAAGAAGAGTGGGAAGTATAGAAGTCATTTTTTTGTTGCTCTGAAAATATTTCTATTTTTTGACAGTAACTGGCATCAAGAACAACAGCAAAGATAATAAACCATGCTGAATATTTGTCCCCTGATGTTTTATGTCTACTCAGAAAAGATAAGGTACAGACAATTCTTCAGCTGCAGTAAATTTCTCATTTTTATTGTGCAGAGCTAAATTTATCCTTGCTGTAATTTTTCTGAAATCAGCAGAGATATTTCTGCTAGGCAGGAGAATGACCTGCTCTGATTGTGTTGCTGTTCTAGGAGGGGCTCACTCCAGCAGAGTATCTTCTCTTCAGTTGAATACACATGTACAGGTAAATTGTGTTTATCTGCACAACTGCTTGTATGATTGTAGCCAGCACAGACAGGGGAGCACAGGGACTTGAATCTGTGCCTTTCAGGTGCAGGAGACAAGCTCCTGTTGTTTCAGGGGGAGGATGCTGCTCCTTATCACATGCTTCATCTGTAAAGCTTTACCATAGATGTGATTAGGCAGAAGAAATCTTTTTTCTTCAGAAAAAAACTTGGGTTAGAACTTATGAGATGTCCAGGCTTAGTATTTTCTAGAGAGTTTCCTGAAATCAAGGCAGGGAAAACTTTGGTTTTTAAATAAGCTCCTTGTGTTGTAGCAGAATATTTTGTGGTTATTAAAAAAAACCAAAACAACAAAACCGACAGGTGAGACAAAGAAAAATAGGGCAAAATAGGAGTTCTTCCAAAGCTTCTATTTTAATAAAATAAGTATGTCAGAAAGGAGTAGAGGAATATAAAGTTTAGAGAGAAGTAGGATCAAACTGAGATTTTTACATCCAAATTCTATATTGATATTATTCCTTTTCTGCCTGTTAGAATTGTACAGACCCAAACTGGGGAAGTTCCCTGTAAACTGAAGATTCATAATTGACTCCCAGCATTTCATGTTCCAGTCTCCCTTGCACTGATTTGAAAAACTGGATTTTTAATATAGTTGATTAATTTTTTTCACCTTCTTTGGAAGTATCATGTTTCCAGAAATGTGTATGGTTCATTTCTGTGCCTATTTTTATTTATTTTTAATGGGTTTTCTCACTCTCATCAGTAGCATATGTATGATACAGGTTGCCATGGTAAACAATGAATTTTTTATTAACATTGTAAATATTAATTTAAAACATGAGTCGCTGGTAAACAAGATGTTAACACTGCTTTGGAGATTTTCCTGCTCCTGAGGTGACAGAAATTATATATGGAGTTAAAAATGTGAAAAGCAACTTGTCTTGGGAATGAGGTTCTTTAGTGATAGTACAGCAGCCTAAGGGCACAGAAATGTAGGATATTTGGACTGTGAAGCAAAGACAGTAGAAGATCAGACATAAACTGCTGAATGTTATAACTAGAGATGACATGGAACCAAGGTTCAAGTTTTAAATTCCTTCCTTAAATTTCTGGACATTTTGCTGTCACTTCTTTGCATCAGAGTGTGACCAAGTGGCTGAGCTGAATCCAGTATAAAAAAAAGAAGAGAGTGTAAAGTGATGGGATCAGCTTCAATGCAGGGCACAGGGCTGGCTCCCTGCAGTTTAATTTATGATGTTACATCTAACTTGCTGTTCTAATCAAGTAATTTTAGGCACATTTTTGAACACTCTTAGTTACCCAAATGTCACTGAGCTTAATGGGACCTATCTGCTAGAACATTCTTGAAAATTCACTTTTCTAGACGTAGAATATCTCTTGAACTCATGTCCTTCATCCATTGTGAAAATGAGTCCAATGCAGCTTTCTTTCTTGGAAGAAAAGGAAATGGAAGTATTTTTGCATAGGAGGTAGTTTTGTCCAGTGTCTTTTTTTTGCAGAACCTGTGGTTCCTAATGAGTTTCTATTCATCCATTAAGTCCTTGGTGACAGTGTTAATTTTTCACTGTATGTTTGCTTTTGGAGCAGAAAGCTACAGGGTGGTTGTTGTATTGCCTTGGGACTTTGACTTGTATTTGATGCTGTCACTGAAGAGTGATTTTAGAAGAAGCTACATGATAAGAGGCACTATCTTTCGGCTGATATGTTAAATTGAGGTCACTTCTGTCAATGGCCCTCTTAAAAATCACCTCTGTGTCTTGTCAGACATTCCATTTCCCAGTGAAATTAATTCTAAAAATCAAGGACTGTGTCTGAGATATTACGAAGCCCATAATAGTGGCTCTGTTTGTCCCATCATCTGTGGCACTACTGGTATTTCACTTACTATTTTTGTCAGGACTTATATTAGAAAACTCAATTTTACTCCATTCTGTATCACAAAGCAGCATATGTCACCCTAACTCCACTGAGCAGAGTAAGATTACTACATGAAATCTTATATCATCCTGTGATATATATGTACACACAAGATTACTCAGAAAATAACTTGTCACTATTGCAGACACTTCATGGTTGCTGGAAAAAACACTACATACTCAAGGTCACATGTATATATACACGGGTTTAACAGCTCTATTCACCCTTTGTAGACCAGTACTGCTAGCAGAATGACAACAGACCAACAAAGCTTCATACTTCCAAGGAAAACTTTCTGATCCCCTCTGTTTAAAGGACTGAAGTTCATTATATTGGAAGGAAATAGAATTTATTCACTACATTGTTTTGTGAAAGTAAAAGCACTTTCAACTCCTTTTCACCTTGGACTCTCTTATAAGGACTACAAATAGATGATAGGTGTTGCTGTACAGAATACCTTATTGATTTCAGCATTAGATTTGACTTTCAGAGTGTTAATTAATTGATTTGAATCATGTTGGGGTTTTTTTTTAAGTACTGATAAACAGTTTAGCTAGTTCAGTGTCTTTTACATGAGATGTTATAAAACATAGTTCCTTTCAGATTCCTTGTAGATTGAAATCTTATAATCCATTCACAAGAACAGGACTGGAAAGCTGGTTTTGGTGCATCTCTCTCCTCCATATTTTGTTCAGTGTCCTCTGTGCTTCTCTTCTTGATGTGCTGCAGTAGTGATTTCAAAGGCAAGAAGGCTTCCCTTCTGCTGGTCTCAGGAAAAGCCACTTCGATTTTGCCATATTGTAACCTAGTGAAATGTAACATTTACTATTAGTGTCCTGTGCCTCTGAGGTGGCTCTCAAAAGTCCAGTCTTTCTCTGGGTTTTCTGACTTACTGTGTGTCTAGAACTAAAGTTTGTTTTGACTATGTGACACTGGTTGTCTTAAAACGTTTCACAAAACCACTAAGTTTCTTTAATTTCTGTGGAATGCATTGGATAAGAAGAAAAAACATTTGACATTCTTATTGTGTCCACAAAAATTACATTCTGAACGATTTATTTGACTTTTAACAGAGCCACAGTCAGTGTTTCACAAGGTTATGATCTGGCTTTGTGTTAATTGATTTCATTAATGGTTCTAGTGATATCTTATAACAGAAGAATGTCATATGCGATCCAGTAGTGTTGTGTTCTTTGTAGTCCATGGAAGACACCTAAAATCTAAGTTCTAAAATCATTAGTTATACATATAGGAAAAGGTTGTGGTCACTCACTGTTAAATTTCTCTCCCCGTCCTATTTCTTAAATAAAGAAATTATAAAGAAGCATAACATTTATGAAGTCTAGTGACAATTATTTTTGTATATAAATTCGACAGTACTTGTTCCATTTTGGAAATGCAATGGAAAAATTTCAGTGAGCAATATTTCCAACTTGTTTAATAAAAATGGAGATCTCTTTCTGAATTATGTAACAACAATAACAACAAATCCAGAAGCATCATTGTGTTCACTGTCAGTATCTCTGTGTGGAATCACTTCTTGATTGTTAAATGGCAGCTGAGTCTCTCAACACTTTTACAGCAAGCAAGCTGGAACCTACATTAATATTCTACCTCTTTCATATAAATTTTAGCAATTATATAAAATAAATAGATAGACATCTTTTGATATTTATTCAAGTCCTGAATGTTTAATTAAAGTGCAGAACTTCCTAGTTATGTCAAATGCTGTCATGAAGAATTCACTTGAAAGCAATTCAGACATTACAGAGGAGTGTATGGCTTAGTCAGCTTAACTTGAGTTCTAATGTGAAATTTTTTTAAGAGCTTTGTTTCTTTTTAAAATGTTTTATGGGCTTTCTTTCTCCACAGAAGCTTCAGTTGTCATATTTAATTTAGGAATCTTTCCTTAATGAAATTTGTATTTATAGAAGTTGGCAGCCTTGTAGGCAAAATGCTGTGTTTATTCTCAGGTCAGATATAGCATTAGACAAGAATGTAGTGCTGTGCCTAGCTGGGCATGATAATTTGGGTCAAGTTGCAGTTTTGGGCACCACAATATTAAAAAGGCATTGAGCTATTAGGTAGTGAGCAAAAGAGGGATACGAGGTTGTTGAAGGGCCTTGGGGGGAATCCATGTGAGGAGTGGCTGGCTGAGGGCAATTGGTCTGTTTAGCCTGGAGGAGGCTGAGGGGAAACCTCATTGCAGTTACAGCTTCCTCCTGAGGGGAAACAGAGGGGCAGGTACCCATCTCTTCACTTTCAGTGACCTGTGACAAGATTTGAGGAAATGGCATGAAGCTGACTTGGGGGAGGTTTAGGTTGGATATTAGAAAAGGTTCTTCCCCCAGAGGGTGGCTGGGCACTGAACAGGCTCCCCAGGGAAGGGGTCACAACACCAGCCTGACAGAGCTCAAGAAGCATTTGGACAATGCTCTCAGGCACAAGGTGTGACTCTTGGGGATGTTGCTGTGTAGGGCCAGGGAGTTGGACTCCATGATGTCTGTCGGTCCCTTCCAACTCAGCATATTCTATGATTATTAATTAAAGTCATCCCTACAGCCCTTGGTAAAGGCAGCACTGTGTCCAGTCCTCTGCACTGTGCAGATGCTCTCAAAGCATCTCCTGGAAGAGTCAGCTGAGACATCCAGCTTTGCACTGAAGGAAAGGACATTTGCTTGTTTCTTCTACTTGCAAAGGTTTGGGAGCATCTGCCTGTGACAAGAGATAGGAACAAGCCTCTGTAAATAACTGATAATGAGACATTCTTCCTGCAACCATGAATGTGAACCATTACCTGAACTTCCATTTTATTTGTTCACTTGTTCAGTGATACTTCAGGTCTTATTTTGAAGTAGAACAACTTCCAGCATTATAGATGTGCTCATTTTGTTCTGCAACTTTGCAGCATAGCTTATGATGCAGGTTGCCTACACCAGTGTAATGGGAATGAAAAGCACTTTTGCTGTGAGTTAATAGCACTGAACATTTCTGCCTTATTTTAAATAGCTGAAAATTATGCAGAGCTATAATCTAAAGGGCTTTGGGATCTTTCCACAGTAGGGAAAGGAACTTGTGCTAACTATATGATAACTAACACACAAAAATTGTAATGGCATATGGTACGTACACAGCCTGCTTTTCTATAGCAGATATAATTTTGTTTGTTTTTAAGGCAGTATTTACAAGTAATTATCACTCTACTTTTTGAAATGTTAGCTTCTGCATAAAAACTGCTCTACCCGCTTTTTTAAAATTTTAGCATAAAATTTTCTACCAAAACCTGCAATTTTGGTTTGAACTAAAAGGGCACAGTTGAACTCCTGTTTGAATCTGTGCTGAGCCTGTGTAGATGCTGATGAAGTGTGGGTAGGCCTGCTATCCAGAAGGTGGGTAAAGGGAGGGACAGACACTCTTCAGCTGGAGGTTGATATGGCTCATGCAGAGCATCCGATTGCTAAGTGTGCAGTGTGGTGCAAAATCAGCCATTGTAGCCCCAGCCAAGACAGGCATGGTTTAAGGTAAGCTTTGACCTTCTCCTGAGGAAATGAGGACTCACATATTCTCACTTCTTGGCTCTAATGCAAAGAAAGTAATTCCAGCCAAGCAATGCCACATGCAGCTCTAGGGCAGTGACACTGCCTAAGGCAATGTTAGGGCAGTAACTGCTCCATACAGCTGCTAAAAATTTATTTTTCATTTGTTAGTTTTGTACCATAAAAATATACATTATACATAAAAATAAAAATATAAAAAATATACATAAAAATAAACACTCAGAAACTCAAAGAAGTGCATGTAAACTACACAGGTGTTAACAAGATTTTATGTAGCACAAGAATGCCATAATACTCATGCACAATACTTCAAAATAGCATTCATTAATCCCACTCAAGTCACAAAGAGATTTGTGGGGAAGAAAGGGTACTACATTACAAAGATTAAGCTCCACTGTCTAAATCAACTTGGGCATTGAAAAGAATAAATGTCATGGAAAGTCAATAATATTTGGCTACTGGGTGACCAATGTTATTTAAAATGTCATGCTCTGTACTAAATTGTGACTAATTTTGTACATGTTGCTGATTTTTTTTAAATTATCTAGATTCGACTAACATGAATTAGCCTGTGAAAAGAACAGTTGCTCCCTGCCCATCCATTTCTGATTTTTTGATTCTTTAGTATTGATACCCCTGCAAAAAGTCTAAGAGAAGAAGTGGTTCATAAACCAATGGTGACTGAAATGCCTAGTAAAGCTCTGTAGCAAAGAAACCAAAACTGTCAAATGCTCTGTGAATTCTGAGGCAGAAGTGTTATGTAGAGAGGCAAACACACTTAACAGCTCTTAAGTGTAGTTTGGGTCTGAAAGAGGGTTTCTCATGTACTTCAGGTTTTCCAGAAAATATTTCACTGAAGTTGTGTTTATGCTAAAATAAACATCTTTAATTTATTGAGGTGAAAACTATAGTGTTTTCCTGTTATTTCTGTCTCTAAACTGTGCTTAAGTGTCCTCCATATAATACAGATGGTTTTGATTGTCAAATAGTAGTTAACTTTGCATTACAGGTTATTTTATAGAGGAAAGTTGTTTTTTCTGGCTCTCAGAACAACTTCAGATTGAATATATGCTGGTCTCTATTCTTCCTTCATATTAGTCATGTACTCAGTGCAATCAATGGCTTAGTCTAACTGAACATACTGAAAGCAGTAGAAGGTATTCTGTTGTTTAATAGGAGCTGGACTTCTGAAAGAAAAGAATCATCCTCTGAGATGAGAATCCAGTTTCCTTTCTACAATTTTAAATATATTTCCTGACTTTTTTATGAATATGAGAGAGATTTTAAAGAAGCATCTTTAAGTCTACAAGAGAAGTTGAATAAGTAGAAATATCTTGTCTTGTCTCTTTTCTAGCCAGATAAATGCTTGATTATAGTGTCCTCCTATATGACAACATGGAAAAGATCTGGCAGTTAATAGCTTTGTTTTGATAATTGTGTACTTTGGCTTCAAATAGCATTCCATGTGGAAAATCCGCACAGCAGGTGTCAGCTCGGGAAATTCAGAATTCTTCCTCTGCTGCTGCATCAGACACAGGAAACATTGTAAGGATTTTGTAGTTTTATGTTCCACTGGGCTGTTTTTCCTTCTAATTGCTTCTATTTTGCATCCAATCAGTTGTTCTACAGGTTTATTAAATTAGTGAGGTTCTACAAAAATGCAAGCAGGGGAACTATGTGAGCTGCAGGCTTGGTAGCATCTCTCAGTCCTTGAAGAGATTATGGAAGAAGTTATGTTGAAAGCTACTTCCCAGCTATTTGAAGAGCAAGAAGATAACTGAGAACAGCCCTGATTTACCAGGATAAATGATGCCTGACCAATTAATTGCTTTCTAGAATGAAATGAATACTCTGTTGTAAAGGAAGAGCCATGAGTGTTTGTGGATGCAGAACACCCCACAACAAAAGAGCTTATCTCTTTCCCCTGGAGGGAAAGCCTTTAGGCACCCCCTCCTTGTCCCGTGAAGTATGGTTCTGCTCCTGGCATGCTAATTCGTTGTATCCTTCGTTGGCCCTTCCCTCCTTGTACCACCCCTTAGCCCTCAGACCATTTGCTGTTGTTGTACCCTGCCCCTCTGACTATCCTATATCAACCCTGCTCCCCCTGTGCTCTGGGAGCCATATCATCCCTGGACACTTCGAGAAGGAGTAAGCTCCGCCTCGAATTATCACACGTGGCTCCCGTCCATTTCTCCACCATCGGTATAAGCGAGGCTTGCACACGGGAATCAAAATCCCTCCTCCCGAGAGCGGGGACGTGCCTGGTTCCACCAGGACACCTTTCAGACGCTTCTCTGGAAGATCGCGGCAGCCGCGTGAGCCGCCCCCCTCCCGCGCCGCCGGCACCGCGCCGCCGCTCCGCAGCCGCGATAGGTGTTGTTTACCTTGACAAGGCTTCTGATGTGATCACCCACACCATCTTTGTAGCTAAGTTGGTGAGACATGAATTGGGTAGTTTTGAAAAATTGGACTGTTTGCTCAAAGAGACTTCTGTATGGTTCAGAATAAAACTGTCAGGTAACTATAAGTGATCTTCCTCAGCAATCAGTAATGGAGCTGATACTGTTCATCATCTTCATAGGTTTATAGATTTATAGAATAATTTAGTTTAGGAAAAACTTGTAAGATCATCGTATCTGACAGTTAAACCAGCACTGCCAAGTCCACCACTAAACCATGTTCCTAAGCACCACTTCTACATGTCTTTAAATACCTCTAGGGACAGTGACTTAACCCCTTCCCCAGGGCAGCCTGTTTCAATACGTCAGCCTAAAGGGGCACCATGCATGCTCACCAAGTTCATGAATACTGCAAAATCATGTGTGTGGAAGGAGAGCAGTTGATATGCTAGACTGGGGCAGAGATTCTGTGCAGAGTGACCTCAAATTGTAGGAATGGGCTGGTAGAGTCCTCATAATGTTTACAATGCAAAGGCAGTGTTCTGCCAAGACACATTAGTGCAGGCTGGGGGCCAAGTGTCTAGAAAGTGATGCTGCAGAGACACCTGGGGGGTCCTAGTGGGCAGCGAGGTGATCATGAGTCAGCAGGAACATGCTCAGTGCAATGAAAGCCAGTTGCATACTGGGCAGCCTTGTCAAGTCTGTAGCCAGCATGTCAAGCGGTTATTCCCCTCTGTCCATTACTTATAAGACCCCATGTAGAGACCTATGTTCAATTTAGATGTGCTGTGCAAGAGAAAGAGGAATAAACTGGAGCAGTCGAGCAGGGAGTAAGATGGTTAGAGAGCTACAGCATAGGAAAATTGAGGCAGTGCAAGGAAAAGTTGAGAGCACTGTGGTTGTTTATGCTGGACAAGTTAAGGCTAAGGGAGGATCTAACTGCAGTCTTCCACTACCTCTAGGAGAGATAGAGAGAGAATGGAATTAGAAATGCACAGAAGAGGGGCTTGTAATGGATACAAGTTTCTGCATAGGAATTCAAAGGCATTAGTCAAACTTCTTAGATATGATGTAGTTTTATTTTACAGGGAGGGGATGGTATTTAAGTACTGGAATAGATTATCTGGAGAGGTTGTGAAGTCTTCATCCTTGCAGATACTGTGATTTGTTAAGTCCTTGGGCAACCCGGTTTCACTTTGGAATTCACCATGTTTTGAGGAAGAGGTTGATCTTAAGAGGTCTTTTTCAAACTGACTATTCCGTAATTATCCTATTCTATAACAAGTCTTTACCTCTGGACATGATGTCCTTCTGAAATGTAGGAGAGGTGTAAAATGGTGATGGGAAAGGAGTGTGAGGTTTGAAAGTTATTCTGTGCACTTTCACAGAAGATGTTTTAGATACTATATTAGTCCTTGAGTTGTCTCTCCTCCCAATTTCCGTGGGTGTATCTATCCTTAGAAGTGTTGCAGAACTCTGGTAGTGCCTGAATAACAGCATGGTCCTATGTGGAAATCTGAGCTGCCTTCTGGATTTGACCTTACAGCTGCCTTGATAATGGATAGAAGTCACTGGTTTGTTTTCCTCTGCCATTCTTTCCCTATTTAGACTGCAAACCTTTTAGCTCAGGAAGTGAATTTTAACTAGCTGTTTAGCATACAGCACGCAAGGGCCTCATATTGGGTAAGCCTCTCAGTAAAACAGCATCTGAAAGTGAACAATACTGTAAAAATGCAAAATGTTATAGCTGGAATTTTTGTCTGACTACATTGATTGTTTAACACTGAGAGAAAATGAAAGTCCTCAGTGTTGTACTGCTCCCAGAGAGAGACTTAAATTAACTTGTATTATAAATGGAAGTGCTAGCAATGGTGACTGGACACTGGGATTGAATTAGAGTAATGTGGAGGAGAGAGGCTGGAGAGCCTTGTTATAGTTAATGGGGCAAGACAGGGAAGAAGAATCTATATTTGCTCATAAGACTCTGCTTGTATCTTGGCTCCCTTCCCTTCCCTGCTTCCAAAATAAAAATAAAACCACAGGGCTTTATTGGAGACTGAAATCCTTATGTTACTTGGTGGAAGACGTTCTGTGTCTTCTGTAGTGTTAATTCCTGAAGGGGTACTGTGAACCCTTGACTTCCAATTAATGTTCATGTAAAGTGCTCACAGAATTTATGAGCTATAATTAAGAAAAATAACTGATGTGGACTGCTGCCATAGTTTGTTGAGATTCCAACTATGTTGAGCAGCCAGCTTTGCTGCCACTAGAATTGTCTCTGGCAAAGTACTGCAGCTTCCTTTGTTTCCTTTTCCAAAACAAGGAAATGGCTGGTCATGCTGTTTCCCTGCAGTTTCTTACAAAGGCAGCTGGAACAGCTGTTGAAAGGAAGAGTTCAGAAACCAGTGAATAATTCTAGTTGTGTTGCCACCCACAAGGCTATAGCAGAGCAACCATAATGCCAACTCCATGGGCAGGGCCAGATGAACTCACTCATGGAAGAGCACTGTTACTACTTTCTCCTGGTCTGCGCAGCTGTGGGTACCATCAGGACATGATGTGGTGCTTCAGCAGTGTTAAATCCCTGAAGAGCCTCTCTTTGGTCCTACACACAATATCTGCCACAGCAATTTCTGACCATTGGCTAAGGAAAGAGTGAACTGTGTTTGCTGATTTCTTTACCTTTCACAAACTGAAAGCCTACATCTGAGACAGCTCAGGATGGGCTGAAACTTAAAAATGTTAGCTTCCAGCAATTATTTTTCAGAATTTACCCTTCTCATTAAAACAAAGATTCTTACCTACTGAGAGTATAAAGCTATGATTTAAATTACTCTGGAGATAATATTTCTAAAAAAATTTACTATTTTCAGGTTTATATTAACTTATCCTTTGCTCAGTTTTGCTCGATAGAACTCCTATGAACATACAACAGGTATATTGAAACTCAGAAAGCTTTAAATTTAATTTTGTTACTGCCCCCACTTGTCTTGTTATTCCTTGTGAAATTCCAAGGTGTGATCAATAAGTGATTTGTTGTTATATACAACTAGAAGGATAATGTTTTCTTGCAGAAAATCACAGGACTTGATGGCAGGAAATTTGGTTTTTTTCAGCTTCGTTATCTTCGTGGCCTCCAGCAAATCATTGGATTTTGGTGTCTCACTGTACCTATCTGATTAGTGGGCCTTATCAAGTGCAACAGAGATTCAGTTTTTGTGGTGAACTTTTAATGGACTGTTGTGTGAAAGTTAATGAAATGATTTTGTAATCTCAACCCAAAATTTAGAGCTCACCCAAGTAGCACATGTCTGGTGCAAACATTGCTGTTCTCAGCTCTGTTGTTTGGAAACTGGATTAGTGTGTGCAAGGGGGGAGAGCCAGCAACAATGCTTGAAGTCTATGAAGAGACACTGCACAATGCAGTGCACTTCTGCCTTTATGTGCAGCCGCAGTGCTGTCTGTAGTAACACTGTATGATGGTCAGTATCAGAGTGGAGCTTCAGAACAGGAACTTAAATCCTTCTGAAATTTATAGGCTAGAATTTGAGTATCTAGACTAAATGTAGATGAGAAAAGGTCTCTTCCAATTATCAAATTTTCTGACAGAAAATTCTTGATCTGTGATAATCCTGGAAAAACTGATTTATGGTGTAATCCTGCACACAAAATAAGTTAATAGATGGCCAGCAATAACCGGTTGTCTATATCAAAAATAATTAGATTAAGGCTTTTTTTGGATGGTTCATTTTGTTGTAGATTATGATAACTGTTTTGCTTGGTGACACCTGACAAATAGCTAAGTAAAGGTAGACCATTCTAAAGCATAATCTATCATCCTTCATTTTTTTTTTTAAACACATTTGTGATCATGGACTTCATTGCTTTGTTTGCTGAAAAGGAAGTATCTGTGCACATAATTCTGTAAAATTCAGTTTGACTTCTATTACTAGTATATTTTTATGTGATAAAGAGAGGGAGATAAAGTGATGAAAGAGCCAGAAAAAACAGTTGGACTGTATTGATCTCAAACTGCGTGCTTGAGTCATGGGTCCATTTAATTGCAGTATGAAGAATTCTGATTCTTGAATAATTTTCTTTGGTCTGATGATTTTTAAATAACTCTTTAAAGTTTCTGTATTTTCAAGGATTTAGTAGTTTTCTTTAAATTATGTAGGGCTAATGAATTCACTTGTAGCATAGAGAAGACTGAGTAAAATTTTTTTCTGTAGGCTTATGATTCTGGTACCTAGAAGCCTGCCTGTCCTTCCAGCTGATTGAAATTTGCATTGATAAAAATTTAAATTGAGAATGGATACTAGCCTTAGTGTCCTTGACATACTCACACTCTACAAGGATAACACCTTACTCCTGTTTTTTTGCAAGTGGTCTAATTAATTTCAGTGGAACTTGTCACAAGAATCTAGAATTTTTATGGATTTGGGGACTTCTAAATTGGTTCCAGATTAGACAGTTAACATGAGTACCATTCTAAGCTTTGACATCAAAAAGCGTAGCTCTGTGCTGCTAACCAGCTGCTGTGTTCCACTCCATTGTTTGTGATTCCTCTGTCTCTCTTTAATAGTTTGATTAACTGGGAGGTATTATTGGTGTCTGTCAAGGGCTTTGAAATCCACATATGAATGGGGGTGTAAAAGTGAAAAGCCATTCTTTGTAAATGCTATAAAAAACAGGCATTGCTTTGAATGTGGCCCATGGACCTATCCTCCGTCACTCCCTTGTCATTACTTGGCTTTATGAAAAGATAAATAAAACAATGGGGTATGACTGGGCTCATTAAAAACGTATTTTATTATTAGGCATCCTATAAAGAACATACTGTAATTATCAATTTTTGGCTTCAGCAGTTTGGGAAAAGGGAGCATCAAAGTATATGAAAATCAATATGCACCAATGGTATAGTCATTGATTTTCATAGAACTATGGGAGTCAAAAATAGAAATTGATATTGCAGTGATGACCTGGGTAATTGACCATTTAAGTGATTCAGGAGTAGTCCTGTAGGTAAGGGAAGCTATGCCCTTCTTGGGTGCCTGCTCCATATTAATGAGTTTCGTACTTAGTCTTTTATCCTTGTTTCATTCAAAGTAGAGCTGTAAGTACCTTATCTTGACTTGAGAGTACTTGGCATCTTGCAGGATCAGGAACTGTGCTTGCTGAAGCTTGCTGCATTTAATTTAATTGTATCATTTTATTCACTGTTACTCACTCCATCTGTCCCAGAGGGAACATAGAGAAAGGAAAAGAGAAAGAAAGAGTGCCAGCAAGCTATAATAGCGGAAAGAAGGAACTAATTTTAAACTACTTTGAAACATTTTTTCTGTAAGTAATGTTGCCCTCCCAAGTGGCAAAGTACTTAATATAGAGGAGAACTGCAATAAACTTTGGTTTTCTTCCAACGGGATAACATAGTTTATAGATAACACCTGCTTTTAAGCACTGTCTAAAATGTTTTTTTTTTAGTCTAGGGAAATTGTCAAGTGGATGGGATGCAAAAAATCTCAGAAATCCATGTTGTGATCATAAGTTGTATTCAGGATTATACAGAGGGTTAATAAAAGACTTCATAGATAGTTGGGTGAAAAGGAAAATCAGCAATTACAATCTAGTACGTTGTTTGTGATCATTGCCTTTAACTAGAGATTAAATCTTCTAATGATATTGTCAGCCTTAGTGTGTAAATCTTATATATAGAAATCTATACCATCTTTATAGCATTATGCTCATTTAACCTTTAAAAAGTATTTTTAAGTGGAACCTAATTGTAAGTGCAGCCCATATTTTGTGTCTTTGGTTTCCACCCTGCAGCATGCTACTTGTTGTGCAGATCAGTATTGTCTTATTGCTTTTATATGTTCCATCATCTACCTATATGTAAGAAAAGAGGATTTTTTTTTTAAGATTAGTGTTCCCTTACTCCTCTGGAACTGCGCAAATGTGTTTAATTATACACACAAATATTATGAATGGCTTCCAAGAGATCAGTTCAGAAAATGTCAGAATGAATGTTACCTGTTCCAAAACAGGAACACACAGCCTCCATGTGAAGGGGTCCCATCTCACAGCAGTTGAAATTAGGAGTTAAGCCCTATGTGGTGTTGTACATGAAGTAGCGTTCCTTCCCTTCTTCCTGTGCCATGACATCCTACCATGTGGCAGGACCAGCCTGATGGGTATGGGTGGAAGGAAGATCCAGGTTCCAGTGTATCATTGGTGGATTCACTGCAAGCCCAGCTTGAAGCAGAAGAGTATTTTTGAAGCAGATCTCCCAGTTGTTAACACTGTGCGTTTCTTTGCACCACAGAGCAGTCACAGTTTGAATGACCTAAATTGCTTTGAGAGGAAGCTAAACCAGATTTTCTGTGAGTATGTACTAAGTATGCCCCAATCCCCAATAATGATGACTGAAACCATGAATTGTCCTCAGCAACTTAAAGGTCTCCAGTATGAATTGAATGCACACCACGAGAAAGCTCCTGGACATTTGGTACTTTGTGCAGCAGCCAGAAAGCACATTCCCATATGCTACACACACTGACCTGATTTTAGCTCAGTTGGTCAGAGCATAGTGCTAAGAATGCCAAGGTTGTGGCATCAATCCCTGTGTGGGTCATTCACTTAAGAGATGGACTCGATGATCCTTGTGGGCCCCTTCCAACTCAGACAATTCTGCAATAAAAGCCCATAGGGCAAATATGACTTGATGTTTGACTGCTGCTGACCACCTTGAAATTTGCTCCATTTTATTTTTCTTTTCTGGGACTTCTCCTTCAATACTGCTTTTTTTTTTTTTTCCTTTAGAAGCATTTTCTTGTGTTGTGGTCTGTCTTTGCTGAACCTTGGTCTCTTACACCATATCTCTCTTTTATCCCAGCTTGTTATTATTTCGGTCCACTCATGTCTTGCTGCTTCAGACTCCCAGAAGGTCCAGCAAGGTATATGCTGAGGCCCCAGGAATGTGGTCATGTTTATACTGCGTGAAAATGTGCTTCTTCCTCTTTCTTGGCCTATGTGATAATGAAAAATCAATTCTAATAAGTTATTTATCAAGCTGGCTTGTAATGCTAAAGTAGAATATAAACCAAGTAATTTAAAATTATTTTTAAAATCTAAGTTCAAAGTATTTTCTTTTGAAAATTCATCTTAGAAAGTGCTACATTTAAAACATAAGTATATAATAAGTTATGATATTATTAAAAATACTTTTAGTTACTTTTTAGTTATTTTTAATTCATAGAGATTTATTGTACTGTCAATATACAAACCACTGTAGTCACTGAGTGCAAGTGTTTTAAACCATTGATTACTGAGGCTAGAATACAGGTTCAATTTTTTACTGCAGATACAAAAATTGCTGCCTTATTTTGGACTTTTCAGATAGTTCAGTTCAATAATTATTTAATACCAAACTGAGAAATTGACCTGTGCTGAAAGAGCAGAAAAAGTTGGTTTTCTCTCAAACTGTTGATAGGATGATCAGATCTACTAATTAAAAACTTGGTGACAACAGGAATAAGAGACAATCAGATTAGTTTGCTAATTTTAGATTAGGAAAGCCTTCCTTATCAATTAGGAAGTTTTATAGGGAAAATATGAGTTGACATTTTTCTTCAGATATACAGCAGACTGAAGATTTTTACTTTTCAAAAAATAGCTTCAAATGCTGTGTTATGCATTTGGGATGAATCAGAATTTAAAATCCTGAATTTATAATTCTTACTGAATTTATGTTAATATGAATTTATAATTCATTTTGACAGAAGTTGCAAAGAAGCAGACATTTAACAAACAAGACAGATGCTATTCACAGAAGTCTGACTCTAAGACCCTGAAGAGTCCAAACAATTGTGTATTACTCAAATAAGTTCTTAATTAATTTTGGTCAGTAAAGAGAAAATAACAATGCATGCCAACAATGAAAATTGACTAAGTAAAGAATACAATTGCAAAACAAAAGTAACAATTATTTAAGGTTTTCTAAATGGTAATTCAAATTATCTTTAAAATCTGTGGCAATCAGCATAGCTGCATATTGTCATAGTTCAAAGGCAACAGCATGGCTTTTTTTACTTTTCAGACAGTCTCACTATTCTAAGATAGAAATTTCTCTGACAAGATGGAAAATAGAAGAAAGATTCAGTAGCAGGAGCCTGATGATTATGATTTCAGTATTTCCTTAGTGGCACAGGGCTTACTCAGTAGTTAAAGCTGAATTTAAATGTTCTTCCCTATATTGAAATGCTAAGTTACTCTGCAGGAAATCCCATCCAATGCAGCCTCATGTTCAGTTACATGGCGGTTAACCAGTCTGTGACTATCAATGATCTTTTTCTTTTTTCGGTATTTATTTCTTCTTACTCCTAGTAACACCTTCTCTGTGTTTTTAAGTACATAAAATAAACTGACCACCATAGGGAAATTATATTGAGCCAATAAAAGCAGCTCACCTTTGGATATGAACAATAATGAAGAAAGAACAACAAAACCCCTCAGAAGACCATTAATTTGTACTGAAAATGCTGCGCTATGTTATTAATTGTAACACTTTTAAATTCTGTGCTGTTACTTCAGGTTGTTGCAGAATGGATTTAAATGGTTTGTGATGAATAAAATATAGATCAGTGGCTTTGGATGACAGATGCTTCTAAATCTGAACAAACATAACTAATATGAAATTCAAATTATGATCAAACAAAAAATTAATATGGATTTATTATTTTCTTGCTTTTAATAAGCACAGATGTCTTGCCAGTGGCTCAGGCACTTTCAAGCATCACTGTGTCACTTTTTGTGGGCTCAGACATGAAGGTGTAGAGCTCTTTCTATGTATGTGCCTTGCATGCAGAATCAAACTGATGGATATTCAAGCATAACTGATGTTGCCTTTCTTGAATGGAGATTGTGGTCCTAATGTAAAAATCCTGAAACACTTTGCTTTTCAGGTACAATGTGTATTTAGTAATTTAGGACCAGAAGGGTCCAACCTCATCAGTGAATCCTGTCCTGGTCTTGCAGGCAGTTTGAACATATAATCTCCTTAAAAGGCTGATGCACCTCTGGGCCTCTTACTGATTGACAATAGGTAAAAAAAGATAAAATTGCTGATAGTTGTTCTATCTTCTGCCAGGTTGCTGAAGGTAACTAATGCCCTAGTGTATTTAACTATCACTTTAGTGAACAATGAAGTATATGAACACAAGAATTGCCATGTATGTAAAATATTGTGTCTCTAGTCTGGTATCCCAGGTCTGACAATGGCCTATTCCACAGTGAGATTTGAGAAACCCTTTTCTAAAATCACACAGTGATCTTCCTCTGTGAGAGGCATTTTTGTAATGGCTGTCAGTGAGAAATCCACCCAAACATGAAGTTAATTTTTTTTCTTTTTTTTTTTTTTTTACTCCTACTATAAAAATTGTGTGTTTATCCTGTTTATATAAACACTGAAGATTTGCTTTTAATGCCTGGTGATGTTGAATTTCAGAGGTTAGCTGACAATTTTTGTATTTAAAATACTTCTGCCTTTTATCTTCACTAGTTCCCTGATTGAAGGTATACCAAACCTTGGCTGACTGTGGCTATACCATTGATTATATATGTCCATCATATGTCTCTTCTTGTTAACATCTTGCTGAAGCACTTATTTTCAAAGATAATAGAGGAAAGTAAGATTCTCAGAACTAAATGCACTATTTCAGCTGAAGACATATTAATGACTAGATTAAGATAGCATGCTAAATTTTGTTTTATATCAATCCATTACAAAAAATGTCTGAGAATCTCAAGAAATTATGTTTTCCCTCCTTCTCCCATAATCCTACACAGTTTGCCTTTTTATTTGCAGTTGCGCGTTGATCGGAAGCTTTTGTATTCAGTCTGTTTACAGTAGTGCTCCTGTCCCTTTCCTGAAAGCTTCTAATTAATTTAGGATTTATCTGTGTCTAATTAATTCACACAGGATTAATGTATAGTGAACTGTGTCTGGATTAAAACCCTCACGTGTTGGATTGCTGAGTGGACTGGTGAAAGCATGCAATGCCTTTCAGTTCTAAGGCATTTTGATATGGTAATGAACAAAAATTTTCACCAATGGGAACAGAATTTGTGGTGGTATCATCTTGGCAATTTTTTCATAACTGATAATGTTTTTAGGAAATCTTCACCAAGAGACCAAGTCTGGTATGAATCAGAGCCTGTGCAGGTGTCTTTGAGTGGTGGGCCAGGAGTGAGAAAGCTGACACCAATGATTGCTCTGTATCATTGATTCTAAGAAGGCCGTGGGAAAGGACAGAGGAGTATTTTATTTTTTTGTCAGCCAGGGATGTAAAGATATTTCTGGCCTTCCCAAAGAGACGTCCTGACTGTGTTTTCAAAGAAATCGTAGAATGCTAGAATGGCTTGTGTTGGAAGGAATGGTAAAGATCATCCCTTTCCAATCCCCCTGCCATGGGCAGGGATTCCCTCCACTAGACCGAGTTGCTCAGAGCCCCATCCACTCTGGCTGCCTTGAAAACTTTCATGGGTGGGGCATTCTCTGGGCAGCCTGTGCCAGTGTCTCACCACCCTCACAGTAAAGAATTTTTTCCTAATACCTAATCTAAACTTTGTCTCTTTCTGCTAAGGTCATTTCTCCTTGTACTATCACTTCATGCCTTTGTCAAAAGTGCCTCTCCATGTCTGTTAAAGGCCCCCCTTAGGTACTGGAAGGTGCTGTAAGGTCTCATTAGAACCTTGTCTTCTCCAGGCTGAGCAACCCCAACTTTCTTAGCCTGTCTTCATAGCAGAAGTGCTCCAGTCCTCTGAGCTTCTTCATTGCTCTTCTCTGGACAGGCTCCAATAGGTCGATGCTCTTTGGTCAGTGAGTCAGACAAATACGCTGTGTCATTCCCTCAAAAGCCTGAGCAAACTCAGCTAAAGATGAGCTGGTCACCACAGCCATAGCCAAAGGATCCAGCAGGAATAATACATCCTGATTAGGAAGCAACAGTGCCTGAGAACTGTAGCTTCATTAGCTGCAATTAGCATGAATAAGCAACATGCTGAGATATGTTCGAGTGCAGGATGAGGAAAATCTGGAGAAAATTGCATCCCTTTTCCTCAAAACACTTAAAATGGACAAAAAAATGTATGTCTGTGTAGGAGCAATACTATTGCTCCTGCAAATTGCTATAGGTAATGGGCTATACACTATTACCTGGTTGAGTCCTGATGTGCATATAGATATAAAAATCTCATTTCATGTCAAGAATATATACAGTGTATTCAAAGAGTGAAAGGACACAATACACTGGGTATACAAATTAACAATATATGAGTAGTTACATATCAGAGTACTCTCTGATACAGAGAGTAGATCTATAGCATATACACATATATATTAGATTCGAGAATAAAATAAAAATATTTTTGCCTACTAGTTTACATCTGTCATCTTACTAATTGCACACATTTTATCTAAACTGCTGGATGATGTGATGGAAAAAAAAAAAGAACTTACTGTTTCCAGAACTTTCAAGTGCACAGCAATTAAAAAATCTGAGGGCTTATTATATACTTTCTGTGACTATAAAAGAATCTTCACCTAATGCATGAGTCAACCTGTCATGATAGGTCTTACCACAGATCATCAATTGTTACTCACAAATTCAGCATTCATCCCTGGTGTTCCCTCGTTGTAGCAGTTAGTCTGTGCAAGACTCATCTGAGATATACAGCACTGGAACAACATGACTGTCTTGGTACTGAGTTGTTCAGGACTCTGATCACCACTATCATTAATGTCTGTCTTACTTGGAGGAGCTGGACAGGACCAGGGCTTTTCTCTGTTTAGTGCTGCACGAGGCTGATAGCAAAGCGTCTGTCTTCCACAGTCTAAGCGCCAAGTG
Source organism: Toxostoma redivivum (assembly GCA_013397375.1). Classification (NCBI taxonomy): domain Eukaryota; kingdom Metazoa; phylum Chordata; class Aves; order Passeriformes; family Mimidae; genus Toxostoma; species Toxostoma redivivum. The sequence continues at coordinate 1,240,095 of VXBI01013604.1, forward strand.
GAGAAACATAAAAACATCCTAAATAAGTGACCATTCCATGTATAAAGTACACATGTATCTGGTGCACATTTTTGCCAGAGTAAGTAAAGAAACCAACCATTTTATTTAATTACACGATAGCTCATTTAATCTAGGCATCATGGCAGAGGTGGATAATGGTAAAAATCCCTATATCAGGTAAATAAATTCTAAAGTGCTAAACCACTGATACTGAAAGAGACCTGCTGAGGTTAGGAGTGTCATACCCTTGTCCCAGTCTTCTTTGGGTTTGAGTCCACAGAGGGACTTGGCTACACTGATAGTCCTCATACAGCACAAACTGGAAGTTGTTCTTTCAGTGCTCATAACTTCAGGTACCCTGTTCACCTTCTGTACTCTGTTCATAATTAATTATTTACATATTAATTATGCAAAAAACAGGTGCCAAAACCAGTAATTTTTCATGACACTGAAAGATTGATTTACTATACTGAATAAGCAAAATCCAGCTCTCTTTCTGCATTTCTCCTTACATTGTTTCTGTAGCTGGTGCATTATCAGCCAGCTAATACAGTTTTGTTTGTCTTGTTTTTTTGTTCATCTTCAGATTGGCTCACTGCACAGCAAATGCTGTAGCTACAGTTTCTAGTGAGATATTTTAAAATTCTACTTCAGTCTTGCTGCTGCTCAATCTGACAGTCTGCAAACTGTCAGATTGATCATAGCATTCACATCACTCAGAGGTCTTCTACGTAAGGACTTGTTGCAGCACTTGAGCAGCTTTCATGCTTTCAGACTACTCGTTTCTGCTGATATACATTCTGTATGGAACTCAGAATTTCCAGTATTTTTAAAAGAAGGAAATAAAAATATTGGGAGAAATTTATTTTTATTTCTATTTAGTTTATTACATCCTCTTCTGTGGTTATAAATTACAGAAATTACTATTCCTTATATCAAGGAATGGGGATTATAAGAAATGCTCACCTGCAGTTTATAGGAAAACTTTTTTTATTTTAAATGCATTTTCAGGTGGGTTTTTTTTGTTTGGTTGGTTTCTGTTTTGGTGGTGGGTTTTTTTTGTTGTTGTTGTTGATTGGTTTATTTGTTTGTTTTTGTGGAATATGAGTTATTTATTATTTTTATCTTTTCATGGAGTGTGAAGATCTCAAGGTCTTAAGGAGCTGTATTTCCACAGTGTACCCCCAACAAAGCTGCTTTTGATTTCAGTAGGTGCCATTGCAACAAGAATTGTCCCTCTGATATTAAAACTCCTGAAAATTATCAGCTTTTATTCAGAGATTTGAAAATCAAGAGAATACTACAAATAGACCTAAGAATGCTATAATGTGCAAGAAGGGCTGCTGCTGGATACATCTGGCCAGTACTATGTGCTCCTGGTCGACTTCTTTCCTCGCACCCACAGTACCTTTATGAAGTGTAGGGACAGAGGATGGAGCGAAGCACCATGCCCTGTCGCTGTGGTTCGGGGTGCCAGGGGTCCCCAGGCTGCTTTTGCAGCCCTCAGCGACACAGAACCGGCTAGCCATGCTCAGATTGTTCCTTGGCCTGCCGAGCTCCGTGAACCGGCAGAGGGAAGAGACCGAGATACGCAGCAAGCACAGATCTGCAGTTTATTAGCTACAAAGGTATCCCACTAACGTATCCAAAGTTTAAAAGTTTCCAGGGGTTTATATATCTTTTAGGGGTTTTACAATTTGCACCAATTACTAAAGGGATTCTAAACCTAACCAATCCCTAAGGAATTTTACACTCACAGTCAGCCTATTAATGCTAAGAGAAAATGGACCAGTAGTATTACAAAAAGATAACGGGAGTCTACATTCCATTTCTAAATTGTCACCTAGCCAGCAGTTTCTTATCTCTATAAAATTATTCTCCATGGGGGCCTTTCTAGGGATTCAGGGAGATTGTCTGTTTGGGGAGCACTTTCTGCTCCATCACAATGCCCTGGCTTTCCTCCACAACCATTCTCACAACAACAAGAAGCTCCATCCTTTAGGGTCAGATTCTGACATTAGAAATAACCTCTTCACCCCCGCTCCTTTCTTTTTTATTTCTTGCAGCTATATCTACTCTATTTTTCTAGGCAATGGTGTGTTCTTGCAGATGGATTTTCCACTTGTGGTTTTAGCTTCCTTTGTCGTTTGAGCAGCATCAATAAGTTTTTTTTGAGTCATTTAGTGACAATAAATAATAATAGCCTATTTGCTAGGGAAAGACACAGCCAGCTCTGGTTCCACCAATAGTTATGCTTGAATCGCCAGAATTTGAAAAGGGGTAGAAGTATAATATTCCTGTATATTTTCTGAGAACAGGTTGGCTGGTGAGGGAGATGTAACCTGTATTGGAATAGCTTTGGTTCAAATGTGTTCAGGCATCAGTGTCAGTCCATCTTGAGTTTTCTTAATGCTACTATTTGTTGAAGTACATATTTTAAAACAGGGGAGCTCAATAAAACATAGTTTATTTTGATTGTAGTTTATAACTGGAAGGCTTTGTCTGGGAAAAACTGGATTTTCTGACCCTTTTTATGCAATTGCTTAAACTAGACAACCTTTTGAATATACAAGAAATAATTGTTGAAATTATAAAGGTTCTCAATGTCCTTAAAAACTATTGAAAAAAAATTCTAATTTATTTATAAAGGAGAGTTTCTACTGCAAGAAGCTGAAGCCAGATATCTCAGCCTTCCTAAGAATCCTGTGCTTATCACCTCCCACATATTTTAAGAGCATATTTTTAGATGTAACACTCAGATCCTTATGTTAGATCCATTTTCAAACTCACAGAAATCAGATATATCATGATGCTTTCAGAATGTAAATATTTAATACAAACTTTTTGCAGGAGATGGAACCATATCAATCCATGCTCCTAATCTTTATGACTTTGTCATTTGACTGAAATTTGAAAGCTATCCTTTCTGGGGTTTGGTGTTTGTTCTCTTTCCATTTGTGCTGAACAACCTGACAAAACCCCAAAGTGTTAGGACTTTAATTGTGCAATGAAGTTTCTCAGCTTTATTGGAACAGTGTGTTTTGGTTCATTATTGAAATGGACTGCACTCCCTAACTAACCTGTAAGCTGAGGTCCAAGTGTGAATGGAAAATTCTGAACTTCACACTCAGAAGGTGTAATTCAAACAACAAAGCAGATATTTTTCAGAAGGAGTAAAATAGAGTAAAATCAAACCTTCCAACAGCCTTTCTATGTTGAGATTGTAAGTTAGGATAATAGAAGTTTTACTAAAGAGAATTAACTAAATGAAGTTATATGCAGACCATATAACAGAACCAGTAACAGAACATTTACTATGATGGTGATGAGAGGGCATTTGATTTTAGTGGAATCTACTGTCTTTTTATGAAATTAATTATACATGTTTTTCATGGTTTAGAGCCAGAATTTTAATAAATAGCAACTACACCTTATTTCTATTCAGATTGTTATTAATTATATGATAGAGACCATGATTTCTGGTATTATTTGTTGGTGGCAAGACTTTGCCCAATCAACCTGGAATAGATTTTGCACCTTATTATAATGCAAAGGAGCAGGTAGGTACCATGTAATGTTTTAGGAGAGTAGGCAATATAGAGGAGATTGGTGTGAGCAAAAACTCTAAAATGGAAGTTGTCATCCTGCATGGGGCTAAAACTGAATATTTAGAAACCTCATAGTTTGCAGCTCCTTTTTCCTGGTGAGCATTGCTAGAATTTTACCGTCACTGTGCATTAGGAAGAGTTAAATAAATTTTAAACAAAATGGTCACTGAAAATGTCTAGTAACTAATAATAATCTATCCAGCAGATACAGATTTCTTTCTACACTTCTGTTTTTGCCATTATGTCTTTAATCCTATTTATCCAGAACTCATACTCCAGTCTATCCTCACAATTTCTGAGACACTAAATAATTTCATTTTCCTAAATCTCTCTGTGACTAGATGATGATTTCTTACAATTCAGTAATCTTCCGCCACTTCCTTTACTGAAATAACATATGCCTTAAGAGGGAGACTTCAAGCTTGATGCTTTTGCACCAAGTTTCTTGGGTCCCAGATGTTCACATGGCTTATTTGCTTAATATCTCGCAAAAGTCAATTAATGGTCATGAAATTAACATTATTTGGACAAAATTCTAGTAGTTGTCCAGCTAGTTTGATAATGCCATCATATCAGTCATTGAATTGCACATGCCTTTATTATTATTTAGTTATTGTTGTTTTGTATCCAAGTGTAGTTCATAAGGATAGAAAGGTGTGCTTTTAAAGTTTAGCTACTTTGCATTTAAAAAATTAAAGTGATGATACAAACAAAGCAGAGAGATATAATTGAAAACTTTCTCTCAATATCCAATAATAGATGTTTGGAGAAAAATAAAGGAAACAGGGCAAATACTGAATAATCTTTCCCTGGTGCCATCCAGCCTTTCTGTAAATGGCAATTTGTGGACTTTCAGATCTGGCTGGATGTTCCACCTGTATCATGATGCTCAAATGCCTTTATGTGCCATTACCTTTCTCTACTGTCTCTTTATACTTCAGTTTTCTACAACATCTCATGTAGAGTTTAATTATACTAAGAATTGTTTATTTTAAAAGGTTTTAGCCCTTCTGCATGCCAAATTCATGAGCTACTTTCTCCCTACCCACTATTTCATAGAACTATATTGTACTCCTCTTTAGTCAGCTAAGTTCGAGTCTGACCAGCCTCTTCTCATGCAGGTGTTGCTCATACTTTCAATCATCCTTGTGTGTTCCCTTCTTCAGTTTCCGTTACATCCTTTGTGAAATGGCAAGATCAGCACTGCATTCAGAATTTCATAGAAGCATACAATGGTTTGGGCTGGAAAGGACCTTATCCATGTCCCCTGCCATGAGCAGGAACACTTTTCACTAGAACAGGGTGATCAGAGCCCCATCCAACCTGGCCTCGAACCCTTCCGAGGATGGGAAGTCCACAACTTCTCTGGATAAAGTGTAAACAACAGCGATAGCTGTGTTTGTATCTATTCCCAATTTATGTTTTAACAAATGTCACCATACTAGGGGAAAATAATGTTTGAATACCTTGTCAGGATATTTACAAAGTCTTTACAGGGCATTTACCTTACAATCAGCTGTGCAGTTTATCCAGGAAGATGAGAACCTACCCCTTCAATCTCAAGTAACGCACCCTTTCCTATTTTTAAAGATTGTCAGAGCACCCAAATAGCAAAATTCTCTTCACTGGACACAACAGGTTCTGTAGCAGATACTTCTTTGACTTGTACTTCCTTTAGCTCTTTCACTTCCGAGCTCCACAGCTGCCTCTGACTGCTTCTTTGGTGCAGCTGCTGCTCCCTAGGTTATGTATGCAAAAGTCCTCCCCAGAATATACATGCCAGTACCTGCCATGTATACCCATATTCTGGTCTATGCAGTATATATATACACATGTACTGTAAGTATATATATATATATACACTGTATAGGCCCCTTCTCCTTACTTTGTTTATCAAGTGATAACAATTACAATTGAGATGATATTTTCTTGTGCCTTAGAGGTACCTTCAAGTGAAGATCTCAAAAACACCCAGGTCTCTGCAGCTACAGTAATAAACATACTAAATAAAAATGTTAAATACACAGTAAGGTTAATAACAAACATGTCTTATCATAGTATTATATTCATGGTTTTATGCACAGGAAATCTTTTGTACTCATGACATGATAGAAAGTTGTTATTGATAGCTGAAACATCTGCTTAAAAAAACTACAAAATATTCCACTACTAACAAACTTCTTCCTAAGATACATTTTTCTCCTCATAATCCTAGACCTGTATGTACAACATGTAAGGAGTTTTGAGAATAATAAATGAAAGTTGCTGTGGAAATAATACAAGAGTGGTTAAGAATGACTTTTAAATGGTTCGGTGAAGTAGATACTGGAAAAGCAATCTAAATTCTATCAGACAAGGTAATGGAGGGTAAAGAAGCTGGCAAGCAGAGTGACTGGAAAACTAAATGATAATATAAGCCTAGAGCATAGAAGAGCTTTGAAAATCTGTATGCAAATGGGCCAGAAGACCAAGGAATACGAGAAGGATTGTAGCTTAAAAGGAGTAAAAGGAATATCTGGTTGAAAAGCAGTAGAGGAAAAGCTGAGCTAAAGGTATTGCTGAGTACTTGTGTTCATTTGAAGGCTAAATTCCCATTTGTGGTGTTCTGGTTTAAAATAAAGCCTATGCACATGAAAAATATAGCTGGCAATGGCCATCTGGTGAACCTCTTGGCTCCAAACCAGGGTGATGTACCTCAGCCATTCTTCAGAAAGCCTTGTTCTACTGGTGCTTTAAAAAGTGCTCAGGGATCTGCAGTCACCAGAGGCATTCTCTTCCAAGTTTTGGCAATTCACCTTATGGAACGTTCCCTAATGCCTCACTTTAACATTTCTTTCTGCTTTTCAGACCCTTTACTTTCAGCCAGTTCCTCAGCTGATGAGAATGAGATCTTGTTGCCATATTAACTTGAATATCAAACTTCAGTTCTCTGCTTCCCAAATCATCCCTAATGTCTGTATGATATCCTTGGGCTCTTGTCTGGAGTGATCTGATCAGCTCTGGAGACAGGCAACATAGGTCATCAGCAAAATAGGAGAGATGTTACATTTCTGTCTAGTGTATTTTACACAGAAACATTTGCACATTGGCCTGATAGCTACTTGTAGCTGCTTTTTTGGCTGGATATCTAGTACCCAATTACAAATGTATGAATGTACCATATTAAGCCTGGAAGAAATGCCTGGCTTTAAAAGGATAATGCTTCTTAGAGAAATCCATGGGAATACAAGCTGGGAAGGAAACATTCATAGCTGGTGAATTCTAAATTGAATATGTTTCATCAAAAGTGTTGTGACAATAGAGTGATAACTGATTTTTTTTTGAGAAATACATAATAAAAATAGCAGGGAGACAAATTCAGTTCTCATATGAAACAATTGCTGAGAAAGGTGTTCCCAGTGCTTTTCTATATCTAGACAAGTATTCACAGGTTTCTTTAGCAATAAAAACTGCTCTGAAGAGAAAGCTCAGCACCACAGTCCAGCCACATGGCAAGGTATCCTGAGTGAGTGAATCAGTGCACCACATGCCTATCACAAGAGGATCCTGTGGGAGTTTCAGGGATTTGGTGTGTATTGATAGCCCTGCTGCTGTTGAATATGGTAAAACAACAGATGCTATGTTGAAATTTCGTGTGAGGAGAGGGCTGTTTTAAAGTATCTTATCCAACATGGTTCCTTGAGGATTTGGAAAGAAGGATGGTAAGACAACATGCCAGATGAATGCCCTTTCTGTATTGTCAGTCCTACAGCTGTACTCAGTCTGTAACCAAGCCTAAGCTCAACACATATGCTGTTAGGAACAATTAACTCTGTTGACTTCAAAAGGGGTAAGAATTGGACATAATTTGCTCTATTTTTACCTAGTTGGGTAGTGCCACATATTATTTCATTTTGATTAGCTTTGTCAATGCACAGAGCTAGTAGATGTTAAACACTAAAATTAATCATACAGCAGTGCCAGTTACCAACTCTCAGCATTCTGATGAGAAGAGCAGCCAGAAGTGCAGATGTGCAGATGAGGACTGTTGTGGCATTAAGAGCCAAACCTTTCTGCCTCTTACACCTGCACATGTTTGGAAAATAAATAGAGCCAATAAAAGCTCTTCTAAAATATTATCGTCCAAGGATCCCCTACCCAAACCCTTGTGACACACATATATCAAAGAGACAGATGCTATTCTGAGAAGTGTAAAGCATGATATTGCACAGAAGGTGATGTGATCTACTTATGCTCATCAGAACAGCAGGAGGTATTTGATTATCTGCAGTCTGGCCCTGACTCAATAGACTGGTGTATGGTTATCTAAATAGTCTCCTCTTGCTCTCTATTAAACCTATGACAGTGTTCTCATCTTGTCATTAATGGGTCAAATCTTGGCAATATTTCACAAGGTTGTGTTCACATTCATGAGCATTCAACTCAAATCTTTGCAGATATCTTCTTTCTTATTTGTTTTAAGGGAGTTTAAGGGAGACACTTAAACTCTTAAACTTTCTACCTGTCCTCTTTTTTTTTTCTTTTTGTGTGTGCTTTTGTTATCTTATTGTAGGTTAATTTATTTTAACACTCAAAATTGCAGGATCAAACTAACTACAGAAGTAAGTGGTGCATTTATTGATTCAGTGGTAAATGCCTCATTCACAATCTGCATGGCAAAATCTGGTTTTGTAAGAAAACTGCTCTGAAAACTGTTGCTCTGCTTTTTTTGAAGATGTTGATTCAGAATATTTTAGAAATTTGGTGCATTTGTGGAAACAATAAATCCCATGGGATAATATTCTCTGAAAGTTGCACAGACCCTCATGAAAGTTCTGCTGCGGAAAAGCAAGGTCTCTTGTAATATAGGATGCACAGATGCCTAATATATATCTTCTGGAGGTGTGGAGGAGATAAGAAGATAGAGGATGGTACAGAACATTCATAATCAGTAAACCTTTTATGAAGAAAAGTCAGATCCTGACTTGCCACTCCAGGAAGCTCCCTAAGGAAAAAGCAAACATGGATGTGAATCTCTTCCTGGTGTCCAGTAAGATGTGTCCCAGGGAGGAGGAGTTGGTGCAGATTCTGCTGGAATCCCAGCTGGGTAACTCAGCATAAGCCCAGCAGCCTTGGTAACATAGCTGGGGCCAGCACAACTGAGCTTAAGCAGAGCTAGTTGGTAGTCTCTTTCAACCCTGTGTGTGAATCTATTTTAATGGGTAAAACTTGGGGAAACCACAATTACAAGATGTCCTGGTTTAGAGCAAATTTGGGAGGAAACCTCTGAATGGGGTCCCTCCAGGGAAAGGGAAAAAAAAACCAATCCAAGCAATCCCTCCCCCAGTCGGTTCGGGAAAAAAAATTTCCTTGGAGAGAAGTGGAAAAAGAAACAGAACTGTTTATTCAACAGGCAACACACCTCCCAGCACAAAATTGAACAATACCAAACAGAAAAAAAACCTCTTGCCACTCTGAAGAGATGACAGGATCAGAAGAGTTCTTCCCGTGGGCTGCCCGGCTCACTCCGGCTGTTCTCAGTCCCTCCGGTGCTGGGAAATGCCTCGGCCCAGGCCAGGCCTGGTGGGCCACAGGTGTGAGCTCCTGGTGCTCTTTCTAAGTTTTCAGTCCAGAGCTGGTTCAAAACAGTTCCAGGAAAAAAAGGAAAGGAGGAAAAAAANGTGCATGTCAGTAAGACTAGCTAAGGTCCAACTCCAACATTTATAGTAGCAGAAGAAATAAGTGAATGCCTGTAGCTGTTAAGACATTATGAAGTTTGATGTATATGTCAGAGGTGGTTAACTTCTGAATGGCCAGAGGATGCTTTTATTCTCTGGTAGGTGTTTGGTGGCCAGAAGTAACAGCAGTATTTCTGTTGCATTTACCTGTTCTAGATCAGCATCCTCTGTATAATCCATTGACCGAAATATCCTTTAATTTGGCTGGTCTGTTGACCTGATGACATACCTGGGATCCAGGTATGTCTAAGGTGTCATCCCTCTAGGACCTAAAAACTTTAGATTACTTAGTGGCCTCTCCCTTTAACTGTGCCGAAAATGGGTTTCCAACCTGGTTTAGGGGTCACAGCATGAATAAGGCTGTAGAGTAAATTGGAAATAAAAGGTCAAGATGGCCAATATGATAGCTTACATTGAGGCATCATTAGTATGGGAAATACAACCATGAAGTGAATCCTTCTCTGAAGTGCTATTGCTGAGTGGATGCAATGGACATGAAGTCCGTATTTGTGCCATTTTTAACCCTTTTAAACAATTCATTAAAATTAATTTAAATTTAATTTAAATAATAATTTAAATTTATTTCAAGGGATGCAAAAGAAGGTTTCTAGTGAAATCAGTGGATCCATTTGCATGACTTAAATTAGTTAAATATCTGCTAAAGGTCTCTGCTGATTTGTGAGCCTTGATAAGGATCTTTCTTTACCTTTTTTTTTTTTTAAATTGCAAGATCAATAATGTATTCAACAAATTTTCCATAATTTATAACCTAACAGTGACAAGTACTGTATCAAATGCTGCTGTAGTGACTGATTAAACTAATGAAGTCTAGAAGCCATATGCAATACTTTTTGTCAGATATGTCCAATAAGTTGGACAAAGAATTAGACTGGTTTTGGAGATGGAAGGATACTTGGGCAATAAAAAAAAAAAAAGATCAAGTATTCACCTGATTCATAGTAATACTCATATCCCTAGGGATAACGACTAATATAGCTGAGGTGGAAAACCTAGAAAATCAAGGTGCTTTGAAAAGAAAGTGGTAGAAACACATTGGGAAAAATTCTGTGTCAAGATGTCTACAACTGAATCTCTTCACTGATATTTTCTGCTGACAACAGAGACCCCATGAGAAGAATTTTTTTTTTTTAATATTTTCTTCCCAAATCAGAAGATTTGTATTCTTTCATGGAGTTCTATGCAGGCTGAAACTACAAGAGCTGGAACCTACTGCTGGAAAATTGCAGGAACAATGATTTATTCCTGTATCAAAAACTGAACAAGGGAAAGCATATAAACACTGCACTATAGGCACAAAGGGTGATTATTTTTGCCACATAAAACAGTTTTAAAATTCATGGGGAAAAGCAATTTTTGACAGTATGGTATAGGTGGTTTCAGTCTTATAAAACTAGCTACGGATGGTTTATTTGCTTTTCAGACTGCTATTTTTGCTCTACCATTCAGGTATTTTTAATGGCTTTTCTTGAATAAGACTTACAGTAGTTATGTTTATGGATGGATGAATATATATGATTACAGCAGACTAAAACTGCAGAATCTTTACAATAGCAGAAACAAATCTGTGGCTTTACTGTATTTTTCTTGAGCAAGTTGTCTTGGAAGAAAAGATATGATCATTCTGTTTGACTGGAGTTTTTTTTTAACCACTGTATTTATTTTAAGTGTTTTGGTGTGCTACTTCTCTGGCTACTCTGAATCATATTTGAAATTAGAGTGAGGTGTGGGACTTTAGCAGTAGTGTTGTCACTAAAGTGTATATAAAAGTCATTCTCTGTTTCTCTGTCAATTTTTACAGTTTGGGTGATGCAAATTCAGATTTCAAACACTCTTTCATGAGCCCTAGGCAGATTTGTTTTGTTAGGTGTTTCAAATGTCATTTCCCCCAGATTTTGTGTTCTGTCTTCTATAGTTCAGGGATACAGAATTATCAACCAAAGATGGAAAAAAAGAATTCTAGTTTAAGTTCCTTTTTCATAAAAATTACTTCCCAAGGCCAAGCTGGATGGTGCTTTGAGCANATGACGATGATGGGGAATACTGGCAGAACTCTTCAAAGTAATAAACACCATGAAGAGGAAGAGTTAAACTTTTTGGAGAGATTGAAAGGATGTCTAACTAACTGGAAATAATGGAACCTAGTGAAAAAAAAAGAAGTTAGGAAACATATCTTCTTTGCATTATGGCTCTAATGGAATCTTTCTTGGAACATTTTCTTACATATGAGCTTATTTAAGGCTTACATCCACCTGAAAAAGATCACTGTAGGTTTGGTGTGCATGTCAGTAAGACTAGCTAAGGTCCAACTCCAACATTTATAGTAGCAGAAGAAATAAGTGAATGCCTGTAGCTGTTAAGACATTATGAAGTTTGATGTATATGTCAGAGGTGGTTAACTTCTGAATGGCCAGAGGATGCTTTTATTCTCTGGTAGGTGTTTGGTGGCCAGAAGTAACAGCAGTATTTCTGTTGCATTTACCTGTTCTAGATCAGCATCCTCTGTATAATCCATTGACCGAAATATCCTTTAATTTGGCTGGTCTGTTGACCTGATGACATACCTGGGATCCAGGTATGTCTAAGGTGTCATCCCTCTAGGACCTAAAAACTTTAGATTACTTAGTGGCCTCTCCCTTTAACTGTGCCGAAAATGGGTTTCCAACCTGGTTTAGGGGTCACAGCATGAATAAGGCTGTAGAGTAAATTGGAAATAAAAGGTCAAGATGGCCAATATGATAGCTTACATTGAGGCATCATTAGTATGGGAAATACAACCATGAAGTGAATCCTTCTCTGAAGTGCTATTGCTGAGTGGATGCAATGGACATGAAGTCAGTATTTGTGCCATTTTTAACCCTTTTAAACAATTCATTAAAATTAATTTAAATTTAATTTAAATAATAATTTAAATTTNCTGGATGGTGCTTTGAGCAATGTGATCTAGTGGAAGGTTCCCTGCCCATGGCATCTAGTCAAAAGTAGATCATCTTTAAGATCCCTTCCAATCCAAACTGTTCCACGATTCTGTGATTCTAAGTATCATTTCAAAAGCAGAAGCAATCATCCCAAGTCCAGTATGTGATAACCACCAAATGCTTTTGCAAGTTTAGTCAGGCAGGAGAAGATGGTGAAAATCATCATGCTAGGCCCTTCTGCCACAGCACTATGAAAGAAAAACAAAAATGTTGAAAAATTATGAGAATGTCTTAATGTGAAATTTAAGTTCTTGACCCCTCTTTCTTTGTTTTCCAATATCCTGAGTGTAAAGGATTCATTTAGTCTGTGTTTTCAGTCTTTCTTTGAAGACTTAGAGGACTGTCAAACTTGCTAAAGCCAGCACTGAGACTTTTATGTAGTGTCCTGATCTTACAGCTGGGGCTCTATGAAAAATATTGTGACTCTATAAGCTGCTGTGTAAGCTTTATGCATTAGAATCACAGAATGGTTTGGGTTGGAAAGGACTTTAAAGATCATCCAGTTCCACTCCTTGTCATGGGCAGGGAGCCTTCCACCAGTTTACTCAGAGCCCCATTTAGCCTGGTCTTGAACATTTCCAGGAATGGAGAGTACACAACCTCTCTGGGCAAGTTGATTGTTTCTTATGGATGCACATTTGCTCTTACTTACCTCTCAAATGGTATTATTGCCAGGTTCAAAGTGAACAATGTACCAGGCATATGGAAAAAACAAAGATGTTTGCTAGACTTCCCTGTTTTTGATAATTCCAAAGAAAACTGAAACAGCCTCTAATGCTAAATTTCTAAATGCAAATTAATTTTCTAATGCATATGGGCTCATAAGTCCCATTGATTTTCCTAGCAATTAGGAACCAAGAGCATTGAAAATGTTTACCTGCATTTTTAGACATTTAGACTCTTTCAAGATTTTGAGTGAAAGGAAACTTCACAGTGGGCCACAAATGTTTGGGGCTGGAGAGAAATACCACATAGAAAACAAATACTTTACCTTTTCATCCTTCGTGTTTATATGAGGTACCAATGATGGAATTTATAGAGGGCTGTTCAAAATGGTATGATATTTATGCACCAGTTTGGTTTTTCTCAAGGTAGTTGGGTCATCCTGTGTTCATAGGACAATGACAAAAGGTACCTTTTCTTTGGGAAAAGTAGTATAGTGTCTTGATATAAGTAACCTGGCTTGGTGCATAGAGCAAGATTTTTAAGATGTTAAAAATATGGCAAGATTTTTTTTGTTTTACTGGCTCAAATGCAGAGCAAGAGTGACTTAAAGGAAATGGAATTGATAAGGGGTGCCTTGGAAAGTGTGAAGTGCTCTGTATTTCTCCAGCTCGTGATTCCAAAGCCCTCCAGCCTTTTACTTACATAAAACATCTGCCTCCAGCTGTTTTGCTTTTCAAAAACAATAGTTTGTAGGAGAGGAATTGGCACCAGTTGTCTATTTGGTTCTATTACTTTAATTTTCACTATTTCTCATACAGTTTTTTTGTTTGTTTTGTTTTGTTTTTTTTAAATTGTCTTCTCAAAAATGTGTGGCAGTCAGGTTCCCTGGCATCTGATAGTACACATTTTTCAGAGTGCTACGTTATTTCAGTAACTTCTTTTTTTGGGGAAAGACTTATCTCTATTCACCGAGACCAAGCAAATCTTTATAGCAAGCAAACAAGGAAAAAAAAAAGGACGTGAAAAAGAATAAGCCAGCTCAGAAAAAAAAGACGCTACCTAAACAAAATTAATGTACAGTTCAGTTAATATTTAAAAAAGACACTCCTAAAGGTTGTTACTTAAGTAAATCTATTTCACAGCTTAAAAATGGTGTGGTTTTCTATGATGTTTTAGCTGAACATGTCGTCTGCAGAAAACCCTCTCATTTTTCTTGGTTTGGCTTTGAACCAGCCAGCGCTGTATCTGCAGACCTCAGCCATGAGACAAAATTTAGCACACTCCCTGGAAAACTCAGAGCAAAAGCCCTCCCCATCCCTTGGAATAGGCACACAAGACCACACAGTTAGGTCCCAGTCCCACACCCACTTAAGCTTGCATGCTTGCAATAATAGGAAGGATTTGCTCTATGGTCAAAACGTATTAACCATAAATTGGATCCTACTCACATCTGCATTCCTTGCTAAGCTCTTTCCATGAAGAGTTCAAGGGGACTGAGGTAGCTGTAAACATGTCATACTGACTTCCCACTAAACATCTACCAGATGGGAACACCTCCTCCTAGAAAAATGGCCTTTATGTAGTCTCCACATCTTACAGCTGGAGCTCTGAATACTTTGCAAAAGACTAAGACTGATTTAGAATGGTTTGATTTTAGGTGAGCTTAATATTTATTTTTCTCACACCAGTTTCTCAGAAATGCAACTGTATAGCAAACTGTTTAAAAAAGACACTGATAAAAGAGCTGTTAAGATTAGATCAGAATTTAAGTGGTTGGTAGGACATTAACATTATATTTGAAATAAAAGGAACTTAAGTGACAAATATGAAGCTGAATCTAAACCTGAGGATTACATCCTTCATATCACATCGTGATTATCTAAATACCCAAATATTTCTCAACTTTCCATAGTTTGCCAAATAAGCTCCATGAAATTTTAGGGCAGAAAACACATGAATGCAAAGCTATTCTGGGAAAAACAAATTCTCACAGTCTAGCTGGCCACATAAACAAAAAACGTTTTCTTCTCTTGTGAGCTCTTAAGGTGTAGACAATGAATCCAATTCTCATGTTTTCAGAACTCTGCTCATTAATTGTTGATGAGAAATTATGAAGGTTGAAGACACATAATCCTACAATAGCCACAACTACATTACATTTCACCTTTTATTTTCTGTTTTGAACTAAGCCACCCACTCTTTCAGGCTTTGTGGCATAACAAATGTGTACAGGTTAGTTGCTTTTTTTTTCTTTTGATTGAAGGAAGGTAAAACCTAAGGAGATCAAGACAGCCTGTATTAATTGTCAGCCTGTTTTCTCAGTGACAGTGATTTTACAAGCTGTTTTCTCTTTTATTTTATGAGCTAGAACTAAACAAAATTATAATGTATATTTACCTATTCAGTAGTAAAAGTGCTGAGCTGCTCAATTACTTTTGATTGAACCGGTGACTGCCTGTTTGCAGGCTATTGGCCAAGGGGTGGTTGTGTCAGTTTTCTCTGTGTACATGCTGTTTGCTAACTTGATACTGGTAAAATTGGAAGCTATTTAGTTTTTCCTTAAACCACTTACAGCTCTTCCAAATTTTTTCTCATAAGTGAATGTCAGCTAGTATACCCATACCTGGAGAGAGCTCTCTGTAATAATCAGAGATAATACACTATAGTGAAATCCACTCTTTTATATTGTTCAAATTTGAACAGGATAATTGAACATGTACGTTGTAGCTTAGTCAGTTCTTCATAGAACAAAGGTAGTTATGTTTTTTACTTCAGAACTTCCCACAGAAGTAGAGTTTTTTTCCTTTGTGACAAGGAATGCTACGTATTAATTAGGCTTTCTTCTGTGGGCATCTGGGCTGGCTGCTGACAACAATGTATCAATGAATTAATGAGAATAAAACAACCTGACACCTGCTTCGTTTCTTATTCTGTCAAATGGAACAACTACTGAGAAAAGTGTTAAGACACCTACATTTGTTGACTGTAGGAAGATTTTTTTTTTGGTAGTTGCAGTATACAAATAAAAATTATTTTGGAACCTCAGAAGCATAGCTAAATAAAAGCTCTGCTGTTTGGCATAAGGGTCTGGCATTATGTATAATAATTTTCATTTAACAGAGAAGAAAGCATTTGGGTTTTGTTAATTGAGTAATGAGGAAGTAAAGCTTTACTCTTTATTAATTTGTTATCTAATGATATGGTCAGAATGAATCATAAGGTGTTTTGGAGTTGGGCATTTTGATAAACATGTGAGATTAAGTTGCTTTCATGCATGAGCATTTTGTCAAAAAATCTGTAGTGATGTGGCCAACATAAATACAGTGTAACTGGAAATTGTTTTGTATCTAATGAATAGAATAAGGTATTCAAAATGCACCTTGATACATTAATTTAAACCAACCTTTAAAAGAAGCGAACAAGATATGAGGGCATGCTTAAATGGGTAATTCTTCTGTGATTTTCCACCATATTGTGCATCTGCAGTCATCTTGATTTATCAACCTAAGGCAGCTATACAGATGAAACATGTAACAAATTGTTATCAATATTTTTCATTTGCAAGCAAAAGGAGTATTTGCCATGCATCTTGGTTTCTGCCTGAGCAGAATTTGAAGCTTTCTGTAATATTTCCAGTATTTGATCAGAAATTAATGTGGTAAAAATAAAGTGGGTAATTTAAGCCTTTTAATCTAATCTGACAGTAGAAATGTAAGTAAATGTTATTAGTATAACACTAATAATTCTGCCATTAACAGGAAGAAGCTTGCCTTGGATTTCTGAGCCTTTTCTGTTTCTATTCTGGGACTAGAGGAGCTTAGAGGTTTGTGATACTCAGTTATTTGTCTTTTTGTCTGCCCCTATGTATTTGCTGAATCAGAATTTATAAGTGACATAAAAGATTATAGACATTTAAGGAAACCTCTTTATTTTAGGAATCCTTAAACTAAATCTAAACCATCCTTTTGGCAACTCTTAAGAAGTTCTAGTTAAACAAGATTTTAAATTGAAAGAGCTCCTCACTTATCAGAGTTGGTCTCTTACATTGCTTAGCTTGCTTGGTCTTTCTAGAAAAAGTTATATTTTCTAGTCTGTCAATTAGCTTTCTTCCTTTATTAACAACCTTGATGCTAACAAACCTATAAAAATCAGTAGCACTTCTGTTCTCTTGTGTTTGCATTTCACCTAGAAGAGTCACAACAGAATAAGAAGGAATTAAATATTCTGGTCATGCTTTGGACTAGAAGTATGTTGTTTTGATTGTCCTTCGCGTAACCAAACATTGTGGATGGAAGCTGGATCAACCTTTGTTTCTCTTTTTGTACAGTACCTACTTAAGACATTTGGGCTCTGACCTGTGACACAGTCATCTGACTTTGGACAATATTAAGATATCATTTTATCTCTTAGGTGACTTAATTATAGGATTTTGAATGCATTAATGGGAGTTATATAATGAAGCTTCTTTTCCAGTTTTGCAAACCTGAGCATTCTCATCCAATCTGCTGCTTTTATTATTGTGAATTACTGACAGACTAAATATGCATTCTTTATTAGATTGCAGTATCCGGTAAGTATGTGTTAATCTGGTTGATGTAAAACCAGCTTCAACAGCCATTGAGGAAGCCAGGCAAAAGCCTTCACTAAGTGGCAGAGACAAGAGATGTTGTAAAGATTTTCACAGTGTTGCCCACACATCTGTCTTGGTTATGATAATCTCTAAAGAAGGGAAAATGGAGAAGTTACTTTGGGTTCCCTCAAATCCTTGACCTCTTAAAAGCCTGATACTAAGGGATTCAATTAGTGACAAATACAGTTGTAGGTTGAGTGATTCATCCCCATGTTCTCATGTCTTGCAATTCATACATAAGAATTACATCAATTTTTCTCAGCTTTAGCATTCTTTAGGTGAAATATTTAACTTGCCTAAGAATAAAAGGCTTGATTAGTCTTTGTCAGTGAGTGATTCACTGGTCTGTGGAGCTGTCCATCCACCTTGATCAGAGTCTTCTGAAACCTTAAGACAATTTCAGCTAAATTGGCAAACTGGGGATGATCACAAAAATAAATTGCAAGTTTTGTGATTGGGCAGACAAGAACTTTACTAGTGGTTTTGCTAGGTTCCTGTGAAAATCATGGAAGAGATATTCTGACAGTGGGGAAAGACTCGAGCAGACCTTGCAGTTGACCATTAGGTGCAAGGCTGGAGGAAACCAGGCTTCATTAGTTCTGCAACAACTGCTTGGTTTCCTTTTCCTTTTAAAGTCTTATTATGGGAAGTGTCAGTAACTGACAGATACAGAGAACTTGACTCTTAGAAATGTGGATGTTGCCATCTCTTTGCTGCTGCTCATGGAAGCCCAACCTGTCAAACACAGTGGTGAATGCAAAATGGATAAGCATGACAAAGTCCAACTGCATTTATTCAGATGAAGTATTAGGTTTTGCATGCTAGTTTTAACATGTAGGAACTTGAGCCCTTCCATCTCTTCTGAATAACTTTAGATTATCCTACAAACTGTGGGTAATTGCTACAGTTACACAGGAGATAGGCCATGATGTAAGAATCAAAATTATTGTATTCCTAATAATGGGCAAATGATCCCTTCATGTCAGTTGATACAGTTGTGGTTGGTCAATGTGGTTGGTTTTCTTAACAATTCAGCATTACATTTTTTCTCTTTGTGCAGTGGTGCAAAAGATGGAAGGTGACTCACTTAGTATGGAACTATTATTCCAACAGGAATCACTTTCTGCTTGTGTGTCTTCTGTGGACTGTTGAATCACTGCCCAACTTCTGTGTCCCTAAAGAACAGACCCAAACAGCAGTGATTCAAACAAGCATTAGACCACAGCTGTTGTTGAGAACAATTTACAAGAGTCAAGAGGGTTTTATCTGGAAAATTAACTTTCTGCTGACTGAAACCCAGGTGGTTTTTGCTTTGCAAGGGTAGTGTTCCAGAGGGATAAGATACTATGAAAAAACTAAATGGAGAGGAGGAGGAGGAGGTCTCACACTCCTGTTTCACTTTCCTTAGACTGCTCCCTATAGCTTCTCCTAGGCTTTCTGAGCTTTTGATAATATCTCCAGAATCAAGATCTGAGACCAAAAATTAACTTACTCTTCACACAAGATGTACTTCAGAAATGAATTTGATCCATGGCCCCTTCAAGAGTCTCAGAGGCAGCTACTGGTGACCTGGGTCATGTGGTGCTGCCTTGCCTGAGTTTCTGTCACTGCCTGGTGTTTGGAGTAGAATCTCCATAACTGGCACCTGGAGACTCCTTGATAAGGGGCATTATCTTCTTTTGGTTCAGACAGTGTGCTGGAGGATCAAAGGGGAAGGCTGCACAGTGGTTGTTTTGAGACTGGGGGCTGTGCTTGGAATTCTGAAAGAGGGTTTTATTGGGAACTGCAGGAAAAGCACATGTGATTTAAAAAAAAAATTATTTTAATTTTTATTCTGCATTTCTTTTGAAATAGAGAGTCATCGAGTCATCCTGAATTTGAAGCTGCCTACTAGTTCAAGCTATTACAGTAATAACAGGGCAGGTTACCACAGGTATCCTAGCACTGAAGGTGTACAGCTTATACTAGTTATATAGCTTGCTGAAAGTAATTTTTGCACGAATTTGGTATAACCAGGTCACTTTAGGTCACTGTGGTAGTCATCATAGGCCTGTAAATGGTACAGTTAAACCAGTGGATACTATTTTTTCTATTAATCTTCCTAGAAAAGCCTTTGTAATCCTAATTTTCTAGGCCATTAGGGTAAAGGCAGATTATGGCTAAAGCTGGTTTATTAACTTTACTCACCTTGGCTTTAATCAGCCCAGAGCTCTTCTGTTGGGTGCCTGTACCTGGAGTCAATACTTTCCTCAATGGTCTTTCAAACTTGTTTTCTTACATTTAGGCCTGAGTGTCCTTATCTTACTGTGAAGTTAGATTCAGCTTCAGAGTTGGCCCTGCACTGAGCAGCAGGTTGAACCAGGACTTCTTCAGAGGTCCCTGCCAACTTCAGTTATTCTGAGTTTCTAACTTGTGCCCACTTCACAGCATGTGAGGCAAACTGCTTCGTAAGTCCCAATTTATTCACAGTTACACAGCACACTGCAGTGAAGCAGGAAGAGCACTCATATTGTGGTGGCTTCATCTGTCAGTTGAGTGATGCCACCCTGCACAGGTCCAGTCATCGTCCCTCCCGGCTGTGACCACGCCAGGAGAGCATTTCTTGGGGCTGCCATGGATCAATCCCAAATTACAAGGCACATGTCCCCACAGTGGGCAATAACGGTTTATTAGTTGGCTCTGTACAATGAAGGTGATGAGCTTGGTGCCTCCTTGGAGCTGAGGGGCAGAAAAATGGACAGGGTCCGTTTCTCCATAGGAGCGCTTGTCTTAATGACAGGAATCCTATTTTTGCACCGGCTTCATTTGCTCCTCATCTCCCAGCTTCTGACCACAGACCCCTTCTGACCGTTTCACTGCAGCCTCCTGGGACGGACGGCGAAACCAAGGCCATCCCTCGTGTCCAAAGAGGCAGCGGTGGGTGCTCGTTCCCAGCGCCCCTCGGGCTGCAGCGCACCTGCCCCGACAGGCTCCACGGATCTTGCTCGGGCGCTCTCGGAAAGCCTTTCCCCGGAGCTTTGCGTGAAAGTTCACAAGCGGCGGGGCTGCGCCGCCGCCGAGAGACTCCCGCGGGGCGCGAGTGTCCGTGTCCGTGTCCGTGTCCGTGTCCGTGTCCGTGTCCGTGTCCGTGTCCGCGTCCGTGTCCGTGAGTGCCGGAGCCCGCCCGGCGTTTCGGCGCGGACCAGCAGATGGCGGCGCCGCCCCGGCTGGGCGCGCAGCCCCGCGCACAGCGCTGCTGCTGAGCCCCGCTCCGGTTACAGCCCTCCCCCGCCCCCGCCCTCCGCCGCGGTGTCTCC
>VXBI01013604.1:1261563-1302024 GCA_013397375.1 Toxostoma redivivum
CGCGGAGCCCTGCGGCCGCCCGCGTCCCGTAGCCCTGACCCGCGGGGCGCGCAGCCCGCCGGAGCCGCGGCGCGGCGGCGGGGCGGCGGCGGGGAGCGGCCGCTCCAGGAGAGCATCCTTGGCGGCCGGCCGGGAGCAGGTCTCCCTCATCAGCACCTCCTTCGTGCTGAAAGGGGACGCGTCTCACAACCAGGCGATGGTGCACTGGACGGGCGAGAACAGCAGCGTGAGTGCTGATGAGGGACAGTGCGGGCGGGGTTGGGGGTCCCTGCCCTTGCCGTTGCTTTGCTCTTCCAACTTGCGGGGATCAACCTGCTCTCCGCCGGCCTCGGTGTGGCCGGAGCGCGCTGCTCCCGCTTCCCGCTGGCCGGCCCGGGGCGCGGGAGTCCTCGTGGGCAGCGCTCGGGATGCTGTGGACGGTGAGGTGCCGCCGGGAGGCGAAACGCCGCCGTGGTCGGGCCGACCCCGGGTACCCCTCGTCACTTCCCCAGAAGTTTGAAAAGTTTGCGAGCGCGCATCTTGCAGAGGCGCCGGGTGCGCGGTTTGTGCCGCGCTGCGAGGAGGAGGAGGAGGAGGGAGGCTTAGCTCCGGACCGGTGAGGCGATGTCCGTGTGCGGTCGGCGTGCCCCCGGGTCTGTGCCAGGGTATCCGGGTAAAGGATAGGCACGGACGAACTGCGGTGCGGGGATTATCTCCTCCAGCTTCGCATGAAGTCCCAGATTAAATTGTCGAGGTTTAATCGATTCACCGCGATTCAGTCATCCCCGTGTAATCTCCCCCGCGCCGCGCTCTGCCTCCTCAAGCGCCGGGGAAAGAAAAACCCGAAACAAACCGAAAATGAAATAAAACATAGCTCTGGGCTTGAGGTGTTGTGAACAGCAGGAGTGAGAGAGCGGGACGGCCCCGCCGGGCGCCTCAGGAGCGTGGGGACGTCCCGCAAAGGTCCGGAATAGCGGCAGCTCTCCGAGGAGGCTTTTACAGCCACGTCGGTGGATAAAAATCTTGTGCTGGGACCAGTGGTACTGCATTAGAGCATCAGTGTTCACAACTTTTCACAGTTAAAGCAATGTGTCTTGCCTTTATTGTTTATCTGTTTTAGACAGCAACTGTCACGGTGGGTGCCACTAGTATTTTTTAAACTAATTTTCAGTTTCAGTTAGTCTTCACTTCTTTATATATTGATCCAATAATGGTTGGGTATTCACACGGTAGTTTCAGGGATTTGCTGCTTCTAATTTATTCTTCACTGAAACATTATATCCTAACAGTGGGCGTCATGGGTAAATATTACACAGCACCTTGCACTGTCTGTGTAACTTCATAGTCAGGAAAATGTCGTTATGAAAGCTTAAGATGAACATTCTCCTGGAGGATTTTAGTGTTTCTGGAAATCTCTTGAGCGTTTTAACTAGAGTTCAGCTGTGCTCTGACTCTGCTTGAACTTTGTGGATTTAGTATAAAGTTTACTTAAACTTGGCTCAGTTCAGAGTGTGCGTGTTATACTTCTCATAAGTATGTGAATTATCATCCTTTCTCTAGGACCTGAAGTCCTGGGTTTTTGCCTGTTTAGCTAGGGAGTCAGCCAGGATGTGGAGCTGCTAAGGCTCCACTGATGAGGATGCAGTGATTCCCTGGGGCATGCTGAGCGCTTATGTTAATGCTCTTGTATAATCAGGTGTCAGAGTTGAAGTCAGCATCATAAAGCTTGACACTTTCAAAGGCAGTTTTTGATTTGCTCAGGAAGGAAGTAAGATGATGGTCATTTTCTGTGAAAAGAAAGTATTGCAAATCATCAGCATCAGCTATTCTGATTCTGTCCTTCCTCCATTTCTCTGCTATTAAACTGCTGCCGTTTTTTGTGGACAGTGCTTGCAGGCTGTTAGGACAGCTTCCTTGAAGAATTCAATATTAAAAAGTTGGCATAAGTTCATTTCTTTACATAGAAGGCAAGTAACAGCTTTCATGCAAAGCATTCTGCACTCTAAAATGAATATAGTAGAACCTTGCTAATCCACAGTTATGACTACTGGTCTCGCCTCACCTCTCTGCAAAGATTTAATAACAGATGCTGCAGTGAGGGCTTGTATTGCTAAAATGTTATTATTTTTTCACAGTATGCTACAGCTCACTTACTAGAATACTACCACGGAGTCTCTTCAAAAGCAAAGATAAATGGCAACTGTCAGAAGAAATGAAAGTGATTACAGTCTTTGCTGCAACTTATCTCTTTTTTTGTTTGCTTAGTTGGTATCTACTAATTCAGTATTGCAGAATGCCTGCAGACGTTCTGTACATTATTTTTACATTCAATAAAAAATACTTTTGCAGAGTTCCTTACAAAGTATGATGCATACTCTGCCTGCCATCAGGTGATTACTGTCAAGTAGGACTGTATTTGTGACCTGTTAATGAAAGACTTTTCTGCCTTAACCCAAATGAAAGCAGCCAGTCTTTGCACTGGATGTTTTACAGTATGACTGTCAGCATTTTTTTATCTTCTTTTCTTGTTAATTAGCTTTGTTTTATTGCATGGTTCCAGAAGAGCTGATTTTAACAAAGGCTTCTACAGAAAAAATATTTGTAAAGACAGTTGACAGAATCTTTTTTTTTTTTTTTAAGGAGTGGAAGAAATGCATTACCCTCAAAGGAAACAGGACTGGTTCAAGGGGATTGGAGAGAATTTTGCTGCATGTTTGTATGTTATATTCAAACAATTGAAAATAAGCACCTGATCCCAAACACATTTAAAGTAATCTTGAATGTCTATTTGTTTAAGTAGATGTGTATTTATTTATATTACTCTAGGTTGTTTGGAGGCAGGAACACTAACACTTCTCAAACCTGCCACCTTATTCTGTGTTCTTGAATCTATGGAAAGTTTTTCTTTGTCTTGGAAGCACAGGCTTGAGTTTTGAAGCTCTGTTCTGTCCCAGGCACATTGCCGCCAAGGGGAGGGCTGTCATTCCTACAGTGGGGTTTTGGATCAGGCCCTTCGAACCTCAGGAGGCACTCAGCAATCTGAAAGTGTCACCACACACATTTGGCACCTCATTGGAGGTACTCAGCACTTTGTAAACCAAGGTGCTAAACTAGTTTCTTTACCCTTTACGGCTGCATGGCTGAAAATTTGACAGTGATGAGCTCCAGATGACCACATATCCTCTTAAACACCTCACCTAGTAAAATAAATGAAGAAGGAATATGCAATAGGATTATTCCTTTGAGCTCTATGATGAAGAGACAAATAACTATAAAAGCAGAGGAGGCCGCTGCATCTCTCAGGGATGTTCACCTGCATGAATAGTTCATTGAAAGTGCTGCCATAGAGTACTCATGTGGATCAAGGGCAAATACATGAGAGGGGCAGAGGTTAGGTTGATGTGCATATGGAGTTTTAGAAAAATAATTTGCATAGTGTAAAGCATCCTGTGCTGCAATAGTAGGAGCATGTGATTTTTGGTTGCATCAGACGTCTTGAAAGAAACTAGGGAGGCTGTAAATTAAATTGATCCTCTCTCTTCCCTCTTTTCTGTACTGTAGAAGTCTGATGTTTACTTACTATCCTCTTGTAATGCTATTAGTTTGGTGAGTTAGAGAAATGGTGGCTTTGATGGCAAAGCAGATGACACTGATGTGGTTGCATGGACTGTAAAGCGGGCTGGAATCACTGGGAAGGTCAGGGTACAATTCTGTGCTTTGTCAAGAGAGAGCTGTAGCAGGAGATAGGCAAATTGCTTCCCGCTTTGTGTCCTTGTTACTTTACTTTGTGGTCTAATAATTATTTACAAATCTTATAAACAGGAAACATGTCCCCAGCCTTTCTTTGCAGTGGGATGTGTAGTCAAAACCATCACTGGTGATGCAGGTCTTGCAAAGCCAGTACTTGTCACAGAAGAATGTATCTGGTTAGTGAATTCCTGCAATTAGTATTTCTGCTCTCCATCCCCTCTGCCCACAGAAAGCTGTTGTGTGGTCTTACTTTCAAACAAAGGCTCATGCAAGTGGAACTAATTTTTCTGCCAGTCTTAAAATATCATAAACTGAAGACATGGCAGGTGGGTGGTGCAACACGCCATTTACTGTGGGAAGGGCAAGTTATTGCCATCCATGTAACTGATAAATAACACTGAGAATTGGAATATATACAGGGAAATGCTAAAAGAATAGAGTGTTAAGCTAAATATGCATGTGCCCAGATTTACTAAAAATATGCAAGCCTTTCTGTTTTGAGTGAAAAATGGTTAATTCATGACAGTTTTTAAAAATCCTACTTTTCCTTTGGAGGGACCTTAGTCATCCCAAGAGCTTTTGTTTTTGGGACTAGATAAACAACTTTGTTTGCAAAACTAAATTCTTTTTGATGCTCCTGAAGAATTCCCATTCTGCATTCATACTATCCAATTAAAAAAAAAATCAAAGCAGAAATAAGGGGAGAATGAGACATATTCACAATTGATTTTGATTCAGGGGCTGCTCTTCATACTGTGTGCAGACTGCTAAAGTACTGTGAACAGGACTTTGGCCAGCTACTTCCAAGTCTGCAGTTTCATGGTGCCAATATTTCCTTTTTTTGTTTGTTGTCAAAATTTGAAGTCCATGCAGGTGTTTATTTGTCCAGTAACTTGATGTCATGATCCCCCATAAACGTGTTTGTTATGGAAAATAAATATAAATATACACATCGCTTTTTTTAGTCCTAAAAAGCAGCAATTTACCAGAGAGGAAGATTTATTGCATGTCTACAGATATTGCTACACACAAAAACTTCAACTGATCCAGCCTTGTCTATATTTGATATACAGATACTTTGTTTGATTTAGAAACTTAATCTTTTTGATACAATTTCACCATATATGATTTGTAGAGGTTAGTGATCACTACCTGTATTCTTCTGGCAGTTATTTTATTTAATGGGTTTTCTGTTTTGTTCAGTTTGCAATCAGTTGTGAGGAAAACTATAAAAAGCATTGACTTCAACATTACTGTAATGGTAAATGTAGTTATTTATGCAAACGCAGGCTAAAGTCCATTTGTGGTAAGATTTGGGTGGTGTTTCTGCAGAATAGTCAGACTACATTTTATGAAACTAAAGGGAGCATGAGGTCAAAAATCCTGACAGCTCAGACCTTTGATAAATGGCAGATATATTGCAAAGTGAAAAGTAGATTTCCCATAGGGAGGATTTTTCTTAAAATTCCTTGAGATGATAGTGTGATTATAAAAACAAACAGAAACCAAACCCAATAATCATATTTGAATGGAACAGCAGAATCCCATGTGGAAAACAGAATGATTTTAATCTGATTGAAGTAACTCAGAAGTTTAAAATTTCTTTTTCCTTTTTCTTTTTTAATGGTATAAAGTTTCTGGCTTACTTCATCTATTTGCTTCTACCAGCTGCTGTTTTCTCTCTCTACCAGCCTTACATCTGGCTGTAAGCCATTTTGCTGCCTGCTGAGCTCTATCCACATTTCAGCAAATTCCCACTGCTAAAGGAAAGAGAGATAGCGCCTCTTCTCAACTCCGAAGTAGACACTTAAAATTGATACATACTTTATTTCAAGCATGCTTCAAAGTTCTCCATGAACCCTCCATACCTGCAGCCATACCTGGTTTGTCCTGGTTTGCTGGTTTGACTGATATTACCTGTTAGCAATACTACTGTGCCAACGTTGGGACAAGCTCAATTTAAATCTAAGAGAGAAATTTAGCAATATATATTCTAGAGAGACACAGGTTGAAATCCTCCCTCTGATACTGCTGATGTATTTCACGGGCATGATAAACGAAGCAATCATAAGGGATGTGTTTAGGCTGGGGATAGCAGTTCATGTATCACAGTGCAAAGATAATGCATTCTTCCCAAGTCTGATGGTGTTAGAAGACTATTGATACAGATCTTTGGAGAAAGACTTGAGGACATCTCTTTTGACTTTACTAAAATTCAATAGAGTAGTAGATCCTTTTTGAAAGAATGGAAGGGGAAAATGAGCTTTTCATAAAAACAGTAATTTTTCTGCTAAAATGGGAAGCTCTGTAAGGTATAGACCACCTTATGAATTTAATACACGAAACTGCCCAGATTACAGAAGCTTTTATGCCAAGTCCTTTGCCTGTACAAATATAGTAATTTATGGTTGTGTCGATTAAGACCAAAGGTTGTTCACATAAAGGATAGAGAATCTGCAGTGCAATCAAGTGGGATCCTTCTGTGTTCTGAGAATTCAACTTCATTTACACAAAAGCAGAAATAATAGGTTGAAAGTATTCTGCAGTATATGACTTCTTGCTGTAGCTCAGAATGAAACCTGATAGCCTGCAACATCTTCAGCATTTTTATTCTCAAAGTCTCACATTCCTTAGCAAAGATTCCCATTCCCCACCCCCTGTCCCAGTAATAATAATTTAAAACTCTAACAAATCACCAATGACAAAACCACTTTTAAGGAAATAATGTGTGGAATCCTTTATTGTGCCTTACTTCTTTAGTAAGGAGAAAATTCTCCACTGCAAGGGTGGTGAAACACTGGAAAAAGTTGCCTGGAGAAGCTGTGGGTGCCCCATCCCTGGAGCTGTCCAAGGCCTGGCTGGATGGGGCTTTGAGATACCTGGTCTAGTGGAAGCTTTCCTGCCTATGGCAGGGGGGCTGGAACTAGATGACCTTTATGGTCCTTTCCAAACCAAACCATTTCTGTGATTCTATGATTCAGCCATTAAGTCTAAGCTTGGACTTCTGCAGTAGGAAGGAGATGGGGATGGTCTCTGGATTAATCCCTGACAACAGACATGCTTGAGAAAGCTGGGTACATCTGCTGGATTTGATGACTTTAGTGTGATGAGTAGAGAAGTGCTGGGTTTACAAATCCTATGGATGTCATCAGCCCTGTATGAGGCTGTTGTGGAAAGAAGAGAGATGCTGGGGCGCTGCTGTGTTGCAGGACTGAGAGCCTGTGGCAGAGCTGGTGGAGATCTGCGCAGCCCATCACCATGACTGCGAGCTCTAAGCAAGAGCTGAGGTGCAGTTGATGCCCAGAGGAAATTTAAGGCTTGGCCAGAGACAGAGCATGAGGTTCCAAATGAATAGCTGTTGGATTAAATTGAAGCTGAATAGTAGGGCCAAAGAACTTTTGGCCAGTTACCTCACCAGTATCTTCTGAAATACCATTTGCCTTACATAGGTGATTTTGCAGTTTCCTACCTGCAAGGTGAGAATAATAGTACTTTTCTATCTCTTAGGATGGCTTTTGCCTAAAAATTAGCTTTGCACTTTGATATTAAAGTAATAGTTATCACCATTACATCTAAAAGAAGCAGGACTATACAAAATCACATCTGTGATTTCTTTGTTCCTTTGACAGTACAGCCCAGGAATTAGAGAAGAAAAGACTCTCACAGGTCATGCAAACTTGTCTGCTTGTTCTGATGTTTGTTTTGATCAGGGCTGTTTTTAGTGTGTAGTCCAGTTTAATTTAAATGCCTAGACTTTGGCACTTTAAGGTTATTGAACAGTCTTAAGATTATGTGACTAAAAACAGTATCAGTGAAACTTAACCTGTTTTTAATATTATTTTCCTGCCTTTGTTAAGCAGTTTAATGAAACAACTATATTTCTTTCTCAGTGTTTGTACTTTTTCTGCTCTTGTAGACTAATAATTATTTTTTCTGAATAATATTTATTTTGACCTTACAAGTTTTCTTTTAAAGCTCACTTTAGCTAGCACTTTAATTGCACCATCTGGGTTGCACGGTACTTAGATATAATAGTACCTGTCTATTGTGTATCTGACAGGCACATTTTTAGAAATATACTTGCACACAGAGATTATTGTTAATTTCTGGCATCCTTCTAATCACTCTCATCTGTTTTCCTAAAAAAAACAGTTCTTTTCCTAAAAAGAACAGTAAATAGTTGTTTCTTTTTGGTTTTTTTTTAAGGGAATTTATAAAAACATTTAAATAATTTGGTCTTTAGGAAAAAAAAGCTGTTTTTTGTGGTTTCTGTGCAGTAACATTGTTAAAAGTTTGTTCCAGTTAATGAAATACATATATTAATGTTTTTTTTTCCACGTTCACTTTATGAACTTTGTTTCTTTGTCGCTGGAGGCACAGTAAAGCTGCGTGAGTGTTGCAGCAGCGTATTTGGGAGCGCCAACCCCTGTGATCTATCTTTACTCCTGTGGAGCAGCAGGCCTATGTTTACTGGTCAGTGCATTAAGTTTTAGCAGATGGCAAGCTACACTTTGTGAAAGCACTTTTTTATCACAATACCTGTCTCTGGTCGGGCCCCTGTACTGAAAGTGTCCAGGGAAAGAGTCTTTCCTCTGCATGTGTATGAACAAGATGTGTACTGGGATTCTGCTCTTAGTTGGTAGCATTTAGGTGCTGTGTAATACCAATAAATAATGCTGCTGATGGTTGAGAATCGAGCTGTTCCACCTGTAATTTTTACCAGTGTGCAGCTTGTCCTCCCTAACGGAGCTATGGTGGAGAAATGTTGCTTTTCTCAGGTGGTGAAGAAGAGCCTGTTTACAATTAATGCATTCCCATGCTTCCCTCCACCAGCAATTGTCACTGCAAGACAGATGCCCAAGGGGATGGAGCTGGAGGGTGGGAGGAGTATGTTGGAATCACTCTTTAAGCTTTTGGCACTGTTTCACAGTGGTAAATGTGACTGATTCTGAAGAAATAGTTGTTTCTTCACTGAAAACACAATTGTATCATGGTAGTGGGTTGCCATAAAATCCTCAAGGGGTGCAATAAGATATTTTTCCTGTGTTTGCTAGCAAAGATACCTTGTAACTTGGTCTTTTCAGAGGATTGGAACTGTTTGTGAAGTCTAACACATCTAAATCTGCAGCAGCCCTCATTAAATCTTGCCATTTATGGAGAACAGAATACACTTCTCTCAGCTCTTGTTTTATGCTCCCAGCAATTGTTTTGGGTGTTCAGCCTAAGGAGGCACAGTGTTAACATAGGTAGAGATAAGAGTATAGCCCCGAGGGAACTCGTGAGCCCCTTTTGTATGGGCAGCTCTGTTTTATGCATGGTTTTTGAAGGGCTGCATGGTTGAGATATACAAACAGAAATAAACCAAACAAAAGCAGCATGTGCTAGGAACAGGTATATTAGTGGATTATCAGTGCAGAGATCTTTACTTAAATTACCCCCACCAGTCAATGGGGATCCAAATGGATGTCATGCACATATGCAATGCTCTAACAATCAGCCTGGTACAGAGCTCATGAGGTGAATTCTGGGGAGATTTGGGCAGCAAATGCCTGGAGATTCTCATGGACTTGGCTGGTGATGCTAGAGCACAGTTGGATGTCATAGAAAGACTAATGCTCTTGTGCCCACCTCACCTCAACCTGCAGTGATTTTCCCAGTGGAAAAGGAAGTCAAAATCAGATTTTTTGTGTGTTTGTACTTACAGGCTCTAATCATGATGATTCTTAACTAAAGAAACTCCAGTATCCTACTCCATGGCAGGATGGTATCAGTAAACTTCTGTCTCTAAGTTCCCAGCTGGTTTTGGGAGGGATCTCTCTGTGCATTTTCTGAGCACTTTGTGGGGCCCTGTTGAGAGTAATATGGGTTCACATTAGATGTGACTGCCATACACTGCTCTGCTCATGTGCAAAGTGAACTTTATTCCTTCTGGCCTCTCTCAGTTTAGTCTTGTAACCTGCACTAGTTTAACTGCTGTGCATAGGGCTTTGGAATTTTCAGTATTGTAGTATTTCATGAGGTTAGAGCATAGAAAAAGCTTTCTTGTCTCAAGCACGGATGCCTCCTCATAGGCAGTAGGAGTTCATGAAAGTTGCAGCTTTTGATGTAAAAGGCCATATCTTATTTTGCTAATTTGTTTGGCTTTAAATCAGTGGTTTCCTGTGTTTCCCTGACTGTTACCCAACCACAAAATGGCAAATATGTGGAAAGGTCTCAGCTGCCTTGAGAGCATTCTTAAAACATGTTCTTTGCTCTGTGAGTGAGAAGTACGAGCTGAACAGAAACTATGCAAAACATTTATGCTGGGAGTAGGGTGGCTTCAGAGTGAGAGCTGTGTCCTGAGCACCAGTGACAGATTACAGAGGACTGACAGTGAACTCTGATTGCCCTTGACTGTACTGGTGCTTGGGGTAGAAAATTGGGAAGCTGTTACTATTAGTGGTTCTGAACTTTTCTTTCCTCCTAGATGAGGGAGGCCAATACTGGCAGAGTCAGCTGAGGTTTGATCCTCTTCTTTTTGTAGTTTCCCAGCCTGATAGGAAAAACAAATGCGAAAGAATCCAGAGCTTCTTCTTTCATTTCTTGTATATGACATCCACCAAGCTGCTGCTGAGCACATGCAGGAGGGAAGAGGATGTGTGGATCCATATTTTTGAAGGAAGCAGCCCACTATCAGTGTACTAAATTTCTCTTGGGTCACAGATACTATTATTTAACACTGTCTAAAACCACTGTAAAGAAGAGAAGCAAAAAAATGTGTTGCATGTCAGCTGAACAGAGTTTTTGTAGCTCTGTGAAACTTACTTTCTGATTCACTGATTAAGTTGTTGGTTCCTGTCAGCTTCTGTGAAGAAAGATGCAGAAGGAACACATTCCCTGCATATAGGCTGACTCAGGCACCTTTGCTTAAAAGTTGTAGGATGTAGCTCAGTGAACACGTTTTCAGTTCATAATGAAATACATATGTTCATCTTCCTGCAGCATCTCTCAAGGGCTACTGGGCACAGCACTGAGGGCCACTAACAAGATCTTTTCCTTCCTTTCTTCCTCCTCTTCTGACTAGTTTAAGCCAGATGATTTTTTTATAAAATGGGCTTCATTTAGAAGGCTTCGAACCTTTTAGTAATCTCATTGCTCCTGGAAAACCCTAAGAGAGAATTTTTAAAATTTATTATATAAGCACCTTGTGACCTGTGTTCCATTTCTTGATTTTAAAACCCTTGGGAGGGAGATGACTGATATTAGACTACCATATATAATCCATGCGAGAACTGGGTTGTTAGCCGGTAAATTATCAATATAAAATATTCTTTCATGGTTTAGTTAACTGTAGAAAGGCACTTCTAAACTGACATGAACTGCTACAACATAAGAACTGAATGAAAGATAAGTTTCTTCACCAGTGGGTGGACTTGGTTTAGTTTGATCAGTCTGCAAGCACACAGGAAAGTTCAGGGTGCTTTTGTGTGTGTTTCTGAGGCAAGAGATGCTTTATGAACACTGGAGCTGCATGAAAAGAAGTGCCTCCACTTCCTGTTTGAATCAATGTCCATCTATTGTAAAGGATTACATCTTGGCTCTAATGTTCATGACTATAAAGAGACTGTTCCTGAAGACGGGAATGTAAAGCTACAGAAGGATGCAATTCTTATCTTGTTTTCAGAAACTGCCAGCAAGTCTGGTTATTGCATTGGTATACTTTGTGAAGTACATCAAGGATTCCCTGAGGGAGCAGAACTCAGCCCAGTGTGATGTTTCACAGGGGCTGGTAGCTCAGAAGTTGAGCCCATTGAGATTAGAGCACCGAAATTCGCATTTAGTTGTAGACTCTGTGCCAGGGAATAGTATAAAGAGTTCATAGTCTTTGATCCACAGTTTTTTGTATGTGGATGGCTTGCACAAAACAGGCAAGCATTTTATTTTTTGTAGCCACTAAATCGACTTGTATTTATTAAGTGAACCTCATTGTCACAGTCACTATCAGTCAGTCAGAAACTTTGCTCCCCTTTAGGCAAGTTCTGCAGCTGTCCTTTGTTTCTGTTACTTTCTCATCTGCTTTTTTTTGTATGTCTCATTCCTCCTTCCTTTGTCTCCATGTGTCTCCTTTGTTATTCTCCCTTCATTTCCTTCTCAGTATTAAATCACCTTTGTCATCCCTGAGGGCTTGAATAGCATCACCTTCCCCATTCCATCTGAAAAAAAAGTTCTTGAAAGACATAGTTATGACACTGACATGTCATCACTTTGAGAGTTGCCATTGCAGTGAAAATAGATGTTCACACTTGGTCACATGTTGTGTGTAGAATTGGACAGACTGCATCTCATTGCTTAAGGAAATCTTGTGTTCATGACAGGATCTGTAGCTCTAGAGCATAGCAATAGCAGATGTTTAAAAAGCAACTGTCCCCAAAATACATCATCTTAGTTTGAACTGTCCTGGGGCAGAATATTTTATCAAATGCCTCAAATCGAAAGTTATGAAGAGATCCCTTAAACTACCTCGGGTTAGTTTTGGACTGGGGACATACTATGAAATGCACTGCTTCTGTGTTAAGCTTCCAGATGAGTTTAAATAATCATAATTAGAAATGAAATACTCAGAATTCCATTTCCAGTTCTATGATACACACATGCCCATCGAATAAGAATTTAAAATTACTTGGTTGCTCATCCAGGTGTAATTGAAAAAAAAAAATCATAATCTATTCAGTGTTGGATTTAATATATAAAAGAGATACTGTGAACAAAACACAGCTTCTGAAATGTCTATTACCGTGGATTAAGTTCAGATATTAGCACATGTCATTCTAATACTTGGGTGATGTCATTCTAAAGTGAGACTTTGCCAAGTATGCCTCATTATTACTTTTTGCAGCTGATAGGCAATGAATTCTTTTTCCTTTAACTGAAATTAAATATTTACAAACTGTTACTTATTGCAGGAATTTAAATGAATGAAGTTTTTTTTTTTGAAAATGCAATCTGAGGAAAGCAGAGACAGGCAATGAGTTTGAAGCTGTCACAGGAGGCAACTTTGAATCTTATGTATCCAAGCTGTCGCTTTATCAGAGCCCTTGAATACATGGGAGCCAAAAGCAGAAACATGTAGGGTCTTGATTTCTGGCATAGTTTATTCCTCTGATGCAAGTGCACTTGCTGTGTAGTCACTGAGGTTCATGGACTGAAAGAAGATGAACAGATTTAGAGTGCTTTTATCTAACATAAAATTGATACTGTCTTATGGGAATGACTTCTAAGAAGAACATGAGAATGTCTGCACTAGGCTAGACCTGTGGATATTTAGGGAAGAGCCTCATACTCAGATGGAAGTTTTGTGATCCTTCACCAGACAGATTTTCTGGCCAACAGCAATTTGTGGCTCAGGGGTAACTGTAAAAGCTTCTCAGGTGCAAGAAACACCTTGTTTGTAAACATGAAATGAGACAGAAGATGAGCTTATGTACTTGCTAGTACTGGATTTCTATTATCCTTTCTATAAACCTAAATGAGTTTAAATTTTGGGGTATGCTCTCTAAGTGATTTAGATTTTGTGGATTTACCTCTACATTTTAGAATTTTAAAACCATTTATTTATTCTATATTGATTTAATTAGTATTTAAATTCAGAAAAAATATATGAAGTAGCAATTTAAAAATTATGTTTTTTGTTCTATTGTAAGTTTGTCACCAATTTGGGTACTTCAAAGAGTGTTATTTCTCTTGAGTGAATGTCTGGAAAGAAAGGTGAATGGCAAAAACAGTTTTAGATGTCTTTTTATTTCTATGGAATTTATTAAAGCATCTTTTTAGACACGTGGATGATGGTGCTGTCATATGCAAAAAGCACAACATATCCCAAATGTTTTCCCTGGTTATTTGAAGTTGAATAAATATTCATTAAATGGACAACCTCATCTAAGCCAGGATTAATTTTAAATTCAAGCCATTATTCATTTGCTACGTAACCAATACTGTGTATCTTCTTATCAACAAGTGAGTCTCATTTTTAATTTATGGAAGTTTACCTGAGAGTATTCAAGTGTCTCACCCTTTGCACATATGAAAATATGCCTTTGATGTCTCTGCATTTGACTTTAAAACAGTTGATCTTCTGGTGTGCTGTATAATAAAGTTGTTTTGATACATACAAGAAATTATGCTTGTTTGTTCCAAGTTCGCATGGCATAGTTAAGATAGGTTTTTGTTCTGTAAAAACTGGTGATTCTTTTGAAATGGAAATCAATCCTTTTCTCTTAAGTTGCTTAAAAAGTTTGTTAAACAGGCATGATCAAGTTTCTTAGATTTTAAGAAGTGCTGAAGGTGAATTTTGAAAACCTTGCTCATTTTTATTTACAAATAGTTCATGATCTTTAAATAGAGATTTCTAATGCTCTCATTCCATTTTAAAGATTGTTGTGAAGGACATCAGTAAAAATATTCAATTATAGTGTTCTATCTATAGACTCCCTGGGAACCTGGGCTATGATTGTATTTCTCAGCAAGAATGAAGCAGCATCATTTCATTGACTTAAATTTCATCCATGATGGAAGGATCTTTGGCTTTGTCTCACAGATAATGCAATGTTTACAGTAGTGGAAATAAAGAGGTGCAAGAGCCTACAAAATAAAGAAAAGTAAACAGAAACAAGAAACATTTTAATTGTTGAATTCCACACTGTTCTTTCTTACTGTTCTTCCTCTTCATTTTATTTTCTCTAAAATTCTATATTATTGCATTTATCTAGAAGAAACAAGCCTCTTAGGATGAGCTGAAGGTTGTTGTTTTCTGCCTTTCTTTGTCTTCTTACTCTCTCTTAGTCCTCTACCTTCCTTTCTATGGACTGGTTAATTTACTCTTTCTAGCTGCTGTGTGTTCAGCATCTCCAGGGTCAGCATGTTACATATGGAAGACACATCAGCTGAAGGAAACTAATATCCCAATCATCTTACTACCACTGCAGATAGAGGGAAACCAGCTGGCATGAGTGAATGGATTTCTGCATCAATCTCCTTGCACAGGCAATCAATTCAGCAGAGAGAAATGAGACCTGAGTCCTCATCACTGGCCTGTAGCAGAAGGCTCCCTATAGTGGAGTTTCATCATCCTGAGCTCACTGCTGCACTCAGTGAGCTGTGAGAGCAGGGGTTCTCCATATGGTATCACTGAGCCCAAAGCCTGTGAAAGGCCACAGCAGCTTCAGTGTGTTTTGGGTCAGATCCTTGGGCCAATGCTGCCCATACTGGTCACCATGTTAGTTATCAGGTATTTAAGCCCCCAAGGCATTAGGTGGCTCTCATCTCTCTTTGCTAACAGCATGAGGCTCATCCTGACAGCAAAAGCAGCACCAATTCTATTTGTAGGTTTTTGTAGTTTCTGAATCACATGATAGTAATTTTGAGGAATGACACACAAGTAGGCATCATTAAGATATCTACACAGGGAAAAAACCATGGTTTTCTTCCTTCACTTTTTTTTGGTGAAGGAACAGTGGTGCAGCAAACCAAGTCTATTCAGTACTAAAATTTTTATAGTACATTATACTGTGAAACTTAGGTAATTGCTTAAATAGTCAAGTTAAAGAGAAGATAATTAGAAGGTTAATTTGGATTCATCCTTCCCTATTAACACTTAAAGATGTTGACTGTAGAGTTCTGTTACTGCTTCATTTAGCTTGACTATTGCAATGAACTAGCTCCTTGCATGTCAGACTGTCCTTGTTCAGAGGTGAGGTAGGGGGTTTGTGTTGCAGGATTAGAGTATGTAGCACTTGTGGCATTCCTGGTACTGTAGAATTAGGAGCAAATAGGCTGGCATTGGCTTACACAAGGGAACAGACTTGTTCTTCTTTGGTCCCAAAGGTGTAATTGATTCTATTTGTAGTACATGGTCAAATATTTGTCCATGGTATCAGAGAGGTTAACAAAAGGTTGTCATAGGGCCATGTTTGTCATAAATATAATGTCAGCATGTCGTGGTTCAAATGTCATCATTTTGTGATGTGACAAATTGTCCCCAAGGACAGACTATTTAAGAGATCCTAACAGATGTTGGAAAAATGAGTAAGTTTAGATTGATTTTATTTGCGTCATACTGAAGAACAGTCAGAAGTTTAGAAAGCAAAGCTTGCAGCAATTTGCATCACTTTTCATTCTTGAAGGATCTTTGCTATTGTCACAAACTTTAGTCATTATATACGTGATGCTTCCTTAGCGGGCAAATTTGCTGATGAATCACGCTTCAAGGCAGCTCCAGAGATGACAATTTTTTAGTAATAAATGTGTTTAATTGGACTGTTCTCCATTTGTAGCGCACTGGATTTTCCTCTTTTAACCACAAAGTAGTAGGAGAATTTGGACAATTTCCAGTCTGTCAAAATTTAAGTGCAGTAGGAAGTAAGATAATTTTGTTTGTATTTGTTCTGTCCTTCATTCAAACCTTGTTAAGAGGCAACTGTAAAGCATACTAAGCAGTGCTGCTTATACTTTATCTACAAGGCAAATTCAGCTGGGATGTCTGTACTGAGTTAACACAACTGAACCCAACCACACTTATATTTGATACTGCAGTGTATTCCTGGGTCACTCCCATGTATACCTGACACATACTGTAAGAAACTAGAGGAGAGGATGTTCAGTAGTTTCCAGAAGACATTTTAAATAAAATTAAGACATGCAACTTGCATTGAAATCAGGGCCTTTGAGAATGCTGATTGGGTTTCTTAAATATGAAGGAGATATTCTGGTGACAATAGAAGACTGCAGTTTTTTCTGTGGAAGTAGTAGATTTCCTGTTCTGTAGAAATAGACTAGGTGGAAAATTTGTTTGTCTAAGCACAAAATAATTGAATCATAAATTTGCTCTTTAGGTGAGGGGTTTCTGGATTTAGTTATGAAATGTAGTCTTAGACAGGCCTAGTCATTCTTCAGGCTGTTGGCAGCATGCTAAGCTGTTTCTGTCAAACCTGGGTCAGAAAAGTAACATGTAAGAGCACTAGCAGGCTGTATCCTGGCCCCTCTTCCTGAAGAGTTTGTGCTCATTCTAAACTGGACTTCAGATGAGTGATCTTGTATGAAACTACGTTCCTGTGCATCCTGGTTCTAGCCAGGACAGGGTTAGCTTGTTTTGCAGTATCCAGGAGAGGGCATGGCTGGGACACAGAGGTTATTCTATACCACCTCTCTTCATTGCTGGGGTGGGGGGAAAGGGAATCCCTTCTTGGGGGAAGGGATTCCCTCTGGTCAGGAAAACATGGTGGAGGAATCCATCTGATATTGTCTATTATTAAGAGTTTTTCTGTATGAATATTTTATTTTATTATACCTTTTGCTATTAATATTGTTGCTGATATTGTTAATTTTATAAGTTTTTTCTCATTGCTATTTCCAACAAATGTACTTACCTCAATGAGTGCCTCCAATTGGAGGGGGGAGGGGAGCAGCATGTGGTTTTAGAGGGAGTACTAAATTAGAGAATATCATTCCTGAACCACAACAGCCTTAATTGGCAACAAAAAGGACTGTCGTGGTTTCAGCCCAGCTGGCAACCCAGTTCCACGCAGCCCTCACTCAGTCACCCACCAGTGGGATTGGGAAGAGAATTGGGAGGGTAAAAGCTAGAAAACTTGTGGGTTGAGATAAAGACAGTTTGATAGGGAAAGCAAGAGGCACACACACAAACAAAGATAAACAAAATATTAATACCCTGCTTCCCATGTGCAGGCAGGTAGGTGTTCAGCTACCTCCAGGACAGCAGGACCTGTAATCATGGTAACAGTGACTTGTGAAGACAAATGCCACCACTTCAAATATCCCTCCCTTTCCTCCTTCTTCACCTCACTTTATATACTGAACATGATGTCACATGGTCTGGAATATCCCTTTGGTCAGTTTGGGTCACCTGTCCTGGCTGTGTTTCTTCCCAGCCTCCCATTCATCTCCACCTTCCCTGCCAGAGTAGAGTGTGAAAAAGCAGAAGAGGCCTTGGCTCTGTGTAAGCTCTGCTCAGCAATAACAAAAACATATCTGTGTTATCAGCCCTGTGTTCAGCACAAATCCAAAACATAGCCCCAATACCAGCCTCTGTGATAAAAATTACCCCAGCCAAAACCAGCACACACTAGTATGAAAGAGCTGTTGAAATTTGTGCTTTCTGAGTATGTATGTTCTCAACTTTCTTTTCACACAAAAACATTTTTTGTGTTAAACACTTACTCTGCCCATACAGATTCAGAATTTGTAGATTCAAGTTTGAGCTGCTGTTCTTCGAAAACACAGATTGGTATAATTAAAACATAGAATATTGGCTGAGTGAGGCTAGGATGGGCAGTCCTTGGACAACTCCTCCCCAGGAGCTGGGGAAGCCTGTCCACTCATGTTGGCTTTAACTGTGATGTGACTGTCAAGAGAACTGTGCTCCTGTGAACCTTCCTTGCTGTACTTGGCCAATACTGAGCTAATTCTATGTGATTACACCCGGCTGTAACTTCCTGTTGAGGAAGAGAAATTGAATAAAGAAAAAGCATAATGTTTGATGGATATGAACAGTGTTGAACAAACTTTAAACAGCTTTCTAATCCAGATATTTGGACATTGGGCTCTTTTTTCAAACTATTTGATGCAGAGCTGATGCACAGTCAGTCTTTCTCCTCAGTAAGTTCCTAAAGTTGGAAATTTTTGGTCAGATTGCCAACAATACAAGCCTCTGTTTCCATAGCTTCTGTCTCAAAAACAGACTTGAGGCAAGTTGTGATTTCTCTACAGAGGACTGCCTGGTTGCACCTTGATGTGTTCCTGCAGAAATGGCAAACTAGGTGGGTCCAGTTGTTTTTGAATCTCTTGGGCTTCAGGAGAGCCACTTTTGGTTTGCAGGGCTCCTAGAGGCTTTCTGTACAGCCTTGAGCAGGTAACTTTAATCTTTCTATATCTAAATGTCAAATATGGAAGTCTTGTTCTGCCTCTTTGGTTATAAGGTCAACATCAAAGATCATTAAGTTGCTGGATATTCTGGAAATTTATGCGATCATGTTACCATAGGTAAACAGAAGGGAAAGAGTAGCAATCTACACAGGGAAGTTATTTTTCTGATGGTCATCTGATATAAGGGAATCTCATTTTACAGTCCCTTATCCAGAGCTTTTATGTGGCTTTACATCCTCCATGGTATTGCTTTTTAAATGCTGTACTGTACAAACAGTAGAGCATTGTGAATGGTTTTTCATTTTCATACATTTTTAATGTCTTGCATTAGTGAAAAATGCTTCTTATTAAGCCACTTTTAAATTTGATATTTTTTATTTTCTCTCATAATAATATCTATTTTAAAAATCCTTGGGAAATTTTAACTTTCTTAAGGAATGCTTGGTATTTTAATTTTTTTTTTCTCAGCTATATATTTTTTTGAAGTTTAGTTTGGTAAGAGTTGTAAATTTATTAGAATCATTGCATACATAATAATTTGAAATGTGTCTGGCATTAGTTCCGTAAAAACAATCTGGATGTTCTCTGATCTGGATCTACAGAGTCATAAAATATATATGGCACTGTATTAAGTTTTATAATGCTCATTACTTCATTGTTGTACCTGTTGGGTAGAAAATCACTGAAGCGAATGAACAGTATTGCTCTTTGGGCAGCAGAAATATTGGAAGTGCTTTTACAAGACCCTGTCTAGAAATGAGTTTCACTGCAGGGTTCAGCAAAGGAATAATTAGTATTTAAACTGTTTGCGAAAGAATATGACTTCTCCTGAAGAAGAATTACAAATCACTGAAGTACTGCAGACGTTTTATTTGGGCTAAAATAATTGCCACGAGGGATATCTGTGGTCTAGGAGGGTGAGCTTATAACTCATTATAGTAAGACCTTGTTTTGGTTCTTGAATCTTTCACGACTGTCATTGCAATTTGGGGCAATGCTTTTTGTTCCTGTTCCACTTCTTAGAGCTGTATTAGCAACGTAATATGTGTGTCTTTAATATTAACTGGACCTTCGTATTTAGTTGCTTTCAGGGTCAATTGCTAAGCTACTTAGACAACAAATTTAACTTACTTGCTTTGTAATCACTGTAACTCTATTCTGGAAGGCCTGAGGGGACTACATATGTTGTACAACATTGACCATTGTACTGCAGCAATGAGCTCCAAAAGGTTAAATATTTAGATAATGCTGGCCAACCTTCTGCTTATAATTATAGCCCTAATAAACCTCAATATTTGTCTTGATAGCTTTCTATTTTTGAAAGAGATTTTAATATATGTTCTGTAGTAGATGTATTTGTTTAATGAGGATTGCATTGGCATTGTTAATGGTCATAATAAGTTTAGTTTCAAAAGATACTTGATTTGAAATTTACTGCAAAATAGTGTAAGTGCAGCCGTTTACTTGGAAGTCTCTAGGAGAAAGTCATGTTGATATTTTAATTTTAGAGTATGTCATTGTAGCATTCCACTTTCATTACTGAAGAGCCAATTATTTGTTCTCAGGAGAGTAATACAGGGCATGGAACAGCCTTGTAAGCATGGTGGTGCAAAGCCATCAGAGAAGATGTAAGTTTGTGGTGGGTGTATAATCCCAGTGCAGTTTTGTGTGATGAGAGCTTGTAGTCTAGATCTCAGATGTAAGCAGTTCCTGAGTGTCAAGCATGGCATGCAAGCTCCATTTATGTGAGTGGCTGAGGTTCACCTGTCTATTGGTGGGTTTAGATGCTTTGTAGTACGTTGAGTTTGTTTTCTCCCAGATTCTAGTCCTTTTAAAACAAACTCTCTAAACCCAAGGGTTTTTTTAAGTGCTTGGTGCAGCTCTGAGATCGGTCTGACACAGGCAGGAGGCTGAGTAAATGTGGCCAAAGCAGTACAGAAACATGAACGTTGGGGAAGTAGCTTCACTGCTGAATCAGTGTGTTGTGAAACAGATTCCTTAATGTACAGTTTGCTACCTCTTTGTCTAGGTAGCAGTGCTGCCTTAAGCAGCTACAGAGTATTTCCAGACTTGCACAAACACTCCCAGCTGTTTCACTGTAGTTGTTTGTGGAGAACTGAACTGGAGAGAATTTATTGTGATAACAAGAACCTGGACTGCTGAGCTAAATCTGATTTAAATCTGCTTTGCTTCAGTTTACTTCTTTCCCTATCCACTCCATAGGGAGAAAAGTTTATTTCCTGTCTGTTTTCATCAAGCTTTAATATCTCTGAAAGCCTTTATTAGACTTCTCCTATGTATTGTGTTCTTTAGATTTAATAACCTCAATTTTGTCATCCTTTCCTTGTTGCTTACTTGGTGCTGCTTTTCTCGACTGCTCATCATTTTTACGGTGCTCTTCCAGGCTCTTTCCAATTAATCAGCATTAGTCCTGTGATGCTCTGGCAGGAACACATTCTTCCAACTGTGGTCTTCTAGGTAGCTTTGTTCATTTTATTGGTAAACTCCCATGAATTTAATTAGTTTTCTTGCTGACTAAAATAATGTATAAGGAAACGAATCTTTTAGAAAAATAGGAACTTTTTGTATTTCTGTGGCTTTTACTTCTCATGGCAAACTGCTTTGAATTAGTGCATCTACTTCAAATCTGGTATAGCGTTGTTCGGTTTTGCATGCTGTTGCCTGGACGTTCTTCCTTTCTGGCATATGGGAACACAGCATATGTTCTCCTACATCTCCTTTCACCTCAACCTCACTTCACTTTTACTGCTGGGCAGTCTCCTGGTCTCATGGAAACTGTTTTTTTCCTTTATTTCTTCTATTTAGTTTCCTGGCACTGCTGGAATTTTCTTTCTATCTCCCTCTGCATCCTTAATTTTTCAACCTACATGAGCTTGGTAATACATTTCTGGATTATAGACATTTATAGGTAAATTCTGTATAAGCAAAGTGCACAAGTAAAAAAAAGTTCTGTTAAAATTAGAAGCTCTATGTGCATGTATATATACGTATTTATGTCTCACTTGAAATACTTTGTAGGTCAACCTCTGCTTTATTTTCTCCACAGAAAATCATTGAAATGTTTACAAATAATGAACTCTGTTGCCTTGGTTGAATGTTCCCTTTTCTCTGTCGCTTTCCCCATGTGACCAATGTGAAATCTGTGCTTCTGAAACAGTATCTTGTATGTCCCTTAGATTTTGGTTTTGGAGTAGGGCATATAGATGCTATGGTAAAGCAGGTAATAATATTCAGCAGATGTTAATGCATTAAACATAGGAGTGCAGAGCCAGGATTCTCACTTTTATTATTATTACTGCACAGCTTTTAAGTGTCCCTGCATCTTCCTAGGCAGATATCTGGAATTTATTGAGTGAAGTAAATTCCTTCTGGGTGTTTACAAGAAAAAGTGACAAATGTGATTTGATAACACTGATGATTGCACAATTCCCTTTCTGCTTATGAATTCAAAACATCTTCTGAGAGCAATATGAAATTAAGTGTTATGAGGACCAGACACAGAATTAAAGTAGAATCAAACGTTGGTTAAACCCTCAGAACTGCACATTTCTTGCAGAGACATTCAGAGAATAGAAGAAAAAATAACATAATATTAACAGGCTTTACATCTATAAGAATTAAACTGATTTTTCAGACAAATAGAAGTGCATATCTTACTGAACGGAACAAAGCATTGCTGGTGCTTCTACCAAGCCATTGCTACTGACAGGGTGAAGAAATTGTTGAGAAAAGTCTATTGGAGAATAACCAGTGAAACATGGGACACCAGTGAGCAGTGTGTCTGCTCTGCACACAGGACTGCTGTGGTAACTTCATACAATATTAGGTGAAATTCTACATTGGAAGCCGAGTAGGTTCTCTAGACTGCTACTGGCAGTGGTTTAGGTATGAGAAGACTGCAGGGCTTGCCATGGATTGTGAGGAAATTGATATGCTGAAGGCATGGAACTGTGTTTCCCAACTATTTTTTCAGAGGTCAGTGAAGCTTTATCAGCAGTTGTGTATTCTGTCCTGGGGACCTGTGTTTATAAAGAAGCACTTTGAGTTGTAATATGAGAATTACCTGTGGTAGGGTCCAAGACTTCATTAGCTAAGGACACTACAAAGCCAAAGTGCTAAAGGAAGGCTTAGCATCCCAGAAGCAAGAGGTCTTGGATCTTCAAAAGTCATTGTAAAAAAATTGGCATTTAGGTAGTTTCCCTGAATATTAAAGATTGCTCTGGATTTGACATTTTTACTGCTTGGACTGTTTTTTTTATGCAGTCAAGAAGCTTTTGGAGCTCATGGTGTTCTCGGTGTAGGAAGAAACAAAGGTGAAATTTATAAATACATAACAGAGGCTCTGAAAATAATTTGGGACCTGGAAACAAAGAGCAAAGGAGATTGGGCCGGTGGGAGTTGCTATTGCAATTTAAAGTCT
Organism: Toxostoma redivivum; assembly: GCA_013397375.1. Classification (NCBI taxonomy): domain Eukaryota; kingdom Metazoa; phylum Chordata; class Aves; order Passeriformes; family Mimidae; genus Toxostoma; species Toxostoma redivivum. The sequence continues at coordinate 1,284,650 of VXBI01013604.1, forward strand.
GCTACCTCTCTTGGGAGTCAGGAAGTTTAGCTCTGAGATAGTGTGGGCTCGTGTTGAATGTGTGGGTATATTTAGAGATGTGGGAGTTTTGTGATGGGGAATAGTGATACTGTTGTCATCTGGCTCAGTTTCCCACTTTGGCTTTACTATGGCCAGGCTGGATTTTTGAACCCTGAAATCAATCTCTTTCTTGACTTCGATAATCTACATTTTATTTTGATTTTGATGCTTTTAATCTCTCCAGATAAAACTTCAGGGAAAAAGCAGTTTCTTATCATGCTTTTCTGGGGCACAAAGTGCAGAGGAATCCCAAATTTGAGCAGAGTTTTGAAGTTCTGTAATGTGGAAAGCAGAGTTCACCAAAAGCAGAGTTGATGCTCATTATTTTGCCTACAGAGCTGTAGCAGATCTTTAGAAAAAGTTTACAGAGAGAGCATTGGCTCCACTTGTCTAATAATCTATGCTTCAGTAGTTTGTGATCCCACATATGTTCCGCTTCAGGCTAGATAATTAGTGTTGCCAGTGGTTATCTCTTTCTGTGTAATAACTCATATCTGTCCTGGACTGCAGGATGATAAGCTTTTGTCGCATTGAAAGGTTGCTGAACATCCCCATGCCACTGTATATACAGTACTTAATCAGTAATAGTCTCTCTGGATTTTCTTGCTCTTGCTTTTCTGTGCCAGTGAGCATCTTTCAGGGTTTGAGAGAAGAGAGTGAGTGGGTGATGGTTTCACTGGGGAATGAGGATTGTTAAGAGCAGGTCATACTATATCATGCTATGGTATTTTGTTAACTTGGGCAGATAAGAATTCCTTTCACCAGGGACCATATTTTAAACTTCCAGGGTGAGAAAAAATGCCTGTGAATTTGCTTCCTGAGTGAGAGACATGTCATACAGGGCCATGCAGCATGTTGAGCTTAACAGGAATATTTAGCCATTGGTCTCTATCAGCCCACACAAGATCAGCCTTTAGAGTTTCTGGTAGTGATGGCAGCATACAGAGAGCTTGTGTGAAGATGGGACTCTCTGTGTCTGGACAGCACCAGTGGCTTGGAGTGGGCACAGGTTTGACTCTATGCTCCCAGTTTTCTTGGGAGAAATGTCACAGGATCCAGTTATGACAAAGGAATAGAGAAAAGAAATGAGGAGCAGGAGACCATTGCCACAACTTTTAATTGTAAATATTCCTTCAATTAGTCTTGACTCTGTACTGAATCTAAGTCAATAAGGAATAAGCAATGAGGAATATACAGAAGTTAGGAGCGAGATGTACAGTGTAACTGAGTTCCAAAATGTTTACAAGATCACGCTTTGATTTTTAAACAATTGCTTAAACAGATAGTTTATTGATAGAAGGACATTTCTTGAGTTTGAAAATGATTTACGGTTTATACAGTAATTAAAGTGGCAGTCACTTCATCACACTTAAGTTTATTGATTCCATTAGTACATTGACCTTCTTTCTGCTGAATCACCAGCTTGAATGTCTGTGCTGTGTGGGATAAATTAAAAGGAAAATATGTAATTTTTCCTAACTATGCAAGATTCAGTTTTCTGCAGTAAATAAGGAAATGACAACAAGGAAACTAGTGGAAAAATAAGCATTGCAGGTGAAACCATGTTTTGAATGTCTAATATATAATGGATTTTTCAAAGTAACTTTGTGTCGATCAGAGGATGTCTTTTCTGCATGTCAGTCATGGGTGCTGAGTTAGCTTGCTATGTTACAATGGCCAGCATCTGTATTCTGGCAGCTTGAATACACAGAACTCCAGAAGAATATGAAAACTATCATATGAATGGGAGAACAAAGCCAGCTGGAAAATTATTTCTGTGTGATTCCACTTTGTATATTCTACATGTTAAATAACAGTTTCCACACTTTTATTTTTCTCCAGAAAAATTGCTCATAGTTGGGTGATGCTCAAAACTGCAAAAATAAAATTGGAGAGCAGTGGCACATATGAGCTGAAAGACAGAAATCACAGAAAGATAGAAACTGCAGAAAGACAGTTATCCCTCTTTGCTTATGTTCTGCTGGGGCAGCAACTCCCTCCTCCTCTGGCCTCTTTAAGAGCGAGCTGCCTTCTGCACTCTTGCTCAATCTTATCTCTCCTTTGGGAAGATAGTGGTTTTCTGCACCAAACTGCCTGTAAGAGCAGGAATTACTACCTTGTCAGAAGCAAAGGATTTTTTGTCTCTGTCCTTTCGGAGTTCCTGGCATTGTTCAGCTTGTGGCAGTTCCCCAGGACAGAGTGGTGTGAAAGCTGCTGGTCTGCCATGACACTGAGTGCTCATCCACTGAGAGTAGCACAAAGGAGGGAACATTTTGGCTTGTGCTGTGTGTCCCTTAGATTTGATAGGTTTTCTCTTTCCCCTCTTAATCACTGATGAAAGTCAGCCAGACTGAAAGGACGTTTTGCTCTTTGTAGCTGGGAAATGGAACAAAACAAGGTAAAGATTTGACCCTTGGGATAACTGAAATGAGAATAAACCATCATTCTGTGTCTGTTGGAAGAATAGGTAATATTTTTACCATGGATAGTATATGCTGGGCTAATGGATTTAAAGCTTCAAAAGCTCCTGTAGGAAATTATGGCCATTTAATAATGCAATTCTGAAAAATAAAAGACTTCAATTACAACCAAGGCTCCAATAACACTATCTAGCTAACATTCAAGGTCTCTTAGTGGTACTTAGTTAGTGGTAGAAGAGGTGTTTAGCAAAGTCATCTTAGGAGCACAGTATTTTTAACATCATAGTTTGTGCCTGGGTTACCATGAAGTGGGTTTTGACATGATTCCAGGAGCACCTTTTCATTGAATTTGGCCCAGGCATGCTGTGCTTTCACTGGAATAAGCCTGGAAAAGCTAAAGGGGAGAAAAAGAAATTGGGAGTGTCATGCTCTTTCCAAAAGTTTTTTCAAGCAGATTTGTTTTCATCCTATTGTATCCTATTGCAAGAGGGAAACTTCTGGGTGCAGAGCCTGATTGAACGGGATCACATAGTCTTGCCTTTATTAAATTGTTATGTGAGTTGGGCCATATGGCACAGAAGTGGAACAGGGAGACTGTGAAGGGCTTTCTCCCGGGATCCTGCTCTCTTTCTGTGACTGCAGTAGAGTTATTGCTGTTTTATGGTGCAGGCATGCTCAGGTGCTGTGCTGAGAAGTGCAGTACAGGAATCTCAACTGGACTGAATTAATTTCTTCTATATGAAAACAAAGTCTCTGGCCATATTTTGAGGTTGGTTATATTAGTGTTGCTCAGAAGTTTACAAGCTTTCTAACAGCCAAGTGGAAAGGGCATTTCTCATTACTGTACTGATGCATGAGGCATTAAATGCTTGATGTTGTGTTCACAAATGAATGTACAGATTTTTGGCAAAACCTAAGAGTCAGATTCAGTCATGCAGATTAAGGTCATATTACAATATCTCCAAGGGGGTTATATACACCCAGATTGAACCACTGTGTCTTTCATGTGAAATAAGGAGTTGGTTTTTGCTAAATGGTACAATTGGCATAATATTTTATCAGACCTTTCCTTTCCTTTCTTTTATTTTCTTTTATTTATTTTTTTTAAATCCAATTGATTAAAGAAGAAAACAGGATCTAATTTAATTTCTCTTCCTGCTCCCTGTAAAAATCTGTTTTACTGGCAAATTAGAATTTCTGAAAATTTTATCAAGCAAATACTTTCCATCTGGCAGGAATGAAACTACAAAGTTGCCAGAAAGCCAAAAAATCTAGTGAGATGTTAATTAGAGAAGATGGTCTGGCTTTTGCTTTTGCCCTCTTAACTCCATTTTTCTATCTTTGCATAATTTCAAAAAGTTCAATAACAATTTTAGGTTCAATAGGCAGCTGATTGTCTTTAATATCGCACAGCATGAATGAAAAAAGAATTTATTTGGAGAAGTATCATGAAATAGTTGCCTGTGCTACCTATGAAAATAAAACACATTTTTCAGATTTTATGTGGCCTCTGCTTAAATGAGAAAAGGTGGAATAGTAACCAAAAGAGTGGCTAAGCACATATAAACTGTGAGAAAAGCCTTCCACCACCTTATTGTTTTCATTTTATTAGAATGATGATTAGGAACCAATATGAATACTTTGAATACAGAAAGGTTGTGCTTCCCACCTCCTGATTTAAGGAGATGCATAAGAATGAAATTAAAGCAAATAGGCCTGTAATTTACTGTGTTGTGTGCATTCAGCATACTTGCTCTTTGACAAGTATCCAGCTCTGTTCAGTGCCAGCTACTTCCTCACCAAGTAATAGATGAGGCTGGAAGGAGCTGCTCAGCATATTCTGCTTGAGTTTTGCTGCTGGTAAAGAGGTTTAAGGGGGCCAGGTGCAGAATAAGCAAGATGAGGCAGAATGTTATAGAAGCATGGATGCTGCTTCAGCTGCTTGTTGTAGGCTTTATTTATACTTTTTTTTTCTTGAAGAAAAGAATTATGCACTTGGTATATATTAATATTATGCACTTGGTTAAAGTGCATAATAGGTGATTAAAGAAGTGTATTTATTGTTGTGTTGTGTCAAATGAAGTGATCCACTATCACTATCCCTAGCTAAGGATTGAAGGACTTTCTAGAAGAGGTGATTTTGGATAGATCTATCTTGTCTTTGTTGCTACCCCAATTATTAGTTACCTTTTTTGACATTTAGCTTTCGCAATAGTGGCCTTTCACCTTGCGAAATTTATGAACAACTGCTGTCAAAAATCCCAAACAACAAATTAAGAAGTAAATATGAATTTGAACTGAAGCTTCTTTAGTCCTGGTGTCACAGGGACTGACCACATTAATTGAGCCACAGTGTGGATGTATTAGGACTGCATCTTCTTCAAGGAGAATTAAACCAGATATTAGGGATGAGTTTTGACCATCGTGTGGAAATACTGCAGGGTAGTGTGAGTTTAGACTGTGCCGTAAAGTGTATCCATTTCCCCTGGAAGTATTTATAGGTAATTTTTTGAGGATTTTGGTTAGAAGTTTGACTTAAATGGAATCTTTTAAGTTGCAGTAATAAAGATTCCTTTGTGTTTGAGGATGGATGCCATAGTCTCAGATCAACAGAAGCCAGACCAAAGTGGCCAGTCCCTGGGATCTTAAGCTTCTGCTTTGACTCTGTAAAGTGAGAACAGTGATGGTTCCTTATGTACATATAGTTACCCTGAAAATTAATTTATTAACCTCCAGCTGCTGGTGGTGGTAGTGTTGGTATTGAGTATAATTACATAATGCTATATCCATGGAATACATTGTAATGGTTTTGAGGTTTTCTAAAGTTTGGTACATTGTGGTACACTGAGATGAGGTCAAAAGCGGAATCAGTTGTTCTTGTTTTTCTTGAAGACTACTCAATTAACGTGACTCTTCTTTGGAACCTGAGATTCTGTCTTTTCCAACCATGGTCCAAGTTAAAACAAAAGCAAAATAATGTTTTGCATTGTCTTCCAATAGGCATTGGACATGCATTAGATATGTGCATGTGCCTCGATTATGTTATAAAATCATGTAATAGCAATAGCTCTGGTTTGTGTTAGAGAGCTGAGTCCTGCAGTGTGCTGGACACTCCTGCCAGTTCTCACTGCCCTTGCCTTGGAGTGTTCAGTGTGCCCCTTAGGACTGTGTAACCAAGCAGAAACACACTGCATCCACAGTATTTATGTTTTCATTCTACTTTTTTTCTTTCTCTCTTAACTGTTCTGTCAGACTTTGGGGTCTGAATATTCTCAGTTCCATGGATTGTTAACAAAGTTTTCCACTACCTGTCTACTTTGTATTCCCTAATGAGAACCCTTCCATGTAAGAGTAGAAACCTTCAATCTGTGAAGATCTGGTGAGCCAAGAAGACTTTTTGCAGCCAAATTAATTTTTAACGGTGTATTGATTCTGGGTCTGGCAGCTTACATGTCAGAGTGTATGAAAGTCACCCTTTGTCCCATCACTAATGCATTTCCTTTGGGCAGTCACTCTGTGCATCTTTTTGGCTTTCATTTTTTAAATTCAGGACCTTGAAATGCTCGGGTGCTGCTTCGTTACCTTTTCTTTAGTAGGAGTGGATTGTGTTGGCAACCAGGGGAGCTGATGAGCACTGACAGTTCAGTGGAGCTCCACACCCCCCTGGTGTGCTGTGCTGGGCACGATGCAGCTGCTCTCCAGGCTGACATATGCCAAAGTGAGGCCGTGTTAACAGCCTGCCATACCTAACTTGACTTTCACATTTAGTGTGGCATAACATAAAGCAGTCTATCATGGAGCAGGAGCTGACACTCCTGGGTTTGGCACATTGGTGAGAAGCTGGGAGTGCAGACTTCGGGATGCTGCTTGTCCTGCTGATTTGTTATTGCTGTTCTTTACCAGAGTGCCTGAGCATCCCAGCCAGGGAGCTGAGCATCTTTGTTTTGTGTTTTCAGTACGCACAGCACAAAATGGGCTTTGGAGAAACACTTTAAAAATTTGTATGAATAAAATTAAATCTTTAAAATTTATGCTCCAAGTATTTAGATGAACTTGTCTGTTGGTTTGTTTCTAGAAGGGATATTCTGCTTTTTCACTCTTGCCAAGACCAAGGGCCTAGCTCTTCCAGTGACAAAAATAAGATAGCAAAACCAAGTGTTTTAGAAGTGATTAATTATAATGATATATTTACAGCTATTTAATTACTTCAAATATTTAAGATTTTTGGATACCTGTTTTGAGGGTTTTTTTTAAGGATCATTTGAAAGGACTGAGAATGGAATACTTTCTAAAAATCAAATCTAGTTAAGGTTTCTTAAAGTGGAAATGAGTGTGAGTCAGTTCACCAGTCATTTTTGAAAATCTACATCTACTAATATTGAGGTAATTTAAGGTTCCCGTTTAGAAACAATGATATCTTTTTTTTCCTAGCTTCATTTAATCACTCTGTACAGGGGACTAAAGAGATGCACTTCATCATATTGTTGTCAGAGTTAATACTTTTGAAAGACTCTGAACACTTAACAAATTACACCTCTCGAGTATTACTTTATATAATGTTGTGGCCCCTGGTGGACACATACTTCACCTATCTGTATCTCCCTAAAATGAGCAGATTGGTATTATTTGGTATTAATATATTTTTTTCTGTGGAGAATGGAAGCCAGTTGATGGAGATAGGGAATTTTCATGAGCTCCCCCTTTGCAGATTTTGAAGCTTAAGAGTTCCCTGTGCCACACTGCTAGCCCCTTAAGCTGAAATTCTAAGCTATTTCCATCTCTCATTTTGATGCCTACTTTGTAAAATATTCCTATTAACATCACTTTTGTGTCCTGCATTATATCTGGTGCTGCTGTGTAGCTGAGAGATGCAGGCATTTCAGCCCTGAGTGTGTTTGTGGCTTGTATTCATATTCAAATTTTGGTATCATCTATCTATGAAATTATTAATCAGATTCCTGTTTGAATACTTTTAAGGGTTTAATATGTTCGGCTGATAGCAAACTGCATGCTCAAACCTAATGTTGCTCTTTTTAGACTTGATTAGACTCTATCCTTGATTGTGATTTAATGGCTGTTCAAAAGCTTGTTCGCTCTTGCTGTTGCATATTAAGTACCAAAGTATCCAGCCAGGTCTGCCAAAGTCTTTCAAGAGACCATGGTTTCTCAAGGAGATGAAAAGCCCTAAGTAGGCTAACGTTTTGATTCAGGATTTGGATTGTTCTTGATCACCAAAGATTTTATCCATAAATCCCTCTGGAAATGTTTGATGTGCTCAAAGACCTGTCTCAGTGCTTGATTTTACTCTCCTAAAATGCTATCTAAACAATCAAACAAAATCCTTTTAAAAGCAATTAGTAAAAGCAATAGCAGTCAAAACAATTCCAAATACAAGTTTTTTTCACCTCTTTCCCCCAAATGTGTATCTGAGCTGTTGTGCCAGAAAAAGCAGTTTATGATTAAAAGTTAGCTCCTTCTCACATACTTTGTGGATCATCTCTACCATCTCATAATTGTGTACCATGGTTGCTTGCATGGCCCTGGTTACCAGAATCTTTACTCTTTAGCAACTCAGGTGTTTAATGTACTGACCCAGTGCCACTCTGGCTGTCTACAAGTACCATATCCTTGGCATTATAATTAATATAGAACCATATTAATATACATGGAATTGGCCTAATACTGGACCTGGGAAAAATACATGTCTCTTTAGATCAACCAGATGTGGTACACTAAGGCATCTGAAATGGCACTGAATACTTATTTTAATTCCGGTTTAAATGCCTGGAACTCTTCTGGCTCTATCTATGAGCAGCTAGCTCACAGCTGGCTGTGCACCTGTGCCTGGAAAAGATACCCAAGCTACCAGCCTTTCATTAGGCAGAGGTATGTCCTTAGAAATTAAATGCAAAATGTTGTACATGATGGAATGATTTTGCAGTAATAAGTAATGTGGTAAACACCAGTTATAAGGGAAAAGCCATAGGAAAGATGCAATTTCAACCCCTGGTGAGGTGCTATTGACTTTTGAGATTACTCTTACAAGGAGGCAAGTTCTTGTATCCTTCTTTAAAATGCTTCCAAGGAGTAAAACCTTCAACATGTCTGTTTCCATCCAAGTGGCTCTTTATTGCTTGTATTCAATCCCATACCTTCATCACTGGCTACTAAAAGTCCTTCATTTTTCTGTGGGGAAATAATCACCAGCTGAAGTGGATCAAAATTACTTTTTCATGGATCATACTCAGCAACAAGTTTAATTACGGTTGAAGTGGCAGATATTCCCCTTGTGACACATACTCCCTTTATTGGCACCAGAAGAAACATTTAGCAGTGGAGGAGCTTCTAACTTCCAGGAGAATATTGTGCATTTCTGTTGCTCAGACCAAGTAGCTCTGACATTATCCCAGCTGCCCATTTCAACTTCCTTTCAGGAGAGAAGCAACATATATCTTGTGTTTTAGTGTGTACCCAGCACAAGTATAGGATATGGAACTTTAAAATCAGCAAAATATTCTTCATACTTTAATTACATGATAATATTTTATTAATGCAGCAACTCTGAATTTTGTTAAGATGTAGACATTTTAATTTCTTATTAATCAAATCCTAGATATGTTAGGAACATGGTTGAGTTCCTACTTAATAATCCACTAAATGCAAATATTGGAACTCTTTAAACAAGCTAAATATTTTTTCACTTGAGCTTGATGAAGCTGATAAAGAAATATCTGCAATAAGTTGTTTTAGTTCCAGTGTAAACTATTGGTTTAATAAAATGAATTAACACCTCATGGGAGTGTAAAGAGAAACAGTGGAACATACTAAGGGCAAGGTTTTCAGAAGGCACTTTGTAGCAGCTTAACACTGCTCTGTGAATTTTATCCTTCACTTCAAACAGAGGAAGGTGAAGGAAGTACCCAGTATCCATCTTGGACAGAGTATGCATAAACATTTTTCCTCTGTGTTCTTTCTAAAATGTTTGTTCAGCATTGCTGTGAAATCCTAGTTGTCTTGTTAAAATCAGAAGTCTTCTGCCAAAGGCAAGGACAGGTTAAACTAAGTGAGCTGAAAAACATCTGTTAAACTCACTGGCAGTACTTTATTGTCTGTGTCTTGTTAGCTTTTTGTTGGATTTGGCTCAGTTCCTTGAGAAACAATCCCATCTCTTGAAGAAATAAACCTCATGTTACCACCTTAAAATAATATGAAATGTACTTGATTCTTCTTGGTAAATTCCTCACATCTTCTCTTTTTAAAGCTATGTTGTTTGACCTTTTTAATATCTCACCTTTTCAGTACTGAACCTGATACCTGTAATATTTTACATTGTTATGCCCTAAAAACTCAAGCATATCACAGAGCTTGCCAGAAGCCATTCAAGCAAAACATTACCAGATTATGAAATATTTTTAATTAACATGCACATACTTATGAGAAATAGGCAGTATTAAAGACTGTTCAGCCAAACTAAGCATTGTGATGTTGTTTTTATCTACAGATCTTCCCTCCTTTCCCTGAATCTCTGTTGAATGATAGCATTAAACTGCAGGTCCTTCAGAGGGTGATGGATTTGAGTAGTTTGCCATGGGCCTGGGCCCCACCCTACTTTCTGGAGCCTGGGAAATATTAGACTTTGCTAGGGAAACAATGTGGATCCAATTTGAAGTCTAAGAAGTGAGGATGTTCTGTGGCATATCAGACTTTTAACTCACTTTCTCAGGCCTGCTCTTCCCAATGTCCTTGCAAGCACAGCAATCCAACGTGACACACAACACACACTACCTCAGCTAAGCACACTGGTCTTAACCTTGAATTTTCCATGGTTTGGCAATAGCCTGGCTCAGTGTGGGTGCTGATTCACACATGCGCATTGTGCATTCTGAAAGAGAAGGCACCAAGGCTTCCCTAATGCTCCAGGTGGCTCTGGCCTCCTGGAGAGCAGGACAGGGTCGTCAGGCAGCAGCACTTTACAAGCTTATGAACCAACAGCTGTTCACAGCCACCTCCTCTGCAGAGCACCCAGATTGCAGGTTTGTTAGTTGTTGTTAATTGTCCTTCTGGATGGTGATGAAATACATGTAAAAAATATACTAAATGGTAACTGCAGTTTCTTTTCTGTTGGATGCTGGTGTTGGATGCATCTTGTAATGTAAGTTGCACACTGTAGGAGTGTGTGGTGAGTAAAGTGTCCACTGAAAGTTGATTGCTGGGGAAGCCGGATGTAATTGCCTTTGGGAAGTGGATGAATTCATTTCAGGACCCTGCTTATTAAGCTTCAGTAGAGAAGGAAAGAGAGGTTTCTGTGCATGACTCTTTTCACAGAGATTGTGAAAATCTTTCTACAGATCTGTCTTTTCTTTTAGTTCTGTGCTAGCTCACAGATAACTGTGTTTGCACTGAGAAGGCTTTGGTTAGGCAGAGGCCTAAGTGAGGTCCTCTGGTTCCATGTCCAGTCCTTAAGCCTGACTGTCTTTGCAGCCTTAAATAAATCAGCTATGCCAACATTTTTTAAATCTGAAGTTAGACATCCAAATTTGTAGTTAAGCATGTAAATAGGACTGCTCTGATTTTTATAGATTCTGACTCCCACTGTGTCTTTATGTGTTATATTGTGTGGGGGTTTGCAGCATTACTGAAAAACTAAATAAGGATTTAGGAGTATATATAAGTCAGCCAAGTTTGAGAACGTCAGCCTTGATGTACAATTTTTTGCTCCTCTGTTCAGGTAACCCAATAATGCTTACCTTGCTGAAGAGGAATGCAGGACTTATCGACAGTGTGTTTTGATTAATGAGTAACTGATATTTCCTAGTTTGTAAATAAAGACAGTAATTATTACAATATGAGGAGGGAGATTTCTTCAGACCTGTTGCCCAAACATAATGCAGTTGTCATGTGCAAATGTAGCAATCTTATATATTTCTGAATATCAAGACTGAGCTGTTAAACACAGCCTGGTTTGATCCACCCTCTACCAAAGTGCAGTTTCTTAATGAGTAGTTAGACAGCTTCTTAGAGACATGTGCAATATCATGCTGATGAGATAAAGGCTCCTTTGTGGTATTCTGGATTTGTAAGCATGCTGGCTTGATGGACTGGAGCAGAATGTTGGAGCATTTGATAGAAAAAACCATAATTTCCAGTGTTTTGGTAAAGTTTTGAGGCCACATTCCAATCTCATTTTCATGACATAACTCTGGTACAGAGAACAGAAGAGCTTACAGCTACACTGGGATCTAACTTCCTTTTCATCACACGTGGACCAAAGTGTAGAACTCCCCTTTTAAATTCCTCTGGTCAGGGTTTACAGTGGCAAGGTCACATTAATTTTGCTATTTTGCTATATATTGATATAAAGTGAGTGAGTTCTGTGGCACACTTTAAAGGACTAGATTTGATAGTAGCATGTAAAGTTGTAGCTTCCAGCTTGTTACAGTAATGCTCCAGAGTGTGCATGTTAAAATAGAAGCTGAATAGAGTATTGTTTGCAGGCAGAAGTATCTTCAATTCTAGTATCCCTCTCCCTTCTGTTTCGTGAGGGCTGTCACAACTCTGCCCCTTTTGGGGACAGACCAAAGTCTGATGCCAGTTTGTGTGGAACATGTATCAAAGCCTACTTTTGTCTTGCTGAATTCAATGGGAATTTTGTCTTTAAATGTAGTGGCAGCCTTGCTGGATTTCTTCTGTTATAATTTATTCTTTAGGGAGTTTATGTCCAAAAGTACTGACTGCCTCTTGCTTCCAGTGACTTAAATATGACCTGACTGCTCACTTCTCTTGGAAGGTGCAGTTCTTCACTGCAGAAGATTCCAGTTTAAACAAAAAGACATAATTGCTCAGAAACAAATTTTCCCTGGAGTCTTGAGAAGACGATATTAAATCAGGCTTGGTTTGGTTCGCTTTGATGCAGAGGTGTGACAATGCTTTTCCTGTAGTTGGGTTAATCCTGAAAGTTTTGTCTATTTTGATTATCATGGTACAGTTTTTCTTTCAACGAGTGGAGAACAAATACAGAGACAGTATCATTTTGATTTCCAGAAAACATTCTTCAAGTAAATGGTTTTATCACATACTTGATCAATCTTTCAAAATCCAGCTGTTGAGCAGAATCAGCACAGACAATTGAATTTTTTGTGGTTTTAAATAATGTATCAGAAAGGACCTTGACTGTTAAGAAATGCACCGCCTATGTTGTTTTTTCATTCTGAAGTGATGAAGCTGCTGAAGCTGCTTTGCTCCAGTTTGGATTCCAGCGTCTTGTGCAGCACAGGGCTGTGTGCACTACACAACTGCTGGAATTGTTTCTTTTTTTAACTAAGTGATTGGCAGCCACTTGGATGAGTCACAATTATGAGCCTAATTTTAGCTGGTATGTATGTATTGGGAGAATCTACCAGAGACAGTTGCATCTGAAGGGTTTAGAGAGGTGAAGACAATTTAGTTTTGGGGCTTCTTAGAAATCAGTTTTTATGTCTGGATTCTGTTTCTTCTCTTTTGGTTTTGTACAGTCATATTATATGACCTTTCTGGTGGAATACACCTAATTCCTTCACCTTCAAAGAGTTTATCAGAAGGAGACAATTTTGAGTGACATCATCAATACTTTGATTGATGCTTGTTTGGCATGTGTTTGACTTGTGTTTGTGTTTTGAACATAATGAAGTGCAGGGTTTAAGCTGCCTGTAATGTCCCATTTGTTAATTTGTCTGTATGCGGTCTCTGCTGGCTTCCTCCAGCTGACCTGGGAAATAGCATCCAGGCAGGTGTATTAGTTTGGAGTTTGACTGCGTTAGTATTTGCAGTCAGAGTCCTCCAGTCATGCGGGCTGCATAATCTGGCTGCCAGCACTTACACTGCTGTTTAACCGCTGCTGCTGTTAGTTTAAAGCAATTCTGATGAATTCTGCATTTTGCTCTTTTGGTCCGCCTGTATCGAAGTAATGCAACTTCTGCCAGGAGCAGGTTCCTATTGCGGTAGCCTATCAGGAAAGCAGTGTGCACAATGGTGCCTGCCTTTAAATGCTGTGCATGTGAGAAAGAAAAGGTGTGTGCTTTTCATGGCACCTTGCTATTTCCTAATGCGTTATTCCTGTTTACTTCCCGGCAAAGGTGTCAGACTGGATTGTGTACGGAGATGGAAGACAAGTTGTCATTTACAGCCTGTGTTCTGAAAGCATTAGTAGTGCCCGGGTCCCTCCTCTGCTTTGTGTTCTGCTGAGCTTCTGTGTGTGCCTAGGTAGTAAACTACCATATGTTGTTTATAGAGAATGCAGAAGCAGTGTATCGTTTTCCACTTAATCAGGGTGTTCCTAATCGGGAAATTGCCCAGAGAACTAATAAAGCCAAATGCACTCAATAACTACTGTTTAAGAGACACAGTAATTCTGCTTAGCATGAACATCCTCAGGTGATTTACAAGTACCTGGCCGTGTCCCATTTTTAACTTGAACGTGGCCTGATTTCTCCTAGGAGAGCTTTTAACGTTTGTCTGAGTTATGGTGCAGGGAGTGTCTGTACAAACAGCTTCTCTCACTGTCTGATTGGTATTGAAACTCTTATCTTTTCTAGACCAGGTAAGCAGAGTGTCCTCACAGTCAGTGCTGTGACTGGGTAGCAAGCTGGGCTCTTGCTCTGGGCAGAGACAATTCTTTCATTGCCCCGAGAAGTCTCAGGCTGTGGGCTGGTGGTAGTGATGTGATGGTCCTGCTTAAACTTTGCTTATGCTAAGCATAAAGATGTCCTGGACACATGTTCCTGATTTGTGCTGCTTCTTGTGTAGTCGTGGCAAACTATTTGTTCAGCTGTGCAGCAGCTAAATCTGCAGCACAACTAAATCTGCATACTGATCTGGCTGAAAAATGACTTACAGAAAAGGGGGAGGAAAGAAGAGAGGTGTCTCATCCAAATGGTTTTCTAGTCTGGTTCATGATGTGGCTACACAAACAGCTGTACAAGCACAAAGAAGGGAGTGGTGGGAATAAGTGGGTGAGGTCAGGGAGAAAGGAGGCTATTTAAGCCAGTACTGCTGCCAAAAACATTACTTGCCAAATTACTTTTCAGCTCCTCTGTTTTCTTGAACATTTCCTCACATCTGTTCTGTCATAGTAAACTCTTATGAATGTTACCACTTCTGCATAATAACAGCTGTACTGGTTCAGACAAAGACTTCATCTAACCCAATATCCTGTCTCCAACAGTGGCCACAGTAAGTAGACCCAGGGGGTAAGAAGGGGGCAAGCCTGTCTGATGTTTCTATAAATGTTCTCTCAGCCTCAGATAATATTTACCTCAGGGGATTTCTTGAACCTGACATGGTTCATTTACACAGTAACTGTCAATGGATCTCTTATGTACCTGCCCTATTCACGTTGAACACCATATAAAATCATGGCTTTCATGACATCTTTTGGCAAGAAGTCCCACAGGTTTCCTACTTGGAAGAGTGATCATGAAGTTCATAGGCAGGACAGACTATCATTTTTATTAGTATGTTTTATAAATAATGTTGATTCACCTCTACAACAGATAAAAATATTCGAGAAAAGACTTCCCTGTAAAATTGGAAGAATCATGGGGTTGGCTCAGTGACAGTGAAATGTTTTGATTTCTCAGTCCAGGATGGGAAAGAAAGATTTGAAAGGATGCTTTCCATAAACCACTGAAGAGTAATTAAGTTCTCAGTGTGCTAAGCCAAAATGACTGGAAAGGAGTATCAGGATGTGCATTACTGCTCACTTCTGCTCTGAGATGAGTAAGTTGAGTTTATATCTAAAAACATACCAGTCAGTGGAAAAACTTGCAGCCCACATCAATTCTGTGGGGAAATGAAATTTTTAAACATTCTGATGCTTGTCTAATTCCATTTAGATTCATAATAGATTATAAACTGGATAACTCTGAATGCCATCCTTCTCTGTGCACATCTGTGCTTTGTGACCGAGTCTGTGAATTGCAGTGCTGCTTGGGAAGGGTGGAACCACTGAGAGAAGGCTGTGCTGACAAACTTGGGCAAATTTTAAATGTTTGTTTGGGGATGTGTTTGCTGAAGATTATAGTTCTTCCTAGAACTTGCATACCCATTTCCCAGGATGAGAGGGAAAATTACCCATCTCTTTTCCCCTAATGTTCATCATGTTTCTCACCAGGCCAGGGCTGCAGTCCTGGTTGCAGCAGTGCTGCCTGAGCCACCTGAGTTGCTTTGTCAATGATGAACACAGGGACAGAGAATGAAATTACCTGGCATCTATTTGCACAGTGAAATCTTTTCATGAATGGAATGTACATTCCTTTCTCCTACGGCCTTGGGATGTGATTCCCCCTCTATAAGGTGTTCACCATTTATGTAAATGATTGTGATTGCCGAACTAATCAAACTAAGGACAAAAGCTATCACAGGCACTCATCTAGCATCCAGCCCCCACATTAGCTTCTACTTCATTAAAATATATATGACCCAATTCAAGAGCTAATTTGGATGAAACCATTAGGCTTCTGTCCTCATCGCTAGTAGAAGTCTGAGGTTCATTTTCACACGAGTGAGCCGTTGCAGCTTTAAGATGCATGAAGGTTATTGCTGTGTATGTGATGCATATGAAAGGCGGAGGGAAAGCAGCAGACAGTGGACACACTCTCTATTTCTGTGACTGCATAATTTTATAAGGTCTAATTTGTGCTCCACCTGTGGAATGCTAGACAGGATATAAAAATATATGTCCAAGTTAAACACAGGAAAGGAAAATCGAGCCTCTGAGAAAGGAGAGTGAGAAGATGATCATATTGCATTGTAACTGTTGCATACCTGATACAAAAATTGATTGTGATCTCAATGGAGTCCCTCGTGGCAGATATGTGGTTGGATCTCCAGAGGTGTTTGGACCAGGTACAGATAATTTCTACACACTCTGCAAAGTTGTTTGGTTTGGATTTTGTTGTGTTTGGGATTTTTTTTTTCATATTAGGTAGCTGTTTTAAATGCTTTCACTTAAAAGAAGCCCTTAGCAGAGAGAGTTTGTGAAAATACTTTGAAAGTCCACAGATTCAGAATCTCACAATATATTTAAATCCAGCAAATCCAAGTAATTTATCCACATAATATCCTAGTCTTGGGAAGGATGCCATGACTAGATTGCATCACTAATATCTGCCAGAATGTGTGGCTGGCAGGGGTTGCTTTCCTGGAGCTGCTATCTGGGGTATCAAGTTGCTCTCCAGACTGATGGATGAGTCACCAGAATCTCTGTTTTGTTTGTGGGTTTTATCAGAGCTCATCAGGTAGCCGTCAGTATGATTGACTAACTCTGCACCAAGTGTCAGGCAAAAGGAGCTGAAGTGAAGTAACACAAGTGACAGCTGAAGAATAAGCAACAATCTGTCTTTTCAAATGAGTTGCTCTGTTGGCAATTTGACAAATTGTACGGTGTAACTGAAAGTTCTAGTTAATATGTTGCATTACTTTATTTCAAAATAT
This sequence comes from Toxostoma redivivum, assembly GCA_013397375.1. Classification (NCBI taxonomy): domain Eukaryota; kingdom Metazoa; phylum Chordata; class Aves; order Passeriformes; family Mimidae; genus Toxostoma; species Toxostoma redivivum. The sequence continues at coordinate 1,301,599 of VXBI01013604.1, forward strand.
TCTGTTATGAATTGCTTACGTTTAAATTCTGGCAGATAGAATGCTTAATGAAATCAGTACAAATACAGTAAAATTGACACAAAAATACTGAGACAGTGCAAGTCTTCTGAGATTTATTCCTAAATATGCTTGCAAAGTCCTGCTTCAGCATTTTAAAAAATAATTTGACATTTTTGTCTTCTACCAAATAAAATGTAATGGGATAGTTCTCAATATAAATGGACAAGAGGGAGAAAGGGTGAGATTGGAAACAATTTGTTTCCCTGTAGAAAACCTTCTGCAAACTTTTACTCAGCAGATTTATTTGGGTGCCACACAACTGTTTGATCTAATTTATCTGCCTTGCATGGGTAATTAATGTTTTTCCCATTCTAAAAAACATCTGACTTACTTTTTTTTTTTTTTTTTTTTTTTTTCATCAAATTT